>JBCFYV010000935.1:59910345-60367956 GCA_039000515.1 Timema cristinae
TTAGCGTAATTTGTACATAGGTGTATAACCCGAACGGGTAGTAAGACGCGGTGATAAGAAAAATAAATATAGTGACAGCTGTTGATCATATGAATGGTACAAATATGCAAAAATTGTTTCAGTAACTTTTATTTACTGTCAATAAAATTTATTTCCCGTGGTTTCCGTCAAATGGGCCATAATTATCACTAGAACTAATTACAATAATACAAATAAATAGTGTGGGTCACCTTATCACTGTTCGAGCCGGTGGTCCACTGCACGCCTTCGCAACTTGGCGTATGAATACATGAAAACACTACCCGTTACGGCTATCTGCGAATTCACATTAATAGGGCGATGGACGAGGAAAGTAGAATCTTAGAAAGAAATTTACCTTTCAGAGCGGATCTGGAAACTATTTAGGAAATATAAACTTCATTAAACCTTATTGAGATTCGAACTAGGACCTATTCTATAAAGGGAAATCGGACATCATGTCGAGAAACGATGGCTTAGTCGAAAATAAATATCGATAAGCCTTTTGAAATTATAAACTAACGATTCTACTATAGTTATGTAACCTTGTGTTTAGGAAAAAAAAAAGACACGGTAAAACATAACCTCTATTAATAGGTCTACATAACATTAGCTAACCTAATGATTTATTTTGTATCTTATAATGTCATACACCTTTGCTGGTCTGTAATACATCTGCCAAGTGGTCTAAGGGTCCCCGGATTCGATTCCCTGCAATGCCGAAAAGTATAACTTGGTTTAAATTGTAGCTCTCCCTTTTAGAGGTACGAATTATTATTGTGCTGTATTTGTTCTAAAATTTACCTAGTTTGTAAATCTTATGATGATATAACAACTTTCTTCCTCACGTTAAATACCATAAAATTAAAATTAAACTAATTTAATTATTTATTTTAATGTTGTAATTTACTCACCAAAGAGGAGTGTGGTTTGAGAGAGAGAGAGCTTTCGTCAACTGCAGACGCCACGTGCGGCTGTCAAGCGGGCAGTCTATCTTGGAAGGGGAGGGTATGACGTCACATTACCTCACAGGACCTAGTACAGACTAGGGTGAAGTAGTAAGCGCTCACTGGCAACGACGCAAGGACACCTGTCACATTTCTAAGATATTTCATGAACACTCTCTAAACACGATCAACATACGACTTACAAACTCTCTTAAACCAGTCGTTCTGAACTAGTTTAGTAATACAAAACTCTCTGACCCCATAAAGTATTACGTAAGCACATTTTTGGACACCCACCAGTCTTGCTCACTTTATTTTATTTTTTTACTTTTTTTTAAAATTTGTTTAGAGGAATAACCATTAATTTGTATGCAATTTATAAATTGCTGGTAATTATTAACATAGAGTTGTAAATTAATGGTGGGAAAAATTAACAAAAAAATAAACACAGTTGTAAAATGAATTTAAATGTATTGTACTACCAGGTAGAAATTAAAAAAAGTTAAAAATTATATTTAAAAAAATTACACTTAATTGAAATTACAAAAAAAAAGTATTATTAGTGAATAAATCAATTATTATATCTATAAAAAAAACTCTAAACTACTTTTAATCTGATGACCAATCCACCACTCGACACTTTTAATTATTACTGTATATAGTATTTTCTGTGGACTGGATCACTGTGTCATTATCGTCATGTCAGTCGGTCCCTGCCTTACGTAAGCACCCACCCACCACCCACCCTCCTTGTCAGTAAAAATAAGACAAGCTCGAACCCCCTACCACCCCCTTAAGATGCTTACGTAATACTTGAACGTCCACTAACGTCTAAAAATGTAGATATTAGTTAGATAATAGGATGAATACCAAACACAAATAGAAAAAAAAAAAATTATTCCCACCGAGAATCGAAGGAGGTACTCCAGATTTGTGGTCGACCACTCTAGCCACAGAGCTATGAAAAGAAAACTGGTGTCACTAAAACAGTTCTGGGTATTTTAGATTCTGTTTTGTAAACTTATTTTTTCCCCTTTGATCTGTGTCTTACTACCCGTCTAAGCTATACGCATTTAATTACACTTATAGGATATCGACAAGGTAGGTACAATTTAGAGGAGTGTAAAACATTAAGTCAAAGAAAACTCTCAGTACACTTGTCTGGTATTCGAACCCCGACCCACAGTCATCGGCAAACCGGATAAGATGTTCTTAATATGTTGTCCACGGCTCCATTTAAATATAATTTGTACATTAGTTGTAAATGTATGCGTTTTACAAGGACGAGTTTAAAAAAATCTATTTTATCAGCTACCGAGTTAATACCGGCAGGTTTGGTGTAATAGTAACCCCCTTTTCTGACTCTGATCTGGTAGACTGGTAGTTTGGATCCCATCTGGTTCACACTGTGAAAGTCTTACATTTGATTTTCTAGTTTGATGTGTTGAGGAATTTCCTTAAATTTAACTCTTACTGTCCTGATGGCTAATAATTAATCAACACAGCTACGGGTGACCTGGTGGTCTAGGGGTAAGGTGTCGGGACTTCTGTGCTGGGGTCCGGGATTCAATTCTCGGTCCCGGCACAGATTTATCTGATTACCAAACCCTTCCTTCACCTCTGACAAGACATCTTGTGAATGTGGGGAATGCCAGGCCTCCACCGTGGTTCGGATCCACGTTAAACTGTAGGTCCTCCATTTCATCTCACAATCACCCTATCATTACACATTAGCGTAAGTGCGTATAACCCGAACGGGTAGTAAGACACGGTAACAACAATAACAACAATAATAATAAAAAACTGTTACACTAAAGCGTATTAGGGGTCGTCCTTATATTACGTAAAAGTTTTTTTTTGCGTTGGGGGGGTAAGGGGGAACAGGATTATTGGTCAGAATCCATCTCACGCAAAGTTTTTTAATCAATGTTTATGGTGGGACAAAATCTATATAACAAATTGTCAAAAAATAAATATAGCCTATTTATATTTTTCTAGCACCGCGTCTTACTACTCGTTCTTTAGTACAAACTATACTAATATTCTTAAAGAGAAGAAAGATTTTATTTAAAGGAAGTATACCCTCATTTGCGTATAGACAGAGTGGAAAACTGTTTGAAAAACTACACCCTCAGTATACCTGACCGAGATTCGAATTTCGATATCCCCGTCATCAGTGGTCTAGTTTATTGCGAGAGTAGCGCCTGAGACCATGCGGCCACCGAGGCGGGTAATAAATGTATTAATTATAAAGTTTCACTTATATTGAATTTATTTACTGCAATAAATAAAGTATTCTGAAATTTCTTATCACTTGCTTTATTACCAATCCTTATATTTAAAAGTAATTAAAGTATTAAAATAATTTAATTTACTGAATAGTAAAAAATCTCGTTATAAAGGGGGGGGGGGGGTGAGGAAAATCTTAGGATCCCCTACTTAAGAGGAGGAAGGTTGAAAATCACGAAGAAATGACTCCCATAATTTAAGAACCTCTCTTATTTATATTACTTTTTATTCATAAATGGTTTCCCATTCTCCCTTCACGCAAATGTGGATATTTATCTATTAAATTATACCTTCCTCATCCCTAGCCCATTAGTGTAGTTAAATTGGGAACGCCCGACGAGTAATAAAACGATTTAAAAAAAAAAACATAGAATGAAGCTATCTTTAACTTATTTGTTAGTAAAATCAATTTGAATCTATTTCATTTCCTCGGCTTTGATTCAATCAAGATTTCAAATTTTTAATTAACGACTGCTAGATTGTGAATCAACTGTGAAAATAAATGGATTTTGTTGCCTATAAATAGAAGGGTAGGTGCTAACATGTAGCACTGTAAATTTTGATTGGATGCATTAAACTGTGTGTCGTCATTGATTTAGGTTCGCTGATCCGTCGTCACGAGCAGCACACTCTCGTTAGTCTAAGTGTTTCCAATGCTTGTGGATAGGTGTCACTAGTCGTAGCTTTTTTAAAATAAGATTGAGAGTCTTTAATCAAATAACAATAAAAGTGCGAACAACCGTTATGTTTGAGTGAATACTTTCGAGCATTGTTGACTGTTTAGTGCCACCGTTTGATTTTTAAATATCTCCGGACCCAACCAAGTCTTTGAAGTATAAAAACAAGATTTAAAAAAAAACAACTACATTCTAGCTACCATGACCATGCGCGCGCCATTTTGAGAATTGTGAAACCAGTAAGTGACGAAACCAGCAGATGAGAAGTTCAGTGTTGTGTGTTTTGTCAGGTGAAATTATCGTATTTATGTATTAGTGAAGAAAATATTTTGACTGCAGTGACGTATGTGCAGTGCCATGTTTGTTTAAGGTAGGTGGCTGGATTGAACGTCAATATTATCCGAGTGTGGGCGCAAATGCAATGAGTTATTTCTTGATGTGAAGGAGATTATTGTTTTTTTTTTGTGTGTGTGTATGTGTGTGTCCGTCGGGGGAAAGGGAGGGATCGATGTGATGTGGCCGCACCTCTGTGATATCCCGACTTGGCCTGTCTGCTTCTGTGCGATTGGACTGGTACGGTTCCATGGAGTAACTCCACTAAGCCGGGAGTGTATTTTCTCTCTCTCATACGTTTGGATTATTATTGACCCTGTTCGCAACCAATTCCCTCACTTTAACACCCTTTCCTTTACCATTTTATATGTCACTGGGGCATAATTCCCTGAATAATAAACTTAGAGATGTTACTTTAGTAATAATATCTTTATTAAGACCACGAGATACTTAAAAATTTCACGTGGGATTTAATATATACATTTTTAAAAGGAATGTACAAGGCCATTTTAGTTTTGTTTTATAGCATCAAATGAAACTTTTTTTTTCTCTCGAGAAGAGTTGAATGATTTTAAGTGATTGATGACATTATTTAAAACATTTCTTGGTAGATTAATACAGGTTATTCAGTCATTGTTGTGATTTTTCTGTTAAGTTCAATTGTTCATTTATTTTAGGCATCTGTAAGCTAACAAGATGTCTTGACTAACAATTAAATTGAACCTTGCAATATACAATGTACCCCGTTATATTAGGTAACTGTTAATATACATGTACCCTTGTTTAATCTCAACAGCAGACTAAATATTGCTTGTTCGAAATTGTTTGAAGTTTTTCTATAAATTATGCATCAAGGAGAAAAAATATATTTTCTATTGTAACATGCACGGTTGAATGTTCAAGGTAATAAATAATATTAACTAGCTAATTTCAAAGGGGTGGCTTATTTTAGGGTAATAAAACTACCAATTTGTTGAAAATTCTTCCAGTTTCCATTATAATTATGTAAAAGTACCATTTTATGATATCGTTAACACGTGTTTTTTTAACGAACCTTCTTTACTTTTAATGGAATTATGTAAACGTAAATAAAAAGATGGCCTGAGGAAACAAATTCTAGTTTTAAAATATACGTGGCTTCTAATAAAGAGGTTGTGTTACCCAGTAACTGCCAACTGAACCAGCTGATTGTGCACACGACTTACAAACGAAATCGACTAATCGGCATGTCTAGACAACGTTAATTCATTTATAAAGGGAAAAAAAATCAAAACAATTTAACCAGTTAATATTTCTGCCCCACATATTTGAGCTACAGTTCAATTTTTATAGGAAAGGCCATAACTATCAGCTAGAAAAGTTACTGGATCTACTTTCACGTATTCATACGTCAAGTCATGTGATATACAACTGTCACTTTTGATATATATTATCAATAACTATAAAATAACACTAGTTTTTTTTAGCACCGCGTCTTACTACCCGTTCGGTCTATACGCTCATGTACTAATCACGATAATGGTTTAAGGGAATAGGGCATTTGCTTGGAGGGAGAGGGGAAAACAATTTTGTGAAAACCTCCTGATGCACCCGACCGAGATTCGAAACTCTATCTCCCCGTCATCGGTACTCTAGTCTACTGCGAGAGTAGCGCGTTAGACCACGCGGCCACCGAAGCGGGTAGTAATACTAGTAAAATAGTACAATTTTATCAGTTGATATTCCTAATAATTATCTCAATTTGAAATAAATATAATTGTAATCTAATTATGTTGACCTTGGTGGTCTTGGGGTAAATTGGTCGCTTCAAGACCTCATGTTCCTGGGTTCAAACCCAACCGGGGTGGGTGGAATTTTTTAGAGCGATAAAAATTTCGTAGCACAACGACCTTCCGAGGGAATATAAAGCTGTCTGTCTGTCCCGTGTTGATTGTGGTATGTGGAAGAACCCTGGAAATATGTGAAAATACTTTTCCCAGCAAAATCGGTAGGCTATTTCGCTCTCGTTCATAGAAATTATCGTATACTGATATAATTAGTCGGTTCAGAAAGTGCACGTTAAATACCTTAAAAAAAATCTAGCATTCTCTTAATTGAGTCATTAATTTGTGGTATTTTTTATGCACTTTGCAGTGACGCATCCAGAAATTTACTTTGGGAGGGGGGGAGGGGATATGCTATAAGCTTTAGACAAAATGAAATTTCTGGGGAAATTTAGGGGACACAACCCCGCTCCCCCCCCCTTCCAGGGGATATGTATGCTCTAAGCTTTAGACAAAATGAAATTTCTGGGGAAATTTAGGGAACACAACCCCGCTCTTCCCCCCCCCTTCGCCCCAACTGTGGGAAATCAGTAAGATTTATTAATATTACGTTCCTCTAGAACAGGCTGGCCATTTCCTACTCACCCCAATCCTGGACAAAAAAAAACCATCAACCACTAATGAACAGGAAGAAACATCATTCAAACCGGTTTTAAATTTTTTAAGATTTCAAAAACTGAATTTGAAACATTTCCCTATTTTCCACCACGAAGATAGAGAGCGCTTTGGTTCGAATCCCTTACAGTTAAAGTAATGTAGGTATTTGATAAGCAGAGGAAATAATTTTACATTTTTATGATTTGAAGCATCGGATTACATGGTAACAAAATATTATGTTTTTTTTTATCACATTTAAAATAAATAAATTGGAAAGTATGTATGTATGACATTTTTCTATAGCGATTCTATTTTGGCACGTGCATATTATAAACAAGACGATTTTTAAAAGTAAGGACTTTTTCCGAGACTTTTAAAATGCCGGATATCAGGCTAAAATCCGAGATTGTCCCGGAAGATCTGGGACGAACAGTCATCCTACTCTCGAAGCTATTTGTCTATGTTTTTCATTGTAACTAGGAGTCAATTCCTCAAGTGTGGTGCTATACTACATGACAACACCAACCTTAGAATGGGCCACGTTTGCTTGTATTATATCCATCTAAGTTAATGCACCACACTGGTTCGTATTAAACCATATAAGTTAATACACCATGCTTGTTCCTATTAAATCCAAGTTAATACACCATGCTTGTTCGTATTAAATCCAAGTTAATACACCACGCTTGTTCCTATTAAAGCCAAGTTAATACACCACTCTTGTTCGTATTAAATCCAAGTTAATACACCACTCTTGTTCGTATTAAGTCCATCCAAGTTAATACACCACGCTTGTTCCTATTAAATCCAAGTTAATGCACCACGCTTGTTCGTATTAAATCCATCCAAGTTAATACACCACGCTTGTTCGTATTAAATCCATCCAAGTTAATACACCACGCTTGTTCCTATTAAATCCAAGTTAATTCACCACTCTTGTTCGTATTAAATCCATCCTAGTTAATACACCACGCTTGTTCGTATTAAATCCATCTAAATTAATACACCACGCTTGTTCGTATTAAATCTATCCAAGTGAATACACCACGCTTGCTCGTATTAAATCCATCCAAGTGAATACACCACGCTTGCTCGTATTAAATCCATCCAAGTGAATACACCACGCTTGCTCGTATTAAATCCATCCAAGTTAATACACCACTCTTGTTCGTATTAAGTCCATCCTAGTTAATAAACCACGCTTGCTCGTATTAAATCCATCCAAGTTAATACACCACTCTTGTTCGTATTAAATCCATCCTAGTTAATAAACCACGCTTGTTCGTATTAAATTCATCCTAGTTAATAAACCACGCTTGTTCGTATTAAATCCATCCTAGTTAATAAACCACGCTTGTTCGTATTAAATCCATCCTAGTTAATACACCACTCTCGTTCGTATTAAATCCATCCAAGTTAATACACCACTCTTGTTCGTATTAAATCCATCCTAGTTAATACACCACTCTTGTTCGTATTAAATCCATCCTAGTTAATAAACCACGCTTGTTCGTATTAAATCCATCCTAGTTAATAAACCACGCTTGCTCGTATTAAATCCATCCACGTTAATACACCACTCTTGTTCGTATTAAATCCATCCTAGTTAATAAACCACGCTTGTTCGTATTAAATCCATCTAAGTTAATACACCACTCTTGTTCGTATTAAATCCATCCTAGTTAATACACCACTCTTGTTCGTATTAAATCCATCCTAGTTAATAAACCACGTTTGTTCGTATTAAATCCATCCTAGTTAATACACCACTCTTGTTCGTATTAAATCCATCCTAGTTAATAAACCACGCTTGTTCGTATTAAATCCATCCTAGTTAATAAACCACGCTTGCTCGTATTAAAACCATCCAAGTTAATACACCACTCTTGTTCGTATTAAATCCATCCTAGTTAATGCACCACGCTTGTTCGTATTAAATCCATCCAAGTTAATACACCACGCTTCGTCGCACGCGTGTATCACTCAGGGTTGGCGAATATTGGAACGCTTGGGCTGTGGGTACGGGTAATTTAGTTTAAATATCGAGCATCGTATTACCAAGTGAAACACGCCAGTAAATTTAATTGTACTTGACAAGTTAATGTACTTGTACGTAGAGCCGACAGCCCCTACATCATCGTCATTCATATGTATGCAGGGGGGAGGGGGGGAGGGGATGCGTTTTAAAATGTGTTTTCTGACCATTGATTTACCACTACGGTAATTATGTGTGTTTGTGTGATGAGTAATGGAGAGGGTGCAGTATTTTCGACCACTTTATTAGCACGCACACAAATATGGTTGGGTGATTACCGTTTAATAAAGGTGATTAACTTTTACGATTTGGACTGCAGTTCGAACCCCCAATTATCTTCTTTTTTTTTAAATTCCCGAATCTGATTTTATGTTAAAATATCAGGAAGCCTTTTAAGAGTGGACTGGAAGTCATCAGGGCTTAAGAGGGGTTAAAATAATCGGACCCGCCTCGGTGGTCGCGTGGTCTAAGGCGCTACTCATGCAGTAGACTAGACTGTCGATGATGGGGATATCGAGGTTCGAATCTAGGTAGGGTTTAATTAGGGTAGGTTTTTCCCCAAGATGGTTTTCCACTCTCCATCCACGCAAATGCGGGTACATTTCTTAAAATATAACCTTTCACATACTTAAAATCACTAGCGTAATTAGTATAAAAGCGTATAACCCGAACGGGTAGTAAGTAGGAAGCGGTGCAAAAGATAAAAATCACCAGGCAAAGGATAAATAAGAGCATTATTTAAAAAAATTTTAAAAAAGGAAAAAGTTAAATCGGTTTCTATAAACTAGACAAAAATTGTGCAAAAGTTTCAAAACGTAAAATTTGATAAAAATATTTATATTTAACTTTATTGCATATACAATAACTACCTAAATTTAGACAAGGCTCACAACACATTTGTAATATATATATATATATATATATATATATCTTTCCATGCAAGTAGAGGGTGGATATAATTTTTTTTACAAACTTAACTTATTGTCTAACAATTTATTTTCGTAGCTGTTGCTGCTTTAATTTTATTTGAACGCAAAGTTTTAGGTTATATTCAGATTCGTAAAATTTCTTATAAAGTAGGATATAATAGGTGTTCGTCAACCTTTATTTGATACTATCATATTATTATTATACATATTATTATTATTATTAGCACCACGTCTTACTAACCGTTCGGGTTATACGCACTTACGCTAATGTGTAATGGTAGAGTGATTGTGAGATGAAATGGAGGACCTACAGTTTAACGTGGAATCCGAACCACGGTGAAGAAATGGCATTCCACACATTCACAAGTTGTGATTAATACACGTCTTGTAAGAGGTGAAGGAAGGGTTTGGTAATCAGATAAATCTGTGCCCGGGACCGAGGATTGAACCCCGGACCCTCAGCACAGAATTCTGACACCTTACCCTAGATCGTCAGGTCACCCTGATACTATTAAGTTGTTTATTTGTGTCCATTCCCGATTGAATCATCCTGTATAAGCTTGCGTATTAAGTGGATTGGATTGGATAATGTAGCTGAAATGGTCTAGGAATTATGTTTACTAATACTTCGGGCCATAGCCATAGTACGATTAAGCACGGCTCGAGACCACACTGAAGACGACACCTACCTAAACTCGAATGGAATGGGTCAATTTCAGATATAAAACTACCCCATTCGATTCTAGGTACGTGTTCGTCTAGTGTATGGAAAACCAAAGTCTTATTATGAATCTGGCCACTTCAGCTTACACTGAAACAGTCTATCCATATATATATGGGCGTATTTTTTTCTTTCTCGTCATTATTTACGATAATAAAACGCAACAATAATACTGCTCACCCAAATAAACATTTGACCCCATTCGCCCCATAGTCGAGATCATCTTTACAACTATCGGGTAATTTGTTGTGCGAGGGGGGTAATCAGTCCATCCACCATCGTCCATCATATGAATTTGTAACAAAGCTTTGTGGTTTAACGGAGCGATATTGTTTTCCCCGGAGCGCGCGACCATCAACAAGTTAAAAAGCTTCTCTCGCGTATTAACATAATAACCAATCGTTTTGGATTATCATATGATTAACTTGGCTTACCTTGCGATCGATGGGAACAAGTGAAATGTAACTTGGCGCGCGTTTTACTGATTTCATTGAATATTATTAAAAAAAAAAGTTTATTTGAGGTATATTTAATGTGCACTCTCTGAACTGATTATATGATCGTTTGGCTACAGTCCGGTTGAGACGTTAAAAAAACTCTTTCGGCATTTACTAAAGTTAATTAAAACCATTTTTAATTTGTTCATGGGTCAAGTAAGTTATTGTCATCTATAGCGTCACTTTTGATAAGAGATCGGCTGAAACAATATTTATTGACTGTGATTTTTTTTTTCGCTTTAGAATATAAATTCTAAATTCAGATCCTAGAATATTTAAAAATGCACAATTTTAGTTGAAGTGAAAGTGTTTAGAATCGAATTTAAAAATAATTGTTTAAGGCTGGGTGTCACTGATAAACTATATTTGGCTTTTCATGTCTATATCCATTTAAGCAACAAAAACAAAGTAAATTAATTTTAATAATCCAATTTGGTCTCTTTTTTACTTTTTAGTTCTTCTACACAAACTACACAAGTCTATATAATTACTTAACCTAGTTAAAAATTGCTTAAAATTGATATTTGAAGTCAAGGTATTCATAATTGTAATCGAGATACTTTTTTAATATTCCTCCGAAATTTTAATCTCTAAAATACCGGAGGATTGGAACCAGGATTCGAGGCATCGAGGATTTGAACATCCCATCTACTTTTGATATATAAATAATAAATAGCACCCGCTTCGGTGACCACATTATCTAAAGCAGTGATAAGTAACCTTTATGATATCACGGGCCATATGGGTTTAAAAAATAAATTTGATGGGCCGTTTTAGAAAAAGAAATGGGGAGAAAAAAAAATCTCCACTCTTAGCAATAAGCGATTAACCTATTTTATTATTTGCTAAATCATTTGCAAACCAGATAAAATTAGTCGGCTGATCGGATCTGGCCCGCGAACCCTAAGTTGCCTACCACTGGTTCAAGGCATCCACTATCATTAGACTTGACAACAGCCAATAATGGGGAGACCGGGGCTCGATTTTCGGTCGGGTGTAATGAAGGTTATTTTTACTGAGTGGTTTTCCACTCTCCCTCCACACAAATACCGGTCCACTTCCCATAAATTCAACCTTTTTCATCCTTCACACATTATCGTAATTATTACATATACGTACAACCTGAACAGGTAGTAAGGCGGTGCTGAATGAAAGTTTACCGCAAATATAAGTACCTACATGTTTATTTAAAGACCCGCCTCGCCGTAGTTGGCTAACGCGCTAATTTCGTGTTGCGCTCGACTGCTGAGGTCGGGGAGATCGAGGTTCGAATATCGGTCGGGTAAACTGGGGTGGTTTTTCCTAAATGGTTTTCCACTCTCCCTCCACGCAAATGCGAGTTCACTTCCTCTAATTCAACCTTCCCTATTCCTAATCCATTCACGTAATTAGTACTTAAAGCGTATAACCCGAACGGTTAGTAAGACGCGGTGCTAAATATTATTTATTTAAATATACAAAAGTGTGTGTAAAACAGAAATACTCGTAGTTCAGGGACGATTGTTTCGCCGGGTTTGGTTGGTGGAATATGTGTCTATTATATTGTAATATTAAAATGTTATGTTTCATCCAAAGGGTGTTTCTCAAAATAATGAATGTTTTGTTTTGTATTATACCTATCCGCACTATGAATAACTTTTTTTTTTAAATCCTATTGGGCAAGCGGCTAAGACGTCAGTCTAGTCTGGTTTTGGTTTGCTGGTGAACCGAAAGGAAGATGGTTCAAATACCAGTTGAGTATATTAAGATGGGGTGTAGGAACGATCATTAAGGCGGTGTTTTTGTATACAAACTTTTTTTTGGTCAAAATAAATATTTTTTCCTGTAAAAACATAAAAGAGTTTAGTTTTTCTTCACACGGTTATATCAACAGTTGTTGAATATCTGTCAAATGAGTGTCCAGTAATTTAATGACAACTTTTTCATCTTCGCTTAAAAAAGTTTCTCATCTATGCCACTAAATTCACGACTGATATTTAAGAACAAATTGATGTGGAATGCCAGGTCTCCACCGTGGTTTGGATCCCAGTTAAAACTGTAGTTCCTCCATTTCATCTCACAATCACCCGTCTCGTGTCAACCCTTCCATCCGCTTAAGCCCATATAACTCATAACTTAGGTAGGACCAGTGGAACTCTTTTACACTGTTTTAAGAAATACATAAAAATGTAATATATTAAAAAAATTTAATGGAAAAAATACCGAATTGATCTAAATTTCGCGTTTGACAGGTTAATAAAGCATAAACCTGCACTTCGATGCGATTGCTGGTTGAATAATAAAATACTTGTTTGTGTCGGTTCTTGTGATTACTTAACCTGGAAAACCTGGAAATAGTTTGGGAACCTAACAACTCATTTACAGTTGGTTGACTTTAAGGGCCTGGATATAGTCTGGGAACCTACCAACACATTTACGGTTGACTTTAAGGGCCTGGATATAGTCTGGGAACCTACCAACACATTTTAGGTTGACTTTAAGGGCCTGGATATAGTCTGGGAACCTACCAACACATTTACGGTTGACTTTAAGGGCCTGGTATAGTCTGGGAACCTACCAACACATTTACGGTTGACTTTAAGGGCCTGGATATAGTCTGGGAACCTACTAACACATTTTAGGTTGACTTTCAGGGCCTGGAAATAGTCTGGGAACCTACCAACACATTTTAGGTTGACTTTCAGGGCCTGGATATAGTCTGGGAACCTACCAACACATTACAGTTGACTTTCAGGGCCTGGATATAGTCTGGGAACCTACCAACACATTTACAGTTGACTTTAAGGGCCTGGATATAGTCTGGGAACCTACCAACACATTTTAGGTTGACTTTAAGGGCCTGGAAATAGTATGGGAACCTACCAACACATTTTAGGTTGACGTTCTCAACCTGGAAGTAATCTGATCTGTTTTTTAAAACCCGCCTCAGCTGGACAACTCTGTCCGGCTAGAACAGCTGCAGAATGGGACAGTTGTATTGGGTTTTCACAGGAACTCATTGTTCGCCGAGTCGCCGTGGTTTTCAATTGCGAGCAACCCTCTATCCCCCTTTCCCCTTGGCGCTCAAAACCCTTTCTTCACTCCAACCGTTGGCTGCAAGACATTTCTATTTCATAACGTAACCAACTTAGAAAGAAAAACTAAGGTTTTTCTCTCTCCCTTTTACATCCAAATTATAGGTCTAAAAAATTAAGACTTTTTTATATTTTTTTACAGGTCTTATGTTCGTTGAGGTGGTACTATCCATTCACGGTAGGAATTACTCTCTGAAAGGTCTTTTTTCTTACCAGTATCGTACTATATAATAGATTTCTGATAGGGAAAAAGGCCTTTCAGAAAATAATTCCTACGCTGAACAGACATTATCTATAATGTGTATTGCGTGTAGCATTAGTGTCATTTCTAAAGGCGAATATAAAGTGTTTTTCTCAGGGCTATTATTTGCTTACAAATTATAAAATATTTGTTGGACAGTTTTAAAGTTATTATACAAACTAGAAGTAATATTTTTTTTTCTTAAAATCTTCTTTCGAGTCCGTCCGCTGTGTAACAGAACATAAAGCTTAAATTTGAGGTGAGGTTGTCTAAATAAAAAAAAAAAGTATTTTTGTGATGGTGTGTAGTTTCCCGGAAATTACAAACGCAACGTATCTCTTGTTCAACTATAGTTTTTGTCGAATCGCCAGTTAAATATCTGTCCGGCCTATCCGCACATAGGCCTATATACTAACGAGGAAGGTAAAATCTAGATTAAATGTGCCGGAAGTTACGTGGAGCAAGCGTGGGAAACCAATTATAATAACACCACCTCGATACACCCGGCCGAGATTCGAACCCCGGTGTGTCTGTCCCCGTCGAACCAGACGAGACTGATGCCTTAGGGCGGGTTAATAAACTACGATGATGGGCATAAGATATTAAAACATGTATTTTTGTATCTTATTACTTGACCAAATTTAAATATAGGCAGGGTTTAATCGGCATTGGCATTACTATATGCTCTGGAACGTTCACTTATGACAGGTATAGTGCCGTTACCGACTAAACCATGTTACGTTTTGACCTTAAATTAACCTACATTGGAGTAGCTTCGTCAAATTTTGAAACTATTAAGCCAGGTCCACACTTGTCCTCGTATCGTATCCTAGACGCGATCACGAGAGCAATATAATACGTGTGTCAGATTGAGCCAGGGATCTCCTCCATAATAGTCTACCTCCCAGATGTAATCTTCTCCACAATAGTCTACCTCCCAGATGTAATCTCCTCCACAATAGTCTACCTCCCAGATGTAATTTCCTCCACAATAGTCTGCCTCCCAGATGTAATCTCCTCCATAATAGTCTGCCTCCCAGATGTAATCTCCTCCATAATAGTCTGCCTCCCAGGTGTAATCTCCTCCGTAATAGTCTGCCTCCCAGGTGTAATCTTCTCCGTAATAGTCTGCCTCCTAGGTGTAATCTTCTCAGAATAGTCTGCCTTCCAGATGTAATCTCCTCCACAATATATGCCTCCCAGATGTAATCTCCTCCACAATAGTCTGCCTCCCAGATGTAATCTCCTCCATAATAGTCTGCCTCCCAGATGTAATCTCCTCCGTAATAGTCTGCCTCCCAGGTGTAATCTTCTCCGTAATAGTCTGCCTCCTAGTGTAATCTTCTTCAAATAGTCTGCCTTCCAGATGTAATCTCCTCCACAATAATATGCCTCCCAGATGTAATCTCCTCCACAATAGTCTGCCTCCCATATGTAATCTCCTCATAATAGTCTGCCTCCCAAATACTGTTTTAATCTGTTCAATGCTATATTCCTAGGCAAGCAGCTGTGGATGACTGAAAGAGTTTTGTGCTTAGACTATATTTAGGTAATAATTACTGTTTCATTACCAATGTAAGCTGAGAGGGTGAGGTATGGGTATAAATACCCCTGCCTCGAGCACTTGTGCGCTAGTTACAGGGGAGAAGAGAGTGAAAATAAAAACAAACATTTGCGCAACAAAATTCTGCCTTTTTTATTATTATTGGTTGACAATTACGAGTGTCATTTGTTACCGGCAGTTAATTTTTTTTTTCAGTTCGTGGTGAAAGAACCAGATAACTCCCGACGCCTCATTGCTGTATATTTTATTTTCTTACACCCCACTTCTTACCACCCGTCCTCCGGGTCATTCGAATGTTGGATCACGAGATTAAAATTTTTATGTTTCTTGTTGGGGGCTGGTTCGGGTAGTTTAACACAAAATTTAACATACTGGAATGTTGGCACAATTAATCCGCCTCAGACACGGAAAGACGGGGTTTAATCCTTAACTGGAAACTTTGGTTTTCCATCCTTACTCCAGGCGAATGCTGGATGCAATTAACTGTTGCTTTCATCATTGTTTAATGAGATTTATGTTGTTGAATATTTATCAGCCAGTTCTTCTAATGAGGCGTACTAATACATTTTATTCAGTTTTAAAACCATTATATTTTAATAGTTTGATCCCTGTTGATTCATTATTATTATTATTATTATTATTATTATTATTATTATTATTATCACCGCGTATTACTACCCGTTCGGGCTATACGCACTTACGCTAATGTGTAATGGTAGGGTGATTGTGTGATGAAATGGAGGACCTACAGTTTAACGTGGAATCCGAACCACGGTGGAGGCCTGACATTCCTCACATTCACAAGTTGTGATTAATACACGTCTTGTCAGAGGTGAAGGAAGGGTTTGGTCATCAGATAAATCTGTGCCGGGACCGAGGATTGAACCCCGGACCCTCAGCACAGAAATTCGACACCTTACCCCTAGACCGACAGGTCACCTTCAGTTTTAAAACCTTTATATTTTAATAGTTTGATCCCTGTTAATTCAAGTTTGACAAATTTTGTGGGTGTAAATTTATATTTTTACTAGCTTTTACCCGTCACGGCTTCGCCCACAATAATTGATAAAAATCTTTTAATTTTTAACTAAACTGATTTGGTCACAAATCAAATTTTATTTTTTTCAAATTTCTATGTGCTTTTCTCAATTTTAGCTGTAAATAATTTTGCCGTATTTTAATTTTCACTTTTAAATATTTCGTAATAAAAGGTATATATTATTTAAATTATTAATTATATTTTTTTAAATTTTTAACTTCATAATTAGTAAGATAAATAAATAAACAAAATTATATTTTTTCGAACTACACAGCTAAAATCACATCATACTTATTATATATTAGTATGAAACTACGTCACACTAATTACTATTTACTTTAATTACAACATATTAAATAACATATTCTTAAATAACATCGTTCAATCCCATTATAATCATATATTTATTATTATTTAAAATCAAAGGCTGATAATAGTCCTAAACAAACAACAAACTTTCGCATTTATAATATTAGTAAGATTACTTTTGTGTGTCAAATGGCGGTGAACCCCAGTAACCGTGGGTAGATCCTATTAACCGTTGTCGAAAATATGGACCACATAAACAAAGAAATACATGTACTGTAGTTAAATATATATATTTTTTATCACCGCGTCTTACTAACCGTTCGGGTTAGAGGCTATACTTATGTACTAATTACGCTAATGGTTTTAGAGATTAGGAAGGTCGTCTTTGGAAGAAGTGTACCCGCACTCGTGTGGAGGGAGAGTGGAAAACAAATTTGAAAATAAAAACCCCTCATTACACCCGACCGAGATTCGAACCTCTTTTCTTCCCGCCAGTCTAGTCTACTGCGAGATTAGCGCGTTAGACCATGCGGCCATCGTGGTGGTTGATGTTATGTCAAGGGAGACATATGTACAGACAGAATTTATTCAAAAAACTGCTAAAATTTATGATTTAAAATGTATTCTCTTGACTCACTAGTTAAAAAATAAAATTTTAAATGGACCCTATACCTTCTAATGTTATTATTTTAAAGCCCTTTAATAGTGCTAATAGTTTTTTTTTTTACGAAATCAGCTTAATACTTTTTAGAGTCAAGCGTTAGGGGAATTTTTTTCTTCTTCAAGATTGATTTTGTTAGAGAACTCAAATACAAAATTATTAAAAACCGATTATCATGTCATCAGAAAGTATTTTTATTATACCAAACTTGGTCGAAGTCTGGTGATTTTTTTTTTATGTAGACAGGTTTTAGATTTGAACATGGAAATAAAAATTCGATAAAATGTGGAGGTGGAAAATTTTACTCTCAAAAGAATTTTTTTAAGCATCTGGTTATGAATTTATATATATATATATATAGCCTACATTAATTAAATTTCTCGAGTAATTTATAATCTTAATGTTTAAAAAATCACCATTCAAAACCATTGAATTTAAAGGAAATCAATCCAAAACAAATATAAATATGTCCCGAAAATAATTAATGATCCTGTATTTATTATATATTACGTTTAATAAAATAACACTTCATGACGTCAGCCTGCAATCGATCTATACCGACCGAACGCCCGCCGAGAGTGATACCGCCAACTTCTCTGGATAGAGGGTGTCATGTGGTCAGCACAACACATTTCAGCCTTTAATCTCAGTTTTCTAGACCGGTGCTGCTACTAATATATTCATGTAGCTCCTCATTTGTCCTCACGAGGATGAATCTGTCCCCGTTCCATACCCACTGCTTCACAGAAGAATCTGGATGTTCCGGGAATTAAACCCGGGACCTTTAGATACGTAGCCAGGAGCTATGTCCACTAGGCCACATTCCTACGTCCCTTCACGAAACCAAACTATTTAATTATCTAAATTTTATCCTAATTTATATCTAATTATGGTGTTACAGCTATAGGCTACCGGACGAACTTAATTAAAAACAATAAAAAAACAATTCTAATTACAAAACTTATAAAACCTTTATTAATTAATCTTCGTCTTAAAGAGCGTCCAAAATCTTATAGAACAATTTTAATCGGGTAAATAACTACATTAATAAGAAAACGATAGAATGCAGAGTAAATGTACCCGAATTTGCATGGAGGTAGAATGGGACATACAAAAAAGTAAAAAAAAAAAAACTTCACCAGGCAAGGATTCAATCCCCGAACTTCCAAGTGACTGGCTAACCAACAAAGATAAAAACTGATGATTTTTTTTTCCCGCGTGCCCACAACGGGGTAATGGGAGGATAGTTACGATTTGATCAATTTTTTTTTTTTTTGCTTAGGTGAACGACTGGGTCAACTTCGAATCTCATAATGTAAAAAATGAAGTTTTGAGTTACGGGCTTCCTGCCTTGAGTTCCTCTACGTTTGCGAGTGAACAACATAAGGACCAGCCAGGGATTATTCTCTTAACTGTACTGCCTCCACTGAGAACTCTTGCTCTTGCGTGCTTCTGCTAATTCGCAAGTATTTGTGGTGAAACGACTCTCTCTCTCTCTCCCCCTTCCCTTTAACTTCTTCCGACCCCCCCTCCCCCCTTACAAACAAACCCTTGCACTACAGTTGAAAAGTCATCCGGCGGCAGTTTCGACGGGCGGACACCGCCCACTTGAAGTGATTGAGTTAAATCTCGCCACTGTTTGGGTACACCACCTTCATAAAATCCTGGATCTGGTACTTGTGTCCGGATCGGATTTGTTTCTGTTCCAAGAGTCTGGTATACTGTATTCAAGTCTCGGATCTGTTACTATCGGACTGTGTCCGGATCGGATTTGTTTCTGTTCCAAGAGTCTGGTACACTGTCTTCTAGTCTCGCATCTGTTACTATCGGACTGTGTCCGGATCGGATTTGTTTCTGTTCCAAGAGTCTGGTACACTGTCTTCTAATCTCGGATCTGTTACTATCGGACTGTCCGGGTTGGATTTGTTTCTGTTCCAAGAGTCTGGTACACTGTCTTCTAGTCTCGGATCTGTTACTATCGGACTGTCCGGATCGGATTTGTTTCTGTTCCAAGAGTCTGGTACACTGTCTTCTAGTCTCGGATCTGTTACTATCGGACTGTCCGGATTGGATTTGTTTCTGTTCCAAGAGTCTGGTACACTGTCTTCTAGTTTCGGATCTGTTACTATCGGACTGTCCGGATCGGATTTGTTTCCGTCATGACTACACTGGAGCGGAATAAATAAATGCAAGGTTATCATTGAGAAACAACGTTGTCATTCTCTTGTTTTCGTGCAGTCAATCTCCCTTCAAATATAAGACACATTTCGCAACGCTGGTTAGTGGATGTTGCCAGTAGCTCCTTCTTACCCCAGTACACCACCTTCCAATATAATTGAGAGCGAGGCGATTTGGCAACAATTAACTGAGAGAGAAAGAGAGAGCGAAGATAAATCTTTTCTCCATAAGATCTGCACTTCCCTCGGCTATAAGAATGTGTGTAGTTGGATGGCCTGGAGGTGTGAAGTTTCTTTTATGACCAAGTACCCATCACTTACACTCTGTAGGGAGATATTAACAGCTAATTCCGAGTACTTTCAGTTGGTTTTATGTCAAATACCCTGGCGCAATAATGTGCTATGTCACAACAACTATAACAGTAAAGGCTGGTGTGGAATGCCAGACCTCCACCGTGGTTTGGATCCCACGTTAAACTGTAGGTCCTCCATTTTCATCTCACAATCACCCTACCATTACACATTAGCGTAAGTGCGTATAACCCGAATGGGTAGTAAGACGCGGTGCCAATAATAATAATAATAATAATAATAATAGTAGTAAAGGCTGGTTTAAACAGAATGACAAGATATTCTATGCTATGCTATTCTGTGCTAAGGTTTTGTCAGTTTGTTTTCACAGTCATTGCTAAGCTAAGCTAAGCTGTGATTCCTATTTTCCCTCCTGAATTCTCTATGGTTTCTTTCTGGTCTGTTCAGTGAAGTTAAGTTATGACATTCTCCAAAAGTCTTGTTTGAGCTCTGATGATGGTACTGAGGAAGAGGAGCTGCTGTTATTTGCAGCTGTTTTGGAAGAGGAAGAAAGTTTAGAAGATGGAGGATGGATCTGGGCCCACGAAATGAACCCGCGATCGGAAATATTCGGCGAATTTTCACATCTAGTAACTAGTTCAGCGGGACTTGGAAGTGGATGAGGACAAATAGGTCCCGAGTTTGGTACCCGTAACTAGCTGATTTCAAGTTACATAAACATGGATATTGTTTGACTTGTTCAATTAATTGTTCCATTGTAATATAAAAAAATTATTAAACAGGAAACCTAAATAGAATGTTACTTAAATACACTCGAAACAAACTGAAAACAAGACGTCACACTTCTTTGGCTATTTTCAACAATCCAGCACTGCGTCTGTTCGTCGCATAGCCCAAGCTGCGCTATGCGCATGCGCAACGTAAAATGGTTCAAGATGGGAGATGAAAAAATTACCTGGCCAGCAATCGGAAAAAACCATAGCGTGGTGTAGCAAGGCATCGCTTCGCTTTCAGTGGGAACTGGCCTTAACATTTCATATTTAACCCTCTTTAGTAGCCTGCTGATTACGAGGAGATCGGGGTTCGAATCCTGATTGGGTCAGCTGAGTTTTTTTCCCTTGAATGGTTTACCACCCTCCTTCCACGCAAATGTGTATGTATTACGCCTAAAACACTTCCTTCCTTATCCTTACCCCATTAGAGTAAATTATTATATATGCATGTAACCTGAACGGATAGTAAGACGCGGTGATGAAAAATACTCTGAAAATTACAAGCTAGGAGGAGAGAAGAGAGGGTGGGGGGTAGTTTGGCTACACGGTGAGCAAAGGGGGGAAAAACAAAACGCCAACCCCCAACTAATTTAAATAATGAAAAAGTTGCGTGTCTGAAAGCTGAGTGTAATGAATTATGTGCTAACCACATTCTTGGTCACTGCCATCCGCTGCCTCGTTAGACCCGAGACAACCTTATGTCCACATCCCAACTCGCCCTAGATTAATATACTCCTAGTATAAACCATGGTACCACGGGTCTTAGCTCGTGCATCATTTACCGGCCATTTTTCTTTACCACTCTAATTTATTATCTTACCATCGGCTTGGGATATTCCATGACCGTCTTTATTACGCTAATAGGTTAGGGATAATGAAGGGTGAATTTCGTTTTAAGTGTAGTCGCATTTGTGTGGAGGGAGAGTGGGGGAAAAAAAAACACCCTCAGTACATCCGACCGAAACCCGAAAACTTAGATTCATCCGTCATCGGCAGTTTTAGTCTATTGCGAGAGTGACTGACGCCTTAAGTTTGGACCATGCGAGGGAAAACTTGTTAAGTTAGGTCGGGGTTTGAACACAGATCGCCCCCCGTCACCTCTGAGGGAACGGCAGGTCTCTCTCTCTCGGGGAAAGCTTGATTCACACGTTTCCCGAAGATAGATAGCAGAATCTGCTTAAGTGACGCAGCATTTCACTCGCTTTGTGTTGACCCATGATGCATTGCAACATTAACTTAAAACAGCTGATTAAAACATTTTATATAACTTATATTTTTAATCACTATCCCGATGAATGTTTTCAAATTATAACGCTGTGTCGTGGCACAATCCAAAACATCGACACACAAGCTTTACATTAACGAGTTGTTTCAAATCTCCTCACAATGGACAACGAAGCTGTCTGCTAACTTCTGGCTGTAGAGCACATGCGTTGTCAAATGCGCATGCGCACTGATTTGAGTTGGTTGGTCCTGAGATTTGATTGGTTCTCCTTGTGCCGAACATCTCAAGGCCGAGCGG
This sequence comes from Timema cristinae, assembly GCA_039000515.1. Taxonomy (NCBI): domain Eukaryota; kingdom Metazoa; phylum Arthropoda; class Insecta; order Phasmatodea; family Timematidae; genus Timema; species Timema cristinae. The sequence continues at coordinate 59,932,884 of JBCFYV010000935.1, forward strand.
ATGATGTCGAGATGATTTGAACTTTAGTGGAACAACTCGCTCCACTAAGGCGGTAATCTTGTGATTGGCTCAGATCTCGTCACGTGACCTACTGTCCTGCGCCAGTAACTGTTTCCAAATCTCCTCGCTCTCAGTTAAGTCGGAAGGTAAGAAGGAGCAACTGGCAACCTCGACCAACCAGCGTTGCAAAATTTGTCTTAAGATTTAGTTGGAGATTGACCACACGAATATAAGAGAACTAGATAGCTGTTGCCCGCGGCTTTGCTCGCGTGGAAGTTGATTATATATTATTATTATTATTATTTATTATTATTATTATTATTATATTATTATTATTATTATTATTAGCACCGCGTCTTACAACCCGTTCGGGTTATACGCACTTACGCTAATGTGTAATGGTAGGGTGATTGTGTGAGATGAAATGAAGGACCTACAGTTTAACGTGGAATCCGAACCACGGTGGAGGCCTGGTTGATTATATACAAATACGAAAATATACATATGTATTTACAGATTAATTTAAAATATTACGTTACGTTGATGACCATAACTTGACCTCAGATCAAAAATAATGCAAGTCCGATACAAACTTTCACCCCCTTTTTCACCCCTTATTAAATAAAATTTCCAAAATTCCTTAAACACGTATTTATTTGTTTTACGTCAATAACCGAAATACAAAATTTTGTTTATGTAACTTTCAAAATGACGGACTTTCATACATATTATCATACATCTTATCATCCCCTATTTTGACCCCTTTGGGGTGGAATTTTCTAAAATCCTTTCTTAGTGGGTGCCTACATAACAAAATGAATATACAGTACGAATTTCATGCTTGTAGCCTTGATAGTTTGCGCTCGGCGATGATGAATCAGTCAGTCAGTCAGTCAGTCAGGACATGTTATTTTATAAGTATCGATGACAACTGTGTCTCCCAATAGTACCCACGCAGTTGCCTTGTCGATGATATCCAGTATAGTATTTATTGGTCTGCCTACCAAGTTAAGGTCCCGAGTCCCAATACATCCTTGATTAAACTGGTACTTTTCCTTTACATTGAGATGAAATGACAGCCGGGGGACTCGATTCTGCATCTTTTCTAGGTTTAATTTAGTTTTTAATCTGACGAAGCGGTGAGATCGTTAGCCAAGTATTTAAACGAACACGTTCACCCATCACGTTATGTTATGCTATGCTATGTTTTAAGATCGCTAGCCAAGTATTTAAACGAACACTGTAACGTTCTGGAATTACGTTACCGCGATGGGCGCCTATTGAAGAATTATGATTAATACACTTTTCATTTTGACATGTTTTTTATTGCTGAATCAGTTTAATTAATGCGAAAATAGATCATGTCGAACTATACGCGGGCTAGCGCGGACAGGTGTTGCTAGACGCCAAGTGAGTTCTGGACACCAACTGCCAACTCCCAACTGAACACTGAACACTTACTTTATGTTGCACCATCCTTTGTATATATTCCTCGGTCATGGAAGCTTCGAGAAGGTTTAGTTTAGAAAAACAAAATACAAGACAAAAACATCTCGGTCTTACTCGAAGCTTCGAGAGCCGGAAAATGACTCAAGTTACATTTTAAAATCTCTCTTCGAACCATCGAGAAGAGGAAGTTATTATTTGAAAAATATATATTGTCAAACTGACTTGGCTGGTGTCACGTGCGTGACGTCACTGTTCAGTGGCTTTTGCCTTCTTAGAAGAAGAAGTGCTTTAAGCGCCATTTAATATACTATATAATTTAAATGAAATAAGATACGTTTATAAAATTAGGACGATATTCTTGTCAATGCTTTCACATACTTTTTAGGGGCAAATCAATTACATTACAATACCCCCCAAAGTGTATCTGAAAGTAGAGACCTAGTCGTATACTTTTTGATACGCTTTGCTAAAAAAAAAAAAAAGACGAGAAAAGACGGCATGATCATTTTTCACACACCCTGTATAAAATTTCACAAATAACAATATTTTGAAACATCCTGTATAACATTTCACAAATTAGATAAATTCCAATAATTTGGAACACTCTGTATAATATTGTTCTTGAATGATAATACTATTTGAAGTGGTGTTCTCCTACTGCAAGTTTACATGAAGTTTATATATATAAAAGTTGAAGTTATACAAATCAAACATTAAAATATAAAATGTTAATCAAAAAGTTGAAATTAGATACATCAAATATCAAGATATAAAATTGTTAAGTATAATTACAATTAATTGAAATAAAATAATCTAAGTTTATCATATAAAAATTTGGATTTAATATAAAGATTTGAATTTAATTATTACTAATCAAAAGTTTTTTATTTTTTATTTAAAAAAAAACAAAATTCGTTGCTATAACGTCCTTAAGATTGATTAAAATACATTAAACTTTTTAATAAAAAATGGAATATAATTGTCACTAATCAAAGTGTCTTTTAATCATTTATTGGTTTAAACACTTCGTTGCACTTTTTATTCATTTCAATGATCCTTCACGGATCCACTTTTACTATTATTATATTAACATACTTAACAAACACTCTTAATGCTACACATACCCTTAAAAACCTGACGGCCAAATTCGCTATATGAGCCACTATTATACTCTTAAAAGCCTGACGGCCAAATTCGCTATATGAGCCACTATTATACTCTTAAAAGCCTGACGGCCAAATTCGCTATATGAGCCATCACTTAAAATACATTTACAAAATAATTAGCTTAAAAACACAAAAAAGGATAATTCACAAAATAAACTTAATTACTTAAAAGATAATATAATTACATTGTTTCGGACAGAGAAAGGATAATAATAGAACATCTGAATCACCTTACCAAAATCTTTATTTATGAGAATACCTAAACTCAAAACAAATTTAAAATACTTGAAATATATAGACGATAATCTTGGAATAATAAAATATTTAAAATTATTTTTTCCCCTTAATTGAATAATTAATTTCACATTAGTGAAAAAAAAATCTTTACCTGCATCTTTCTGTTGATTACAATCTTTTGACTATTGCCTGTTAGCCTTAGGCATTTAAAAAATAAAATTATAATAAAATCTTTTATAGTAGCCTAATTAGGTCTAACACCCTAATTAGCTCTCATCCTTGTTAATACATTAGCATTATTACATCACATAATCACAGAATATCCTTTTAAACTTATTCACAATCTCCTCAATATCTTTAAATTTTAATCCAGAATTAACCATTGGATATTTATCGCATATTATATAGTGGAAAACTTAGGCCTTTGCCTCATTTATTATAACTGACTCTTTGTTGCGTTGTACTAGCTATATGTTTGTGAATACCTGCTACCTGAAATTTGGTGATCCTTTGACTCACCACTTATAAAAAATGAAATTATTCTTCATGGCTTACTACACCTCAACTTCCTCACTCAATTCTCCTCAACGCTGCTAGATGCCCTCGGGCCATCCTTAAACTCATAACGACGATTAATTAATCTAGATCATGGCTTGCCCATAGCTAAGACCATATCTGAAAAAACCTCAACTCCACTTTCTCAACCTATATACCTCAATGAAAAGACCTCAACTTCACTATCGGAAAAAAGAAATGCTTTTAAACAAGACTACTCACCTCTTATTTCCACTCACCTTAACATACTGTAATAAGCACTCAAGTGCATATCTAAATTAATCTCTCTAGATATCTTAGCTCTTACTCTTCAGCTTATTAGCCTACTCTGTGATTTCTTTAATATATGAATCAAAATCGTTGAATTTATTGCCATTTAATTAATTGAATTAAAATAACCCCCCACATAAATATTAAAATCCTTATCCTGATTATAAAAAAAAAATGCATCATTGATGAAATAATATATTTATTCAGATTTCCAAGATTGTCTATTAATTAAGAAAACTTCCTAACTTTTTCTTAAATTGAAATTATATAAATTCTTGTTAAAATTAAAATTTATATTTTTATCTCTAATTATTACTTAAACAATAGTTTACAATTAACAAAAATTATGACCTACTCTTAGAATATACTTAGATCCTAATCTCTCCTCGCGTGATTACAGGCTTTCACGCACCTCCAGCTGACAAACTTATCCAAGCCCTCACCTAACCTTCTATCCGATGTTATCCCTTGCATGCTTCTAAGGGTCCATGCCTCCTCCTTATCTGTTCTCCTATTTTGATTTATAAAACTTTCTAAAATTATGCTAAGTCCAAATGTTATTAATCTAAATTGATAAGAATTTATATTTTTATACTTATAGATTTTATACTTAATGTACCGGGTTTGACTCTGACTTATTGAACTAATAAAAATAAGTGATTTTATCTTTCGTGGCCAAAGTCAGTTTGTGTTGTCGTCTTAGCTTTGCGATGTAGGAATGACAATAGATGACCGACCACCTGTATTAAGTGCGACGTAGGAATGAATGTATAGAATTTGTTTTACAACCCTCTCAATTTTTACAAAAGAAGGTTTAACTTCCTTTTCAGAAACTAAAAGATTAGTCTCACTTTTCATGTTTGGTCGTTTATGGTTTCTTTACAATTTATATTTTGAGGTGTGTCACCCTCCTTACTCACTTCAAAATAACACGCAGTTGCAGAGTTGTTTACAGTTGCTTGTTTTTGGTACTAAGTAAGTACGCAGTATATTTTAACCACTGCGTATCTCCTCAGAAAGAGGTGACTCTTTCAACATGTATTTTTGCTAGTTATTGTGCTACAGATCCAGGTTCGAACTCTTGCATAGTCATTTTACTATTTAATCATGTAAATAAAATCCTGTTCCTATCCTTTATAATTAATGTAGCTGAAAAAATGTTTAGATATCTGTCTTGCTATAATAGGGTTTTAATTCTGTAACATTAAAAACACCTCTAATCTTAAGAGTCTCAGGGTCTTGAATTAAGTATACATTTTGACCTATTTGATATTTTACCTGATATGGTCCTTCATATAGTAAAAAGAACTTCTTTACTTCCTTATTCAAAGCTGATGATAATTGATGATTTTTTACCAGAACTAACTGACCATTTACGTATTCAATAGGTTTAAGAATCTTTTTATCATGATACCGGGTTCGCTTCTCTGCTGTATCTTTTAATCTTTTTACCGCAAGATGTAATTTAGTTTGATGATCTATTTCTAACCTTTGTGGAAAACTGAAGAGTTTCTCGAGGTTTCTAACTGGTCTATTTCCCATCATTAATTCTTGAGGTGTGTAACCTGTGCTTTCATGAGTTATTGAATTTAGACAAATTTCTATTCTTTCTACATAATTTGCCCATGAAGCATGATTGTCATGACAAAATAACCTTAAAAACCTACCTATCTCTCTGTTAACTCTTTCTACACTATTGCTTTGGGGATGATATACAGAAGTATATTTTACGATAATTTTGTTATCTGTTAGAGTTGACCTCCATTTTATGCTTGTGAACTGTGTTCCATGATCAGAAACAATAGTTTGGGGAATACCTACATCTTTTACATAGTATTTTATTATCTTATTTGTAACTGCATTGGCAGTCGCTCTCCTCATTGTATATAATTTAACATATTTAGTGCAAATATCTAAAACAGCAAATATATACTGTACACCTCTAATACTAGAAGGTAGTGGTCCATATATATCGACAAAAACTAATTGTAACGGTCGGTCAGCTAATACATTTTTCATTAAGCCCTCATACTTTACATTAGGGATTTTGGTTTTTTGACATATGTCACACTGTCTTAATACTTTTGCTATAGTTCTGTTCATCTTGGGAAAATTACATGATTCTCTTAAAATATTATAACATTTTTTTACCCCTACATGAGCGTACTGTTGATGGCAATTCTCTATTACAGTTATTATTAATTCTGTGGGAATACAAATAGTCCAAATTTTATCTATGGAGGTTTTTTTGAAAAGTAAATTATTATAAATTTGATAGTTATTTGCAATTTCTAATTTGGGTTCTGACTGTTCTAATTCTGTAAACACCTTTTTTAGTTTTTGATCCTCTCTTTGACATACTGGTAATTCCTTTTTTATTTTATTTTCTATTTCATTAATAGGTTTTCTTTTGTGTATTAAAACTCTAAATTCCCTATCAACGGTACCTTCTACTGTGCCTTCAGGTGGATAGCGTGATAAAGTGTCTGCTATTACTTGGTCTTTTCCTGCTATATATTTTATTGTTAAATTATATTCTTGTAATAGTAGGATCCATCTAGTTAAGCGACCATGAAGTAATTTACATTTATTAATAAAAATTAATGCCTTATGATCCGTGTATAGAGTGGTTGGTTTTCCATAAATATAAATTCTAAATTGTTGACATCCATATACTATAGCTAATAGTTCTTTCTCTGTAATTGTATAATTAACTTCAGGACCATGAAGTACTCTGCTAGCATATGCTATCGGCCTACGGTCTCCTTCTTTATCAAATTGAAACAGCTCAGCACCTATTGCCAATCCAGATGCGTCACAACATATGTTCATGGGTTGTTCAAGGTCAGGGTGTTTTAAGGTTACTGTACTTACAAATTGTTGTTTAATGTGGTCCATTGCTGCATCTTCTGCACTGCCCCAGTTCCATTCCTGATTCTTTTTTGTTAAATTTAGTAATGGTATCACAAGGTCTGAATGGTTTTTGACAAATTTTCTGTAGTAATTTATAAGACCCAGAAAAGCTTGTAGTTGTTTTTTGTTCTTTGGGGTAGGAAATTCCCTAATTGACCTGGTTTTATTTTGATCTGCTGAAATTCCCTCTGGGGATATTATATGACCTAAAAAGTTTATTTGTTCACAAAGAAAAGAAGATTTTTTGAAATTGACTGTCATTCCTCCTGTTTTAAGTTTACTTAATACCAATTCTAACTGTTTTACATGTTGCTCAAATGTTTTTGACGCAATTACTATGTCATCTACGTACAGAGTTACAAAACTAAGCACCTCAGGGCCTAGGACCTTTTCTAATCCCCTAATAAACTTACTTGTTGATACTGTTAGTCCGAAAGGCATTCTTTTAAAACAAAAAGTTCTTCCATTGTATATAAAAGAGGTATATTTTCTAGAGTCTGGTTCTAGTTCAATTTGCCAAAAAGAGCTGACTAAATCTAGTGAAGTTAAAAATTTGCAGCCTTCAAATTTCTGAATTAATTCATTCGCTGGTGCTGGTGTGGTGATTCATTATCATTAATTAAAATTTGATTTACTTTACGGGCATCTAAACATAATCTCACACCCCCATCTTTTTTCTTAACTACCACTAATGGGTTTATTATGTCAGAACTACACCGCTCAATTATATCCCATTCCAACATGTGATTAAGGGTCTCCTCTACAGCTGATCTCTGGCTATAGGGTACAGGATACGATTTGCTATTGAAAGGGGAATGATCTGATACTTCCAATTTACATTTGTATAAATTATTTAATCCTGGTTTTTCTGAAAAGATTTCTTTATGTTGCCACATTACGTCTAATAATTTTTGTTTTTGCTCTGTACTGATGGCTGACAGTTTACAAATTATTTTTTCTATATCTGTCCAAGGTATTTGTAGACTAGTGACTGATAATTGTTGTAATCTTTTTATATTATTTTGTTGAAATTGATCGCTCATTATTCCCTTTACTTGTAGTCTTAGAATATTTGAACAAACTTTTTCGCTAAATGGCACTTTCAAATTAAAAGGTTTTTTATTAATTGACACCTGTTTATTTTGATAATTTATATCAACCTCAAATCCTGCTAGCCAATCTGACCCTAATATAATTGGAACATTTAAATTTTCAATGATAAGAAATATGATACTCATTTTTATATTACTTATTTCAACATCAATTAATACTTGTTTTTTAACCTTTTTGTTTTTAGTTCCTGTTGCGCCTATAATCACTGTATTGGTTACTGGTAATACGGGAATGGCCGTTTTTAAATTACTATTTTTTATTTCTTCAAAACATTCTTGTGACATTGCTGTCACCTCTGATCCTGTGTCTAGTAACATTTTTACTTTAATAGCCCCTAATTTTCCTTCAATTTCAGGTGATACTGATTTACTATATTTGTTTTTATCGGTTGCTTCAAATAACAAGTCTTCTTTTGGGTTACCCTGTAGTATTACATTTTGTCTAACATATTCTAAACAGGCTGATTGTTCTGTGGTCCGATTTTTACTTGTAATCTTCATCACGTACGGACTGTCACGTGATTGACTTTTTAGTTTTCCCTTTGTCTAGGATTGTACCTATCTAAATTTGTTGTCCCTGGGAAGGGTGGAACATAATTAAAATTTGGAGGTTGATGTACTTGATTGGTTGTGAATCTGGGGTTACCTGTATTGTTATTTCTATTAATTTGTCGATCACTCGAATTTATTTGCCTCGAAGGTCCTTGATTCCTATCCTGTCGATATTCTATTCTAGGATGTGGATATTTTCTATTTTGCTCTGGTATTGGATAATTATTTTGATATCTCTGCCTATCTTGTCCATTATCAATTTCTTTGATTTGAGGGTTTGTTGATTGCCTATGCCTATCAATATTATATCTGTTTGTCTGATCATTGATTTCTTTGTTTCTTTGATATCTATCGTCAAATGCCATTAATACTCTCTCTACTTCTTTGATGTTCTGTTTATTTATACTAATGAGAACGTCTTGTACTGGAGTTGGAAAATGATTCATTAGAAGACCTATCAATCTATCCTCTACTACTGGGTATCGCAAATATTTCGCCTGTGTTACAAATTTATTGAAATATTCACTCATAGTACCATCCTTGTCGTTATATTTTCCATTAAAAATTAATTGTAGAAAATCATCCTGCATATTTTGAGACCAATATTTTTCCAAAAATATTTCCCTAGCCTGCTCGTATGTCTCCCATTCACTCTCTATACTATCTGTCCAGGATTTCGCCTCATCTTCTAGGCCTGATAAAAATATCTCTATTTTGACTTTTTCGTTTATTCTTTCTCCTTTAAATACTCTTTCTACTTTATTTATATATTGTACTGCTGAAATGTTTCCTCTCTTTCCTTTAAATTTTGGAATAAGTGCTAATGACGTTTCTCTTAGTCCCTTAGCAAATAAGTTGGTAGTATCGTGTAAGTTACTAGATTCCCCTAGATTTGTTTGATTTTCAACCACAAAATCGGTTAGTTTTTTATCTAGTTTTTCTACTGCCTTATTTACGATCCCATCTATCTGTTCTTTAATTAAAAATTTATTTGTGTCTTGCTGAGAATCAAGTACTGATTTTACCTCATTTATTTCCTTTTCATTGTGTTCTACCTGAAGGTCCAGATTCCCAACTTTAATTTCTACTTCCTTTAACCCTTTAACTGATTCTAGTTCTATTGTTTCTATTTTATTTTTATTAGCTGAAATCTGTTCCATTAACTTGAACTGTCCTTTCCTTAAGTTTTCATGCTTTTCAATCAAAATCTGTTTTACTTTTTCCTGTTCTATCACTTTTGTGTCTACCTCATTTAACTGTACTGCTAAGTTTTGATGAACCGTCTCTAATTGGTCTATTTTTTGCTCTACATAACCAAATCTCTGATCACAAACCTCCTTACTTAACTCTATTTTAGCACTTAGCTCTTTATTGATTTGTTCAAGTTTAGTCTGATTTGTATCTATTTTCTGATTAATTGCCTGGGTATTTGCATATATTATTTGATTAATTTCGTGTCTACTTGTATCTATTTCCTGTTTAGTTGCATCTATTATTTCGTGTTTAGTTTCCTGGCTACTTTTTTTTATTTCCTGTCTAGTTTCCTCATTACTCGCTACCATTTGCTGTAACATTTTCTGATTACTTTCTTGTAACATTTTCATAAGTTGATTTAAATCTACTATGGGTTGTTCCATATTTTGTTCCTTACTCTTTTCTCTTTCTTCCTCATCTACTATAACATTTCTTTCTTTTTCTGTCCTATCTCCTTCTCTCTCTCCCTCTGCAAATGACTCTCCATTGTCCTGTTCACTTTCCCTTATTTCCTCATCTGATTGTTCTAGAACTAACTGATTCCTAGGTCTATTTTCAGCTGTCTCTTCAGAATAGCTACTAGCGTCACTATTATCATTTGAATCTGCCATTTTTTAATTATTGTTCCCTTACTTTAAATCATAAAAAAATTATACTGTTCCACCCCCAAAATGCACAAATGACAAATATATTTTTCACTATTTAATTTAAGTTTCTGTTGATGACTTATCTGTGATATCTTCTTTAGACTCGTCTCCACCCCCACTCTTCTCTGGTGATGGTAAGCTGCTTCTCTCGGTCCTCGACGCTGCTTACTGCTTATCTTGGTCCTCGGCGTTGCTTACTGCTTATCTTGGTCCTCGGCGTTGTCCTCTGCTGCTTACCTCGGGGAGGTATTTCGTGGCTATCTCGGGGAGGTAATCTCGTGCTGTTTCTCGGGGAGGTATCTCGTGGTGGTAATTCGTGCTGTATCTCGGGGAGGTATCTCGTGGTGGTAATTCGTGCCCCTAAGTTGGGAAGCCAATTGTAACGTTCTGGAATTACGTTACCGCGATGGGCGCCTATTGAAGAATTATGATTAATACACTTTTCATTTTGACATGTTTTTTATTGCTGAATCAGTTTAATTAATGCGAAAATAGATCATGTCGAACTATACGCGGGCTAGCGCGGACAGGTGTTGCTAGACGCCAAGTGAGTTCTGGACACCAACTGCCAACTCCCAACTGAACACTGAACACTTACTTTATGTTGCACCATCCTTTGTATATATTCCTCGGTCATGGAAGCTTCGAGAAGGTTTAGTTTAGAAAAACAAAATACAAGACAAAAACATCTCGGTCTTACTCGAAGCTTCGAGAGCCGGAAAATGACTCAAGTTACATTTTAAAATCTCTCTTCGAACCATCGAGAAGAGGAAGTTATTATTTGAAAAATATATATTGTCAAACTGACTTGGCTGGTGTCACGTGCGTGACGTCACTGTTCAGTGGCTTTTGCCTTCTTAGAAGAAGAAGTGCTTTAAGCGCCATTTAATATACTATATAATTTAAATGAAATAAGATACGTTTATAAAATTAGGACGATATTCTTGTCAATGCTTTCACATACTTTTTAGGGGCAAATCAATTACATTACAACACGTTAATCCATCACGCTATGCTATGCTATGCTATGCCGTGCTAAATTACTCTATGCAAGCGAAATTGTGGACCGGGCGAGTTTTACATCTCACTCGCGCTACGTTTTGAGCTGCGCATGCGCACAACGGACAGACCCCACAAAAAGCCATGTTATCTTGAAGACTTCAAATACTCTACTAAACCTTCCAAAGTAATAGGGTAGTTAGTACAGCTCACTGTGTGAAACGCGAGATAAAATGTCACACAGCTTAGCGTAGCTTTATGTGTGAACCCATTTAGAGATTGCGAGTTGAGGCCAGTATTTTTGCAGTGTTTTTTTTTTAATAACAAAACCCCCTTTCTGGACATAGTAAATAAAATATTACTTTCAGTAGTTGTTGCGTTTATTTTAATTTCAAGTCGACCTCGGTGTTATTGGGGTAAAGTGCTCGCCTCAAGATGTTCGTGAGTTCGAACCCAGCCGGGGTCGTCGGAATTTTCATGAACGATAAATATCTGTAGCAAAACTTTCTTCCGCTGAGAAAGTAAAACCTTCGCTCCCATGTCAAATGTGGGGTGTAAAAGAACCCTGGAAGGTATGTGGAAATACCTTTACCGGTAGAATTGATAGGTCCTTTCGCTCTCGCTCATAGAAATTCTCGTGTGCTTATATAATCATTTGGATTATAAAGTGCACGTTAAATACCTCGCATCAGGGCCGTACTCATGCCGGGGTCACGATCAACTTAACGTTAACTTAACGTAACTTAACGTAACGTTCACTTAAAGTTAACTTAACTTATGTGTGATCACGATTCACTTAATTTAACGTAACAACTCGAGACAAACATATGCATTCTCGAGTATGATCTGTGGTTTTTTTACTATTTGTAAAGTGATGATCTGTGAATGTTTACAGTTTTCAATCAATATAATAAATATCTATTATTAAACTTTTTTGATAAATTTAGTTCCCTATTTTAGTTTAATTACTTTGTTTCAATGTCTGATCACTAGAACTTAAGCTAAAGAGTAAACATTGGTCATAATACCAACAAATGAATTACTAAATAGCCCTGTTGACGTCACTCGCATAATGATTGGCTGTCTAGATCACGTGATACCCTTCAAGTAACGTAAAGTAAAGTAAAAGACCTCCCAAGACATCTCTTACGTTAAGTTAAGTGCATCGTGATCGCTTCTATTTAAACACACGAGGAGGTCCTTTACGTTAAGTTAACGTTAACGTTAACGTGATCCCGGCATCACGGTGAAAAGGATGGGGAAAGGGTTGGGGTTTCAAACATCTCCCACTGATAAATAAATTTACTTTAAATAAAACAATATCAATATGACGAGACGGGAACAAAACGATCCTAGTAGTAGATTCCAGCGCGAAGGGATATTTGTAAGACTCCCTGAAGTCTAATGTAGGCTATATCTTTGACAAGCTGTTTGTATCGATCCCTCATGAATGGTTAAGTGCTGCGAATGATTATGCAATTCTTTTGTCCCTACAATTTTTTATCATACCAATTAAACACAAATAGTTTAAAAAAAATTATAACCTATGGAAAAATCTCATTAATATTTTGCGTGTCAGCATAACTATATAATATATTAGGTTGTTGTATTGTTAACCAGTTAATTATACCTAAGCACAAAAAAAAAAATTATTGACCTCCCATTTAGAAAAATCTTGGTTACGTCCCTGCCTCAAATAAATAAAAATGAAATTTCTACCAGATGTTACAAACGTACGATAGCTGTTTCATCGTCCGATTAATCTGTTGTTTTTCTCTTGACTTTCTACCAAGTTTGGTTTAAACGACGATAAATATATCATTATTCGATTAATCTGTTGTTTCTTCTCTTGACTTTCTACCAAGTTTGGTTTAAACGGACGATAAATATATCATTATTCGATTAATCTGTTGTTTCTTCTCTTGACTTTCTACCAATTTTGGGTTTAACGGACGATAAATATATCATGATTCTATTAATCTGTTGTTTCTTCTCTGACTTTCTACAAGTTTGGTTTAACGTACGATAAATATATCATGATTCTATAATCTGTTGTTTTTCTCCTGAACTTTCTACAAGTTGGTTTAAACGGACGATAAAATATGTGCATTCTATTAATCTGTTGTTTTTCTCTTGACTTTCTACCAGTTTGGTTTAAACGGACGATAAAATATCATGATTCTATTAATCTGGTTGTTTCTTCTCTGACTTTCTACAAAGTTTGGTTTAAACGGACGATAAATATATCATGATTGTTAATCTGTTTTAACAGTGGTCACATGTGAAACAGAAAGGAGAGGGAAAGAGGTGGTTGAATATTAAGAGAGGGTGAAACAGAAAGAAAGAGGTTGTTGAACATTAAGAGAGCGTGAAACAGAAAGGAGAGGGAAAGAGGTTGTTGAACATTAAGAGAGGGTGAAACAGAAAGAGATAAAGAGGGTTGAACATTAAGAGAAGGTGAAACAGAAAGAGATAAAGAGGGGTTGAACATTAAGAGAGGGTGAAACAGAAAGGAGAGGGAAAGAGGTTGTTGAACATTAGGATATTGTATTCGAATTATCTAACTTGTGCGCTTTTGCCTTGACATGTACCCTACCCTCATCATTTTCATTTGCAAGGACGTGAACTGTAGATCCGTCAGAATCGTCCCAAGGACCGTAGATGACATTTGACACGGTTTCTGAGATCATTGGTAGGTAATAGCACCGTGGAACCAATGATGCCTTTCGTATTGGACAATGCCCTCTTCGATAGGAAATGCGTAGGGAGTGTGAATTCATCAAGTGTATAACTCAAGGATCCTATAAATAATAATAATAATAATAATAATAATATTTAGCACCACGTCTTACTACCCGTTCGGGTTATACGCTCTAAGTACTAATTACGTTAATGAAGTTAGGAATTGGGAAGGTTGAATTAGAGGAAGTGAACCCGCATTTGCGGGGAGGGAGAGTGGAAAACCATTTAGGAAACCATCCCCCCCAGTTCACCCGACCGAGATTCTAACCTCCATCTCCCCGTCCTCAGCAGTCGAGCTCAACACGACTAGCGCGTTAGCCAACTACGCCACCGAGACGGGTGATCCTATAAAGACTATTCGGATACAGCCTCTAATGAAACAGAACACTGACACTACTGCACACTTCATAGTTCAAACAATGATATTCGCATTGGTACACTTGTCATTGTACGTTTGGCAGCATGAAGTTAACCACCGTATCGATGTTGGCTGCGTTATCTGATGGCTCGTCATCTTAATTGGTCACACATTTTGTAGCTGACGATTTCCACACGTCCATTACAGACTCTGCCTTAAAATATGAGTGGAGAATGATCATGAGCATGGAATGACTCTTGGACAGCTCAATTGTTAGAGCATTGGCCTAGTAAGCCAAAGGTTCTGGTTTGATTCCCGTGTCTAGGTGTCATTTTTAAAATTAAAGAATATATATGTTCATTCTGTATAGGGAAACATTTTCATACCTATTTGACGGGGAAAGAGTGGCGAGCTTCCTACTTACCCTTAAAAATAAACAATTAGGGATTAAAACTTGTTTGCATACTCGGGGCTGTATAATCAACTGGTGGGCCGTATCCGGATAGTCTCTAGGATAGAGATGTGAAAAAAAGTATCGATACTTTACTACTATCGATATTTTCCTTTCGATAATAGTATTTTTACTCGATACTTCTACTGATATTAGTACTCACACTCCGGTATCGGATCGGTATCCAAAGAAACAACTTTTTTACAATCTTCACTCTTGTTGGGCTTAAATGTTTAATAGGTTGGACTGCGGAGGAAGAACAATGACAATATTTCTCAATTCTCACTCATTTTCTGCAATTCTAGCATTCAATCTCTTTTAGCTCGTCATAATTCATAGCCTGATGCCTGACCAGGTAAGGCATGAGTAGCGACCTGTCTACTACCCCTCACTTTATCAATGAACACGGTCCTCGCAAACCAAACGAAATTATCCTTTAGGAGTCCTTCTGCCAGGATGTAGATTAAAAAAGTACGTGGTAGCATAAGTATTTCTAGAATAGGAAACTAGGAAAAAGTAATTTTAGAGAGCAAGTCAATGTTTTCAAGGCGCAAATAGTATAGTGAGTGTGTAAACTCATCATAGGAAGAGGGGAAGTGTTATCAGTGGATAAACAAGAGGCCTCACAGGGTGAACTGTTAATTTTTTACCTCTTTTTTCTATTTCGTACATTAAAGTTTAAGTTTGATAGTGTTTAAGAGTGTTTAGGTACGTCAAGCTAAGATGCAACCCGCTCGCAAAATAGTCTCGAAATATCCAAGTAGGCACCGTCGTTAAATAAGTTTATTTTAGCTTTTTTTCACGCTTTAATTGAACCAACTCTCTTTGTGTGTCCACCCTTTGAAGTTTTTCTTTTTCTTTTTGTACAGCTACCAAAGTCTCAACTGAATTGAGAAATTGAACGTTTGACATTTCATATACAATGCTCTCTCTATCCCCCCTCCCCCTCCCTTTCCTTTCATCAATCGTCGACATATTTTAACTTTTTTTCGTTTCTTAGAAAATGGTTTTCGTCGTATTATTTTCATGAGAGGGTGTATTTTCGTATCTTTTTGTGCGGGACATTTCTTTTTATTATTATTCGTGTAACCAACCTTGGAAGGTTAGGAAAAGGGTTGAATGCAGGTAGGTCAACTTCCCCGCTCCTTTTTAGCGTGGACAAATCTTTTTTGCTATCATATTAGTTTTGTTTTCTTTCGTTAATACATGCGTTTAAAACACAGGCTAAATCTAAAGGTGCGATAAGGGTAAATTAGGTGCACCTGTATTAGTGCGGAGAAATGTTGGGAAAACCACACTGATAATTTCCCCCCCACCCGGCCACGTCCCCTCTATAAACGACAATCAATTATATGGTGAGCCTCACACCTTAGCCTGCGTGCCTACTTAGGGATTGGGTGGGTATTTTAAAATGGTGGTTTGTTATTCTCTGTCCACGAATGCTATCATTATTTCATTAAAATTAATTTTCTTTATTTTCTTCACTAAGATTGGATCGCTAATAGCTCACTCTCCCACTATCTCTCTCTCTTCTTCACTCTGTCTCACGCTCTCTCTATCCCACTCTTACTCTTTCACTCTTTCACTCACTCTTTCTCAGAAAACGTTGACTATGGTAGGAAAGCGATAGAAAAGTCATTTACTATAGCTACATTCACCGAGCGACGGCGTGCCGTGGAGTGTTGCCAAGGTAAGCAGAGTTGGTTTAAATTGTACCCGAGATGTGTTCTCATCCCTTAATAGCGCACTCATTGATCAGGTATCAACAATCCGATGTAGAGCAGAGCCTAGGTATAATTGGTCAAATGCGGGAACTGAGTGTAAGTTTCAACAAGCTCTTCTTACCCTGGCAACACGACACGACACGACACCGACTTTTATTTATATTAATTCACCATGTCGTATGTTCTTCGTTTATAGTCTTTTCAACGGTGACCTGGTGGTCTAGGGGTAAGGTGTTGGACTTTTATGCTGGGGTCCGGGGTTCAATCCTCGGTCCTGGCAAAGATTTATCTGATTACCAAACCCTTCCTTCACCTCTGACAAGACATCTTGTGAATGTGAGGAATACCAGGTCTCCACCGTGGTTCGGATTCCACGTTAAACTGTAGGTCCTCCATTTCATCTCACAATCACCCTAACATTACACGTAAGTGCTTATAACCCGAACGGGTAGTAAAACGTGGTGCTAATAATAATAATAATAATAATAATAATAATAATAATAATAATAATAAAATGATAATATAGTCTTTTCTAAAAGGCTCGTCCTATGAAAATTTAAGTTCACTAAAAAGTCATGATTATCCGGGCTAAAGTGGTGAAATTCTGGGCCGGGTAGTAAGGAATCCGAGTGTAAATGATTTTAGGTTTGGATTTTTTTCTTTTTGTAATTTTCACAGAACATTTAACTTTGTTTAAATATAATTGCCAATTTTTGATTGTTATGTAAAATAAGAATACAGTAATTATTATTATTATAAGGGGACAGTGAAAATTAAACGAGAAATAAATGTTTAAAATCTTTACTATACAGTACTTTATTTTGTAAATGGAACATTGGTTACAAAGCAAGAACAAGTGAAAATAGACCATCAAATGGATTACATTATATATTCAGTAAATGTTTTATGGTGGATATAATACACCGGTTTATTTTAAAACGTACTTGTTAACACTGAGAACAGGGCCGGATAATCGCGACTAGTGTATAAACAATTCACTTTTGACAAATCGTATCGATGCCGATAAACCTATATGGCTTTTCTTTAGTCAATATTGAGGGTTAATAAAAATATATAAAATGAGATGCTGTAAACCTCTTTTCATACCTCGGTCACGCTCTATTTGCAGTCAACGTCGGCCGACGACTCGTATCGTATCGATTTACAATCGCGGCGGTTCACGTGGTCTATTATGAATTTACTGATGCTAGCGCTCCAAGTGGGGGTTCCGTGTTACCCGGAATAAACAAGTTAATTGGTGTTTGATCAGAAAGAAACATGGACTGGCGACGAAAGGCTTTATTACAGGTATTTTGAACAAACGGGGTATTTAGGTCTATTTAAATACATTTTTGTAGGTTGACTTGTACAGTCCTTAGCACAAAAACATAGAATCTTAATTTTTTTTCTAGAGTTCTGATAGATTAGTTATTTTCACTTTTTTTTTACAACTCACGGCACATTGAACAAGGCGTTAAAATTGTGAAGGCACACCATCAATCATTTTTGAGTAGGGATTTTTTTTATCATCAAAATAACGGATTCTAATAATTGTGTTATTAATGTTTTATATTATTATTATATTAGCACCGCGTCTTACTACCCGTTCGGGTTATACGCACTTACGCTAATGTGTAATGGTAGGGTGATTGTGAGATGAAATGAAGGACCTACAGTTTAACGTGGAATCCGAACCACGGTGGAGGCCTGGCATTCCCCACAGTTATTAATGTTGATAATGGATTTTAAAATATATATATATATATTCCTCAACATTTTCTCGCTGTGTTTTTTTTTTATTTTCCCCTAAACTGCCTCGGCACACTTAAAAAAAACCGCTGCGATCGAGTGACATTTCCCCCCTCAAGTGTTGAGAGAGAGAGAGAGAGACATGCCTCGATCGGGATGCGAACTAAATGTCAGGTTCGTCTTTTCTAGATTGTCGGTGTTTGGTTTCTATGAGGGCAGAGAATAAAATTTTACAGTAAATTTTTAATAGGAAATTATTCCGTAGGGGCGGCTCGCGTTCTACTAAGTTAGGTGAAGAAGGCGCACCTAGAGCAAGGTGCCTCTCTCACACTCGCGTTAGGCTAGACTGCCGATAACGGGGGATCAAACCCCTGTCGGCTGTACTGAGGGCGGCGATAACGACTAAAAGACCCTGCAGCCAATTAAAAGAAGGACTTTGTAAAGATATTGATTCAGATCAATCTAAAATATATAAAAAGTTATGGATGAAGGTAATTTTTCTTTAAAGTAACATGTAGAGTATCTTTTTATGATTCAACCATGAAGAAACACGCGCTTCTCAGAAATAATGTGAAAAGGATTTTACCAGTAAAATATATTTTTTATACCATTCTTCCTGTTAAAGGAACAACTCCGCAGTATTTGGCAAAGACGCCACTTCTCTATACCAATAAGAAGCTAGCCTTCACAACACCTGTCGCCAGGACTCTTTCTGTTAGTTAGTTTTTACTCTGCAGACGAGGGGAGCAAGATGCAAGGGGTATGTCATATATAAGCCGTTGTGCGTATGTCTAAGGCATGCAGGGGATCCACCCGCATGTCCCCCCATCCCCCTCGCCCACGCACAAGTCAGTCAGAGCCACACACTGGCAGTCACAGTCTAACACAGTATAAAATAACTTTCATTAATATCACAAGTGTATATTGATATAAAGCATTCAATTGGAGTATGTATAAGTAATTAACAGATGTCATTTAAATAAACCGTGTGTGAATAAATAGCCATCAAAAGTTCTCTTTCTTTTATTTTATTAATATACCGATTTAATTAGTGCTCGACCACGGAGCAATAGACAATCTAAACATCGTCACAGCATTATTATATCTGGGAATTAATCCGTAGTGTTTTAATCGACGCCCGACGCGGCTTGATTTAATTCCATAGTGTTACAACTTGTATTTAGCTTAAGTTAGTATTAAGTATTTTTTTATAAATCTTTAGGTTAAGTTAGTTTGTAAGTCCATAATAGTTGGTGATATTGTGGCTAGTAAGTGGAGCGAAATCTCCGATAGGGCGCCTCCCCAGGTGGTGGGGAGGGGGATGCCCCGCCCCCCGCTGGGGCTCTTGCCGATCTGGGGACTATTAGATCCAGAGTGCGGTGGGACACCCAGGGGGGCGGGGTACCGGGGGTGTAATTACTCGGGGCGGACCAACTAGTAGGTTAGGTATAGGAAAGAAGGCCAAATAGGACTTTAGATTTAGGTTCATATTATAAATTTATTATTCTATTTAAAAAAAAAGAACATAGCTAAAATATGTAATGTTAATTCAAGATGTAGATCTAGGTCCCGAACTACATGCTAGGAATCGGGATAAATAGTTTAAATAAATAAATAAATTCTCACCTTGTACTGAGGGTGGGATTTCCTCTAAACGGGTTTCCACTCTCACTCCACGCAAATGCGGGTACACCTATAAATTCAACCTTATCATTAACCAATAGGCGTAATTGGTACCGGAGGCGTATGACACGGACGGGTAGTAAGATGCGGGGCTAATAAAAACATATAAGATGAAAAATACTCAAAACATGATTGCTAGAAGACGGGCTAAAAATGTTGTGTACACATTACTGTACACCAGTGATCGAAGGAAGAATAAAATGATTAATTATTAAAAGAAAAAAAAAATGATTTGGTTGATTAAAAATAGTTACAAATGACTATTATATTATATAATTTATTGATCTTCGAGTTCCTAAGTATAGACCCTATTTATTAGTTTATTTGAAACTTTATATCGTTTAAAAATAATCTTCTACTTTGTCGGCTGGGTTTGAACCCACGAACAACAGGTCCTGAGGCCAGCACTTTACCCCAAGACCACTCAGGTAGTTTTTACATCTGTTGATTTTTTTTATTCCGGATTAGTGTGAATAAGAAATGGTCAGCCTAGATGGGCGAGTGTGGGTTATAGGCTTTAGGGGAGGGGTTAAGTTGTTACCACAAATAATCGCAATTAGAGTTGGAAACGTGAGTCTGACGTCTAGTCCGCATGCCACACCGATGCGGTTAAAATTTTCTACTTTATAAACAAAGCGTCAAGAGGCATAACCAAACTAATTAGTCGGTTTGTTAACTTAAAATCTAATCAAAGTCGCCATCTTTAATTCGAAAGGGCGGCTTGGTAAAACGACGCTGTCGCCTTTTCTATTTTGGTTGGGGGGGGGGGGGGGGGGGGTCATCCCCGGACGAAAGTGACGGTGCCTAGCGGCTCAGCGCTCAACCAAAGTCTTCGTCCCTCCCTCTTCCTCCCCCGCAGCCCATACTTCAGCTTGTCAAATGACTTTGTTCTCTAGTCACTTGGTCACCTTTTAACTGAGTGCGAACCCGCGAGCGAAGCAGGAGCTAATCTATTAACGTCAACAGTAATTTGTGAAACTGCTGTCTTCGTCGCAGGGCTTGGCTTTAACCCCCCTCCCTCCCGCCTTCTTTCCCCGTATTTTACCACTTACCCTAGTCTATTAGTATAGTGGCAAAACTTGAAATATAGACATTTCCAAATACCCCCCCCACCCGACACTTTTTTCTTTCTATAGGAGGTTTCAGAACACCTTAGCTCTCGGGTTCGAAAAATATATCATTGGGTAAAATATGTGGTTTTTGAAAAACATAGTGAAAGTGTAATAAGGAAGCAATTATAATTAAGATTATATTATTATTATTAGCACCGCGTCTTACTACCCGTTCGGGTTATACGCACTTACACTAATGTGTAATGGTAGGGTGATTGTGAGATGAAATGAAGGACCTACAGTTTAACGTGGAATCCGAACTACGGTGGCGACCTGGCATTCCACACATTCACAAGATGTCTTGTCAGAGGTGTAGGAAGGGTTTGGAAATCAGATAAATCTTTTCCGGGACCGAGGATCGAACCCCGGCCGCCAGCATAGAAGTCTGACACCTTACCCCTAGACCACCAGGTCATCCTTAAGATTATAGAATTCAATATAAAATCTATTTGTGATAAAGATATTAAGACAATTCATATAGTGAAAATATAAACAAACTTAATGAATACATCTGTATAAATTATTTAAAGTGAATATTGTTAATTCTACATATATGATTAGATATAACATGTAATAAAAACACATTAAAATGTTAGTCAAGTTATACTACAATGAACAAGTAAAATTATAACACATTAAAATTAATCAACATAACATGTGGTTTAGTTATGTTGATTAATTTTAATGTGTTATAATTTTACTTGATCATTGTAGTATAACCTGACTAACATTTTAATATGTTTTTATTACATGTTATATCTAATCATATATGTAGAATTAATAATATTCACTTTAAACAATTTATACAGATATATTCATTAAATTTGTTTATATTTTCACTATATGAATTGTCTTAATATCTTTATCACAAATAGATTTTATATTGAATTCTATAATCTTAATTAAAATATGTGGGTTTACCCTTTCACGATGATGAATTAACAGCCGGGTATTTGCTGTGTTGGTTAGAGATTTAAGTTAGTAAGTCGTGTGCTGATATAATCAGTTGGTTTAGAAAGTGTACGTTACGTACCTCAAATAACTTAAATGAAAATGTAACTTAAACAATCGAGCTATCCCACGAACTGTTTTAAAGTTTACTCTTCACTTTTAATTAATCCCAAGGAATTTAACACTAGAAGAAACATTATCGAATGAGTTAACAATCAATACCTACCTCGGTGGCGTAGTTGGCTAACGCGCTTGTCGTGTTGAACTCGACTGCTGAGGACGGGGAGATCGAGGTTCGAATCTCGGTCGGGTGAACTGGGGGTGGTTTTTCCTAAATGGTTTTCCACTCTCCCTCCACGCAAATGTGGGTTAACTTCCTCTAATTCAACCTTCCCAATTCCTAATCCATTAGTGTAATTAGTACTTAAAGGGTTTGACCCGAACGGGTAGTAAGACCCGGTGCTAAATAATAATAATAATCAAATATTGGCAGCACCCGCGTTGTCTAACGCGCTACTCTCGCACTAGACTTCAACTGCCGATGACCGTCCTTCCACGCAAATGTGAGTACACTTCCTATAAATTCAAACTTACTCATCCCTAATTCACAAGCGTAACTAATTGGCTTACAATATATGCGTATGAGCTGAAAAGATAGTAAAGACGCGGTGCTAAAAATAAAATAAATAATATATCCGCTGTATTTGTCGGCCATGTTCATTAAAACGCTTGGTCCGTCTGTCTGGGCTGACCCTGTTTTTACCGGACCAACATCCACCCCACCCCCGACTGATAATGATAGGCGCCAAGCTAATATATAACTAGAATTGCAAAAATTTGAAGAACATAGGTCAACATTCGCCTGACCCACTTCGGTGGCCGCGTCGTCTAACGCGCTACACTCGCGTTAGACTATACTATAGATTGCCAAATATGGGAGATCGGGGTTCGATCCCGGTTGGGTGCATCGAGGGTAGTTTATCCTAAATAGTTTTGCACTCTCCCTCTATGCAAATGTGGGTGCACTTCCTCTAAATCAAACCTTCTTAATTCCTAACAAATTAATGTAATTAGTACATAGGCGTATAACCTGAACGGGTAGTAAGACGAGGTGCTAAAAAAAACCATTCGCCTGGTGTGAGGGTGAGAAACCATATTGGAGGAAAATACCTATCTCCCAAGTGTGCCGTGTTGTGAAAAGGATGAGACATGACGTGTCTGTTGGTTGTACGCCTCACTCCGAACATTTTCTCTCTCCTGCCGTCTTGGGTCAACTCTATCGACAAATTGACATGTTTCTCTTCAAATGGCCAAACCGGGCTCGTAGCTAACGGTGTGGATTCCTGTTTCCTTTTTGATCGTTCATGTGACAGTTAAAATGATCCTCCGGACTTAACAATCGTTTCACTTGAAGGTGAAGGTGGGAATGTAAGAAACGTTCACTGTTTTTGCAGTTTTTTTTATACTATCAAAACATTTATTTTGGTCAAAAGAAACATGGGGTTTAATTTTATTCCTACGGTGATATCAACATTTGTTGAATATCTGTCAAGGGTGTCCTGGAATTTAATGACAACTTTTTCTCTTCGTTTAAAAAGTTTCTCATCTAACGCGCCGCTATGCTCATGACAGATATTCAACAACTGTTGATATACAAAAAATTAAACTTTATGTTTGTACTAAAGAAATATTTTATTTACTTTAGCAAGTTTGTGGTGAAACTTATATTGAAATTTCGACCACTTTTAGTGTTATAAGACTGTACTGAATAGTTATTAATTAATCAATTATCATACAAAACGTGTGTTGGGGGCATGCTAAAATTGCTAATGTACATATAAAGAATGTGTTAACATTAATCAAATTAGTTTCACTTACAAATCAAAATGTGTTTGACATTTGAACAAAGTAATCGTCAACAAAATGTGACATTCACAAAAAATTACATCACACCAATAAAAAAAAAGGTCACTTCTATAATAATACTATCAATATTTGATTTGTTTGTTTTTTTAGAAAAAAAAAATTGTAGAGAGAAAGTAATGTATTGGTGTATGCGGCATTTGTAAATATGTTCAAACAGCGGTCTATTTGGTTTGCGCGTCAAATATGTTTCCACGACTCATTCAATGTATTGGCGTTTAATTTTTTAATAAACCGTCAAGCACTTGACGGGTGTGGGAAATAAATTTACAAAACATATAACTATAACGAGTTACCCATTTACTAATGTAACTGATTCAAACTTCCCCTGCTATAGTCACCAGCGGGGTTGATAGTTAAGTGGTATAAGACTCGCTTTGCTACTTCCGGTTTATTTTGAACATTCTTTTTTTGCTAGACAGCTACCCTGCTTTTTTTTAAATAACTTTAGTTTTTCAGCACGTATTGTTAGGGAAAAAACAAAAAAAAGCATTTTTTTCCATCGCTTCAATACCAATTAAAAGCGTGTGCATCACATGCCAATCAACTCTGTGATACAGTCGGCTCGGCTCGAAACCGTACATTTACACCATCACACCCGCCTCGGTGGCGTAGTTGGCTAACGTGCTTGTCGTGTTGAGCTCAACTGCTGAGGACGGGGAGATCGAGGTTCGAATCTCGGTCGGGTGAACTGGGGGTGGTTTTTCCTAAATGGTTTTCCACTCTCCCTCCATGCAAATGCGGGTTCACTTCCTCTAATTCAACCTTCTCAATTCCTAATCCATTAGCGTAATTAGTACTTAAAGCGTATAACCCGAACGGGTAGTAAGACGCGGTGCTAAATATTATTTATTATTATTATACACCAACACTATTGAACGTGGATCATTTCTGATCTAACATTAATGGAGATAAAGAGTTAAGAGAAGTTCCTAACATAAAACATTGTTGAAATATTAAATGGTATTTGGATAAAAACTAAATTGGAAAGGCCATTTTTGACCATTTTATAATGGCTTCGCAGCTAAGCATTGTGCATAAATCTTCATTCTGTCATGACAGGGACATATTGTCTTTATTAACAAGAAACTTTGTCACTTTGTCCCCCATTGTCACCGCGGAACATTTCGAATATCATTCAAACACGAATGCACTACACATAATATTTCTGGCATATTTTGGTCTTTTATTTTCCTTTTTACTCCCAAACTTCGCGCGAGCCGTGAGCTGAGTTGGGTCTGCTATTATGGACGCTCTTAATACTAGTATAGTCTGATTCTGTCGCAAGAACAGTATAGAAAATTCATAGTTTTTGTCACCAATATTGATAACATTTTGCTAAATTATCGGTGTTTTTTTATAGTTATTGATAATATCTATCAAAAGTGACAGTTGTAGATAAAATTACATGATTCAGACCTCTGAATATATTATAATTGTTTTAGTAACTTTAGTAACTTAGTAACCAACAGATCCTGTCTTTCCTACCAAAATCAGGGCACACTTTGTGTGTTTGATTACTTCAGACTTGCGTGTCTACAGCAAAAATCTGTTCAATCGCCTGATAGTTACGTTAGGTTAAGTTTGCGTAACGGAAAGAGAATCGCCTGACGGCTGGGTTAGGTCAAGTTAGGTTGGATAGTTTCGCATAAAAGTGTGAAGCGCTCTGCTTCTTGCTGTTGTTTATTTGCCCGACGTTTGGACAGTCATCTGAATCAACACTTTATTTATTTTTGTATCACCGCGTCTTACTGCCCACTTGGGTTATATGCTTATTTACTAATTACACTGATGGTTTTAGAAATCCGGAAGGTTATATTTATAGGCAGTATACTCGCATTTGCGTGGAGGTAGAGGGTAAAACCATTCTGGAAAAAAAAAAAACCACTCTCAATACACCCGACTGAGATTCGAACATTGATCTCCCCGTCATCAGCAGGCTAGTTTATTGCGAGAGTAGTGCCTTAGACCATGCGGCCACTGAAGCTGGTGACACGCCTATGCTTGTATTAATAAGAATAACGGGAATGCCAGGCCTCCACCGTGGTTCGGATTCCACGTTAAACTGTAGGTCCTTCATTTCATCTCACAATCACCCTACCATTACACATTAGCGTAAGTGCTTATAACCTGAACGGGTAGTAAGACGCGGTGCTAATAATAATATTAATAATAATAATAATAATAATAATAATAAATTTTAGATATAAAATGGATGGGAAAACTACATCATTTCACATGAAAGGGTTAATTATTTTTCTCCTTAGTCCATAAGTCCTATCTCGGTTGGCCCAAAAGACCTCCCACCTACACTCCATCCACAGTAGGAATTACTCTCTGAAAGGTCTTTTTTCCTACCAATAATAGATTTCTGGTAAGGAAAAAGGCCTCTCAGAAAACAATTCCTACTGTGAACAGACTTTACTTACAAATACTGCTCCAGACGTCCTATTTGGATTGGTCCAAACGGATCGAGGCGTGGCAAAAGTCACACGGCCATAATAATATACTATAACATGTTATCAATTTTAACAACAGCAAATATATATTGTTGTGTTCTTAAAAGCATCTTCCAATAGAAACTAGACCCTTTAATTTGTCGAAGACAATGCTACGTGGGATGGCCTAAACTACTCCTGCATCAACTGCTGTGACGGGAGGTTGGCTTCTGGCGCGCGCACACACACACACACACACACACACACACACACACACACACACACACACACACACACTTACCTTTTCCTGGAGGTCTACCTCGTATCTCACCAGAGAGTACATGCCGTGTTCTTTGCTAGTAATGGAACATTGTGTCTACCTTTTCCTGGAGGTCTACCTCGTATCTGACCAGAGAGTACATGCCGTGTTCTTGGCTAGTAATGGAACATTGTATCTACCTTTTCCTGGAGGTCTACCTGGTATCTCACCAGAGAGTACATGCCATGTTCTTTGCTAGTAATGGAACATTGTGTCTACCTTTTCCTGGAGGTCTACCTCGTATCCGACCAGAGAGTACATGCCGTGTTCTTGGCTAGTAATGGAACATTGTATCTACCTTTTCCTGGAGGTCTACCTCGTATCTGACCAGAGAGTACATGCCGTGTTCTTGGCTAGTAATGGAACATTGTATCTACCTTTTCCTGGAGGTCTACCTCGTATCCGACCAGAGAGTACATGCCGTGTTCTTGGCTAGTAATGGAACATTGTGTCTACCTTTTCCTGGAGGTCTACCTCGTATCTGACCAGAGAGTACATGCCGTGTTCTTTGCTAGTAATGGAACATTGTGTCTACCTTTTCTGAGAGGTCTACCTCGTATCTGACCAGAGAGTACATGCCGTGTTCTTTGCTAGTAATGGAACATTGTATCTACCTTTCCTGAAGGTCTACCTCGTATCCGACCAGAGAGTACATGCCGTGTTCTTGGCTAGTAATGGAACATTGTATCTACCTTTTCCTGGAGGTCTACCTCGTATCCGACCAGAGAGTACATGCCGTGTTCTTGGCTAGTAATGGAACATTGTATCTACCTTTTCCTGGAGGTCTACCTCGTATCCGACCAGAGAGTACATGCCGTGTTCTTTGCTAGTAATGGAACATTGTGTCTACCTTTTCTGAGAGGTCTACCTCGTATCTGACCAGAGAGTACATACCGTGTTCTTGGCTAGTAATGGAACATTGTGTCTACCTTTTCTGAGAGGTCTACCTCGTATCTGACCAGAGAGTACATGCCGTGTTCTTTGCTAGTAATGGAACATTGTATCTACCTTTCCTGAAGGTCTACCTCGTATCCGACCAGAGAGTACATGCCGTGTTCTTTGCTGGTAATGGAACATTGTATCTACCTTTTCCTGGAGGTCTACCTCGTATCTGACCAGAGATTACATGCCGTGTTCTTTGCTAGTAATGGAACATTGTATCTACCTTTTCCTGGAGGTCTACCTCGTATCTGACCAGAGAGTACATGCCGTGTTCTTTGCTAGTAATGGAAAATTGTATCTATCTTTTCCTGGAGGTCTACCTGGTATCTCACCAGCGAGTACATGCCGTGTTCTTGGCTAGTAATGGAACATTGTGTCTACCTTTTCCTGGAGGTCTACCTAGTATCTCACCAGAGAGTACATGCCGTGTTCTTTGCTGGTAATGCCACACGTCATAATCAGTCTAGTTCTAGTAAGATAAAGAGCGAGGATGTAAAACTAGGACATCGCGGGAAGTGGGGTTTATTGTCTGCCCCCCTTTCCATCAGGCTACCTGTTGAGTGTACAGGGCACTAGATACACATTTTCAAACAGTTATTGACTAAACTGCATCGCTGGGAACGCCGACTAAAACGTCAGTATCGTCATGTTCCGGTTTGCTATTGACGGGTATGTTTGGGTTCAAATCCCCTCAAGTATACTGAATTACTCCCCTCACTCAATAATTTCTCACTACGCTAATGCCGGCGCACTTCTTCTAGATGATACCTTAGATTCTAAAACCGGTAGGCATGTGGATTAAAGAGTTAGTTCGGATCCGGTCTTGTTTTCAGGTGACAAGGAGTTTATAGTATTCGTATCCCGACAAGTTATACCGAGGGTGATTTTCTTTAAATGGTTTGTCCACACTTCCTTCCATGCAAATGAGGGTACATACCTTTAACTTTGACCTTCCTTATGCATATCCAAAGATTGTAAATATAACATTAGTCCGGACGGGGGAAAAAAAAGTTTCTTCGTTAGCGGGGTGTTAGGTTCACTGACTGACCTTACTGCGAGGTGTAGGGTCAGTTCAAGTGTTGGAATTAAATAAATGTTTTTTAATGACTGAACAAAAGGTACCCAGAAGTGAAAAAAAAAGGGGTTCTCTCCTCATTATTTGACATCTGTTTAGCCTCCTCTGTGGTCAAGAGCTTGGGAAATCTACCAACGTACCTGACATGGTTTTGTTCGAATCCAGGTGACATGTCGGTCTAGGGGTAAGGTGTCGGACTTATGTGTTGGGGTCCGGGGATCAATCCACGGTCCCGGCACAGATTTATCTGATTACCAAACCCTTCCTTCACCTCTGACAAGACGTGTATTAATCACAACTTGTGAATGTGGGGAATGCCAGGCCTCCACCGTGGTTCGGATCCCACGTTAAATCGTAGGTCCTCCCAATTCATTTCACAATCACCCTACCATTACACATTAGCGTAAGTGCGTATAACCCGGTCGGGTAGTAAGATGCGGTGCTAATAATAACAATAATAATGTTCGAATCCGGGTCAACCTACACATTCATGGCTTAATCCATCTTATCCCAATTTTTCTAATTCTTCTATTTGATTTTTCTTCTTCTAACTCTTTAAGTATTAATTTATTCTTGATCGGTGTTTTTTTTTTAAATTCTTTTTAAACCCACGGCGCACTGAACACGGCGGTATAATTTGTCAAGGTACACCATCAGTTTTTTAAGAATATATTTTATCATTAGAAAAAAGTAGCGTCAATATTGTGCTTAAGAATTTAATAGCTAAAA
This sequence comes from Timema cristinae, assembly GCA_039000515.1. NCBI lineage: Eukaryota > Metazoa > Arthropoda > Insecta > Phasmatodea > Timematidae > Timema > Timema cristinae. The sequence goes on from JBCFYV010000935.1 coordinate 59,962,234, forward strand.
TTCTAATGATTGTCTAATTTTTAAAATAATGTTAATTATGAATTTTAAAATAGGTTTTTCTTATTACTTCAATTTTTTCGCTTCGCTTTCTTGATCTTCTATTGCGGCACATCTGTTGAAAAAACGCTGCCCTAAATATATGATTGATATGTAAAACGATTTTTTAAATTTCTTATTAACAATATACAATTCTTAGCTAACTTTCCATTAATAGAACAGTAGGATTAAAAGGTTAGGCCTACATGAAAAGATTACTAGATTCATCTACTTAGCAATATGTTAAGTATTTATTTTGACCAATTTTTTTTTTGCGTGAAAAAATGCAAAAATACTGAACTTAAGTCGCGTTCCCTTACGGCTAACCTTCAAATTACTTAAGAGAAAAAAATTAGTTGATTTTAAAAAACGTGTACGGGGAAAGCACAGACTTTTTCTCTCTTTAATCTTAAAACAAAAACATTTACTCGTTATAATATACACTGTTACAGAAACATTGATAAAAAAGGAGCATCTCTGTCTACCACCAAAGAGTATAACAGTTTCATATTTCTAAGTAATCCATATAGCTCAGAAACTATTGATTTTATAAAACTATATTCCAGATTGAAATATTTTTAATGTTAACAGTAGGCTACTACAACTTTACATTTATAAGTTATTTTGTATCTCAAATAAATACGATGATATGATCAAATTGGGACATTTTTGCTTATGTATATCCTCAAAGTCATTTTCATGGGGAAATTAAAACAGCCATTTGGTTTGTAATGTTAAATTGTGTCTTGATACAAAATTTAATAAAAATTGGTAAAAGTATATACTTAATAAAAATCGAATTTATTTCTTTTCAACCTTCAGTAAATCACTCCTAATTTTAAAGTTAGATATCTAATTAAAATGGGTGGGTGGGGGACCTCATGAAAATATTAGATACCAAGTTTTAGCCCCCGATCGGTAAAATTGTTTTGACTCTAGTCAGATATACAGAAAGACGGACATACAGCATCGCGAAAACACCTTTTTTTTTGTTCCAGGGGCTTTTTTTTAAACATTGACATTAATTATCAAAATACCCGCCTCGGTGGCGTAGTTGGCTAACGCGCTAGTCGTGTTGAGCTCGACTGCTGAGGACGGGGAGATCGAGGTTCGAATCTCGGTCGGGTGAACTGGGGGTGGTTTTTCCTAAAGAGTTTTCCACTCTCCCTCCACGCAAATGCGGGTTCACTTCCTCTAATTCAACCTTCCCAATTTCTAATCCATTAGCGTAATTAGTACTTAAAACGTATAACCCGAACGGGTAGTAAGACGCGGTGCTAAATAATATATTTTTTAATCAAAATCTCGAGTTCGATTATTTTTACGATCCCAATACTTATCTCGTCGAGGGATCGAGAAAAAGTAAAATTTAGAAGAAAACTACTTTTGTATATTTTTAAAGACATTACACTCTGACACTCATGATAGCACTCTTCCCACAGGGGCGAAGGTGGTAAGGAAAATGGAGAAATATGAGGATAGAGGAAAAGACGAGTAAAGATGGAGGGGGGATTCGGGGAAGCAAAGCTTCATTTAACAACAAATGTCGTTTATGTGACAGCACCGTTAATATTTTGGAATCCCCAAAAGATAGAAGAGTTATCGTTATTTTTATTAATGGTCTATCGCTCTAGTGGCAGTGTTAATAACAGTTTGATGAGGACGAATGTTATAGAAATGCACTCACATTAGTAGAAATGGCAAGAATTCACACTGCATTTGAAACTGCCCCCCATTACAGACGTGGTTGGGATCGAACCTCTGCCTTCCGGATGAATTCCAGGCACTGCTGGAGGGCCAATCAAATTAACAAACAGAGGGAGAGGGGAATCCCAACGGGTAGTAAGACCATGTGAATAAAAGAGAACAACTTGAATCTGTGTTACATCGGCACTGACTCGCCCTCGGCCAATGACAGTCCAATGTTCATACTAGATCTACTATCACATATTCATACGTCAAGTCATGTGATATACAGATGTCACGTTTATATAATATATACTATCAATTCATAAAATGTTATTAAATTTGGTCGCAAAATTAAGTTTGTATTTTCTTTATATGAAAATCGGACTTTATTTAAAGGTGTAAACCACTAGTTTAGGAGAACCTGGTTGGATTCTGGTATCGAAACAAATCCACTTAGTAAAGTATCTAGGCGCTAGAAATGTACGCTTCGGTGGTTACATGGTCTAAGGTGTTACTCTCGCAAGAAGCTGGACTGCCGATGATGGGGAGATCGGGGTTCGAATCCCGGTCGGTTTTACTGAGTGTTCCCCCCTTTCCCCCGCATGGTTTTCCACTCCTTCTTTATTCACGAAAAATGCAAGTACACTTCCTCTAAATTAAACCGCCTTCATTCCCAACGCATTGGAATAATAATAATTAGTACACTTGCGTACATTACGAACGGGTAGTAAGACGCGGTGACAAAAAAAAAAAAGATTCTTTGAGACCACGTGACTTGAATTAAACTCAAGGTCCACCCTGTATCTCCACGCAACCAGCAGGTGTGTGTATGTGTGTAGGCAGTGAATAGTTGCCTCTGATTTATGGCGGCATTAATCACTAAAGGTGATCAACAAAAGTGTCGGGGTTTGGGCCATAAAACACACACACACCTCGGAGGGAAATTTCGAAAATAAAATAGTGTCGCTGTTTGAAAATTATGTCGAATACTAATTGAACGACTCTGTGGTCAGGCTTTTACAGATATCTATTAAACCAAACATTCAAGGCGACACGTGGATAGAGATGGTAAAATATACTTTCCGGGATGTTTGGTGTTAGGACGTACCTGACGATTCGTTGCCACCATTAAATAATTATGGAAATATATCTCGGAAAATTTCGAATTATTTTGTCATGGTAAGCGTTTTTATATTATTGACTCAAAGGAGGAACGTGATTTATTCATTTTTTAAAGCTTTTATTGTAATATTGAATTATTAAGGTGTGGAGTAGAATGTAACATGAGTTAAAGATGGTTTTTTTTTCCACAAATTTTATATTAAAAAAATTACTGACCAAAATAAATGTGCTTCATTAGATAGTCTATGTTTAGTATAATTTTCTGCGTATATTAATATCAGCAATTATTCTTGAATATACTTCACGAAATATTGGTACCGTATTCGAACAGAACCTTTTCAAAACACATTATGGTTTTTATCCCCGCTTTTTACTAACCGTTCGGGTTATACGCTTATGTAGGGGGCTCCTAATCACACTAATAGTTTTAGGAAGGTTTTATTTCGAGGAGGTGACCTGGTGGTCTAGGGGTAAGGTGTCGGACTTCTGTGCTGGGGTCCGGGGTTAAATTCTCGGTCCAGGCACAGATTTATCTGATTACCAAACCCTTCCTTCACCTCTGACAAGACATGTATTAATCACAACTTGTGAATTTGTGGAATGCCAAGCCTCCATCGTGGTTCGGATCCCACGTTAAACTGTAGGTCCTCCATTTCATCTCACAATCACCCTACCATTACACCTTAGCGTAAGTGCGTATAACCCGAACGGGTAGTAAGACGCGGTGTTAATAATAATAATATTGCGAGGAAGTGTACCCACATTTTTGTGAATGGAGATTGGAACACAATTTTGGAAAAAAACACCCTCAGTACACCCCTTACCGAAATTTGAATCTTGATCGACCCGTAATCAGCAGTCTAGTCTACTAGCGAGAATAGCGCGTTAGACCGTGCGGCCACCGAAGCGGGTAATAACATGCTGCTCATGACAAATATTAAGGAACTGTTGAAGTTACCATAGTTTATTGTGTCGGGGAAAAAATTATGTTGTATTAAAAAAAACCTGCCTAAATTTGTTTCCTTCCACCCAACACCATGCTTTGCTTATTATCTTCCGCCATTTTAAGGTGAGGGTGAAGGTGGGCATTGGCTTTGTAGTTTTTATAACAAAACCTTTTTTTTTGGGCAAATTAAAATCATATATTTTTCCAGTAGAAACGTAAGAGTTTAATCTTCTTCACATGGTGCAGCGGCATTAGATGACACACTTTTTAAATGAAGAGAAATCTTCCTCTATCCTTCCACCAGTATTCTTCCTTTAATTGCTTCCATTCTTCCCCTCTAATTTGCACACTTTCTGTTATCTACTCCTCCCATCTCTTTCTTGGCTTCCATTACAGTATTTTTCCTACATACGTCATACTTTCTGAACCGACCTTATATTAAAAACACGACTTATATTATTATTATTATTACTACACCGCGTCTTACTACCCGGTCGGTTATACGCACTTACGCTAATGTGTAATGGTAGAGTGATTGTGAGATGAAATGGAGGACCTACAGTTTAACGTGGAATCCGAACCACGGTGGAAGCCTGGCATTCCACACATTCACAAGTTGTGATTAATACACGTTTTGTCAGAGGTGAAGGGAGGATTTGGTAATCAGATAAATCTGTGCCAGGAACCACGACTTATAAAAAAAAAACTTAATGGCATCAGCCTACAATCGAGACATACCGCTGTGCATCGGCGAAAATGGTGCCAACTTGCGCGGATAGAGGGTGTCATCTGGTCAGCACAACGAACCCTCCGGTCGTTAGCTTAAATTTTATAGACCGAAGTTGCTACTTTTCAGTTCAAGTAGTTCCTCATTTGTCCTCGTGAGGCTGTGTTGACCCCGTTCCATATACACTGCTTCTTAGAAAATCTGGAGGTGCCTGGGACCGAACTTGGGACCTCTGGAACCGTACCCAAGAACTTTGACCACTAGCCCACATAGTAAGGACCACGACTTATAAAACTTAGCTTAAATATTGACCAGACACAACATCCAGTTTCCAGGTTGTTAATCTATGGGAAAGTGTAAACTCGCATTTAACTATTCAAGATTTTTTCCCCTGGCCTTGATAAGGCTCGAACCCGGGGCCCTTAGGGTGCGACTGAAGGGAGCGCAAGTATTTTTTACACTTTTTCTAGAATTGCATTTTTTTTGGCTAAACAAATTAAATATTTCTCTACTAGCAACATAGAATTTAGTTTTCTGCACATGCTAATATCAAAAGATCTTGAATATCTGTCAAGGGTGTCCTGGAATTTGTCAAAACCTTTTCTCTTTATTTAAAAAGTTTTGACAAAATTCCAGGACACTCTTGACAGATATTCAAGATCTGTTGATATCAGCATATGCAGAAAACTAAACTCTGTGTTTCTAGTAGAGAACTATTTAAAAAAAAAAAATTATTAGCGCTTCCTTAGGCCGCACCTTAACTCAGTAAGAAAAACACTCTACCAACTGAGCTAAGACAAAACAAGACTCAAACAAACAAGCTTCTGGTTGAGTAGTGATGTTTACCAAACAAAAGAACGACTCAACAGGTGACATGGCTCGTGTTCTCTCTATGAGAGTCCACACACGTATCTTAATATGTGTGGACGCGACGCACGCAGTCCGCGCGCGTACGCCCTACGCCATACACGTGCGTGTGAAGGAGACAATACTATACATGCATGCGTGACGTGACTCGACATTAGAGGTCTCGACGGTGTGGATGCCTCTCGGTAAGCGAGAAATTACCTCGCATACGGTCGGCTCTAACATAATATTTAGTTCTACGAATGCGTTGTTCCAAAATATGGTTCTCGACAAGATAAAAGTCGAAATATTCCAACAGAGGTCTTTTCTCTTAGCAACCCTATAGCGAGTTTTATTAATAGGAATAAATGTGTGAAAATTGGACAGTAGCCAGCTGCTAATTTTCAACGACTTATTAAAACCAATTTGCGGAGCTATGAGAGTAGACTTGATGTATAAGGGCTCTAGATGTAACCTTTCTCTAACAAACACAATAAATAATCTTTTGATAGACTAACAACAGAATATTTTAAGATATCTGCGAAACTACAGTAGCTCATGGCTTCTTTGGTGCTGACTGACAGCTCACAGCTGACTTCTGACGGCTTTGAAAAGTCATCAGACCAAATTATGTATCCCTACGCCGAACCATACGATCTGCAAAAACATGTGTTTAGCATCTGTCACTTCTGACAGTCGGCTTAGAGCTGTCAGTCAGCACCAAAGAAGCCACGGGGCTACTGTAGCAGCGATTTTTCCTCTTTACCTTCAGATAACAAGTTTAGTAGTTTTCTTTACCCTTTTTATTATTGACATGGCAAAGAGTGTTTGTAGCTGAAAGGTGAAAGAAAGTATAAATTTTACACAATAGAGAATTAGTTACAGAAAACGATACAGACCCTTATATTTTAAGGTGTGTGGCCTGACGGCGATTGTCACTTCATTCCTGACCAAGCGGCCCGGCCGCCTTATTAAAGTTAGGGTGGCTGTATATCTAATATGATAAGTCAATCACATGGACTTTTTTATTTTAGTCATGTACTTAACGTAAGACTCATCCGTGCTTTTGTTTTATCGGTGTGTTTTAACTTTGCTTTTTAAACACAAAGATCATACATATCAACAAACTACAAACTATCTTACTAAAAGATACTCCTAATACTACACATGTAAGTCGTGTTTTGATTTTCTTCGTGGGGTCTATGGAATGCACGTTAAGTACGTAAAAAGATTCAGTGCCGTCGAAAGCCAATAAGGGCCCGGCCGGGGGGGGGGATAGTTTTGTCGGTCCCCCTGCGCAACTTTTCAAACCCCTCACAATAATAATAATAATATAATAATAATAAAAAAGGAACCTTAAAGAATGTGCACTTTTCAGAGATTACTGTATATTGTTATGTAAATATCAAAACTAGTACATACTTTTTTTTAAAAACGTCTAAATAAAGTATTCCGGAAGTTTCTCTCAAGAAACTTATAGTTACCAACCAATAATGCACGATAATTTTTCAGAAATACAATGAACGTACACACATTTGCTACAGTTCAATGGCCTTAATGGCGTGACCTTTAATTTTTTATGGCCCATACACTCGAGTTTAAATAGTAGTAATTAATGTACTTAATTTAAATTTAATATTTTATTGCATTTTTCTTCTGTTTCGCTAAAATGTTTATATTTTCGTCCAAAATGAGAATAAAAAGCCTTGAAGCTTAGCCGGGCCCCCCTGGTGCCTGGGCCCGGTGATTTCCCCCCCCCCCTCTCTCTCTTGGTGGGCCTGAAAACATTCTAATTATATCACCTGATGTGGAGACTTACGTCATCTAAAGTCTAATCAATCTGTCTTATCTCTTAGTAGTTTATTGTATTTGTGTTTTCACCCCCCCCCCCCTTCGTTTTTCATCACGTTGCTCTTGTTAGGGGATTCTCGAGATTTCATTTCACCCTTCAATCCCCCCCACTCGACCTCTCTTCCTTTTTCTCTTCTTCCTGTTCCTTGTTTCTTCGTAGATCTGTGCAAGGCCTCCTCGACTTGTTCGAGACTGAAGTTTAAGCGGTGAGTGCTTCAAACCCCTCCTCTTGGCCCCCCCCCCCCCCTCTCTCCGGTCTAAACCACATACAAGTTAGGTTGAGAAAATGTCGCGCTCTTTAGTTGAGTAGAGACGAAACATCTTCCCTGTACATTTTCAGTTGGAAGTTTTCCGCAATGGCGGCTTGCGACCTACTTCGCCAGTCGCAACTCTTTGATGTGTGTTCAATACAATTCTACCCGCCTCGGTGTCCGCTTGGTCTAACGTGCTACTCTCGCGCTGGATTATATTGATGAAGACGGGGAGATCGGGGTTCGATCCCGGTTGGGTGCATTGAGGGTAGTTTTCCTAAGTGGTTTTCCACCCTCCCTCTACGCAAATGTGAGTGCATTTCCTCTAAATTAAGCTTTCCTAATCTCTAACTCATTAATGTAATTAGTACATAGGCGTATAACCCTAACGATTAGTAAGACATCGTGTTTAAAAAAAAAACACCTTTTAAAACAGCAACAACAACAAATGTTTAGAAAATCACGAAAACGAATTTATGAGTTTATTGGAAACGTCTTGCAAACAATCACGTGATAATAATTCGCTCCGCGCCCCAACAGCTTGAAAGTCCTATAGTAAGCGCGCGTAACTTCCCCTTTGTGAAACTAACTGCAACCTTTTAATATTAAAACATATTGCAGTTAATAATTCTTCACGCTCTCCTAAAAAAGTATGTGACCGATTCGAACGCAAACATTACTCATTAAGTTAAGTCACGGGTTCGATGATCCCTGTCTTAATCTTGGCCGCGTCGGGATTTGAACTGTCGACCCGACTAACGCTGGAACTTGGCACATTGCATACTGCGCGCCTGTCTAGAAGTCTGGAAGTTCAGAAAGAAAGGAGAGGTAGTTCCAGAAAACGACACAGACCATTGTATTTTAAGCCTTGTGGCCTGCCAGCTTTTGATACTTTCTCACCGACTAAGGTGGCCGCCTTAACTTTGTTTTTAAGCTCCACGTATACTACATACAGTAGCCCCATGGCTTCTTTGGTGCTGACTGACAGCTCACACCTGACAGCTAAAAGCTTTAAAAAGTTACCAGACCAAATTATGTATCCCTACGCCGAACCATATGATCTGCAAAAACATGTGTTTAGCAGCTGTCAGTCAGCACCAAAGAGGCCATGGAGCTACTGTACCCAGTCGGGTTATAGGCCTATGTACTAATTACACTAATGGTTTAGGGATTAGAAAGGTTATAACTGCGATGAGATACATCCGCATTTGCATGGAAGGAGAGTGGATGATTTAACCCCAGTATTCGGTAGTCTAGTCTTAACAGGAGATTAGCGCGTTAGATCATGTGGGCCACCGAAGTGGGTCTTAGCCTTTGTTAAAATATTTAAATATCAACAAATGGCCTACGGCAGACCCCGATGCTAGGGACACTTTCAACCACCAAGCGCTGTAATCGATATGTGTGTGACAGAGATAACAAGAATTGATGCTATTACTTTTATTGTAACTCCTTGGTATAATGTTTTGATGTTAAAAAATTCCTTGATATAAATTAAACTTGGACCATCTCGATTGTATTCATTCCATTTAAATACCCGGATTTGGTTTTTCGTTTAAAAAAAAAAATGAACATTTCTCCCCCCCCCCCCTCCAACGGAAAGCCGACATTCACTCTCGACTTGTCCAGCGTGAGTTTATAGTTCCCAAGGACTCCGCCCCTGGATCGAACGGGTGGTTGATGGTGAAGAGGGAGAGAGGGGCGTGTTTCGGGTCACCCGTGACGTCTTCTACGGTAATGAGGACGACATCTTCTCCTTGCTTCCTCGTCAGGAGGAATCTTCGTACGATCGTCTCTCTCTCTCTCTCTTTGTGTGTCTCAATATCTCTCTTTTACTTCCTCATTCCCTTTATAGCGACTAGAGGAATTTTTTTTTTCAGATGGGAAGATTCGGCTTGGAAAATTCAAGATCAGCGGTTATTAAAAGAAAAAAAAGTCTGAAGTAGCGTACCGTGGCTTTTAGAGAGGTTGTGCGCGTCCATCGTGGTTTATAATTTGCGAGAAATTTAGCGCGATCCTGCCAATTAGTTTTTAAACTTTTGTCGGAAATGTCTGTGCTGTGCGCATGGTTACGTTTAACTTTTTTTTTTCTTTTCATGGTAAAATATTAATTGGAACTGAATACAATACATCGCCGGTAGACTTCATTTCAGTATATAAATAAATAAAAAATAGGTACAGTAGCCCCATGGCTTCTTTGGTGCTGGCTGACAGCTCACAGCTGACTTGTGACAGTCAACATTTAGGTATATACCTAAATTTTGACTGTCAGAAGTGACAGCTGCTAAACACATGTTTTTGCAGATCATATGGTTCGGTGTAGGGATACATAATTTGATCTGGTAACTTTTCAAAGCCGCCAGCTGTTAGCTGTCAGTCAGCACCAAAGAAGCCATGGGGCTACTGTATTTAACGTACACTTTCTGAACCGACTAATTATATTAGTCATGGACATTTCTATGAGCGAGTTCAAAAGAGCCTACCAATTTTTCCGGGAAAGGTATTTTCACATACAGTCCAGAGTCCTTTTAAATGCCACAATCGACATGGGACCGACGACTTTACTTCCCTCCGAAGGAAGTTGTGCTACATACCTTTAACTCGTGCTTATACTGGAGCAATATTTGATTTAATTTGACCAACAAAATTGTTTGCCAAGAAAACTGCAAAAAAGGGTGACCTGATGGTCTAGGGGTAAGGTGTCAGACTTCTGAGCTGCGGCCGGGGTTCAATCCTTGGTCCCGGCACAGATTTATCTGATTTCCAAACCCTTCCTTCACCTCTGACAAGACATCTTGTGAATGTGGGGAATGCCAGGCCTCCACCGTGGTTCGGATTACACGTTAAACTGTAGGTCCTCCATTTCATCTCACAATCACCCTACCATTACACATTAGCGCAAGTGCGTATAACCCGAACGGGTAGTAAGACGCGGTGCTAATAATAATAATAATAATAATAAAACTGCAAAAACACTTAAACCTTTTCGCGCGTCCCCTTCCACCCCACCTTAACAGCATAGTTTGCAGTCTTTGTGGTGATTTTTCACTGCCGACCTCGATTTGTTCTCAAGTGTGTTCCAACATCTGGCTTACGTGCCTCGCTATGTTTGTACAATACATTGCCACTTACCGCTCTTTGGTTTTGACGACTAGTTTGCGACGGATAACGATTTGTGCGATGCTGATAGCTTCTGTCCATGTAGTATACATTCATTTTATGGTACCTTGTTTTACTGTAGATACACTACAGCAGGCCTGTAACTTACTTCTCTGCTCTTTGTCACTATCTTTACACTACAGCAGACAATAATAGGCCTTTATCTTACTTCACTGTTCTTTGTCACTATCTTTACACTACAGCAGAGGATAGTAGGTCTGTATCTTACTTCACTGTTCTTTGTCACTATCTTTACACTACAGCAGAGAATAATAGACCTTTATCTTACTTCACTGTTCTATGTCACTATCTTTACATTACAGCAGACAATAATAGGCCTTTATCTTACTTCACTGTTCTTTGTCACTATCTTTACACTACAGCAGAGAATAATAGGCCTTTATCTTACTTCACTGTTCTATGTCACTATCTTTACACTACAAACAGACAATAATAGGCCTTTATCTTACTTCACTGTTCCTTGTCACTATCTTTACACTACAGCAGACAATAATAGGCCTTTATCTTACTTCACTGTTCTATGTCACTATCTTTACATTACAGCAGACAATAATAGGCCTTTATCTTACTTCACTGTTCTTGTCACTATCTTTAACACTACAGCAGACAATAATAGGCCTTTATTTACTCATTGTTATGTCACTATCTTTAAACTCGCAACATAATAGCTTTATTACTTCACTGTTCTATGTCACTATCTTTACACTACAGCAAAGAGTACTAAGCAGGGTAAAAAGGTTTTAAAATAAACACATATATTATAAGCTATATAAGCAATATATGTTAAATGTATAATTTTAATTATATATATATAATTATTCCTTATAACCAATATTTGTGATATGGATTGACAAATGTATACAAATATAAATTATCACTGCCAAAGACGCTCCCCATGAAGTCATCTGTATTAAAGCATTTTACTGCAGTAAATGTGTTATTACTAATTAACATACATTAGCCACTTCCGGAGTTGTAGTAGGACACTAAATAAATAGAGGAGTCTGAGTTGGACAGTAAGAAAATAGAAGAGTCTGAGTTGACAGTAGAAAATAAGGATTCTGAGTGGACAGTAGAAAAATAAAGGATTCTGAGTTGGACAGTATAAAATAGAGGAGTCTGAGTTGGACAGTATAAAATAGAGGAGTCTGAGTTGGACAGTATAAAATAGAGAGTCTGAGTTGGACAGTATAAAATAGAGGAGTCTGAGTTGGACAGTATAAAATAGAGGAGTCTGAGTTGGACAGTATAAAATAGAAGAGTCTGAGTTGGACAGTATAAAATAGAGGAGTCTGAGTTGGACAGTATAAAATAGAAGAGTCTGAGTTGGACAGTATAAAATAGAGGAGTCTGAGTTGGACAGTATAAAATAGAAGAGTCTGAGTTGGACAGTATAAAATAGAAGAGTCTGAGTTGGACAGTATAAAATAGAAGAGTCTGAGTTGGACAGTATAAAATAGAAGAGTCGAGTTGGACAGTATAAAATAGAAGAGTCGGAGTTGGACATTAGAAAAATAGAGGACTCAAAGTTGAAGGCTTGTCCAACCAACTCCACACCCCCTGGTAGTAAGTCCGATAGTTTACTGTTAGCCGATGATATCCACCCGTCCATCACAGACTCTGCCTAGATCATTGACGTACCAAGCTAAAGGTCCCGGGGTTTGACTCCCGTGTCCAGGTGTGTAATTGTTCAAATTTACACTGGATTGGCACGTTGTTGGGACACATACATCGGGATACGACCGGTTGAATTAGAGATGATTTCGTTCATCCTCTTTAGGTGAATGCTCATAAAAACTCTTAAAAACATATCATCCCTTAATCCGTTAGATTTGATCATGTAAGCCTCTGACAGCTACTAGTGTGGTATGATGGTTTGTGTTTGTTAAAGAGTGAGTATGTTTTTTACCACCAATGTTTGTTTATATAAACTCAGGGACCATGTGGTAATTTATACATAAAAACATATTTATATTGAAAGTTTAACATTATCCGTCTCTTTGTTACTATACAAATCACATTTTTTTATATAAAGTAATTCTATTTCTAGAGCTGGATGTGTTGTTAACTATTGGTTACTTGTCCCTTGTCACTATCTTCATCATACATATATATATTTGGCGTTCTCACCGTGGTCGCGTACCACAGTTTGGAAACACTGCGTATGGACTAACAACAAGGGAGAAGTGTAAATGTCCATACCGCAGTGTTTCCCAAACTGTGGTACGCGCACCACCGGTGGTACGCCGTGAGAAGCCAAACAAAAAACAAGCAAATTAAAAGTCGCTGATGAAATCTTATAAATATATTACAAACAAGTTCGACTAAAAATAAAACAGATTTATACCATGGTTATAGAGGTGGTAACACTCGGATAGCCGCGCAGTGTTTGTTATTATATATCCTTGCGCACCGTTAAAATTGTACATAAAGAGTAAATATCTAGCATTATCTTTGTGGTAATTACGGAAAATGCTGAAATGGTAGGTAGGCCATACAAAAAGTTTGGGAACCGTTGGACACTAGTTTACACAGGATTCATGTCTGAGGGTGGAGGGGTGTTTGAAGGTTTTTAGGGGGTAGGGGGAGCAAGATCTCTGTAGCCCATAGGCTGAAAAAACTATAAACCCGCCAGTGATTTACCCCCTCTGCACCCAGTTGTTTTTGCAGAGAAGATGAACCAACTCACCTGTGTGTTGTGACTTGCGCCCGGCCTCTTAGACTCTGTTGCAGGCCTTTCGGGTATAACGGGCTGACTACCTACAAGGGGGCAACAGCCTTGACACACTCCACTCATTTTGATGGCGCGCGGTTCCGTAACAATTTCATTCTACTCAACGTGTTCCCCGCGTGTTAGCTTGATTTAAGGGCGTCGCCTACTTGAGGAAGAAAACAATATTTCTCACACTGCGGTATCTGTTGTGACCCTGTTAACAAATTACTACATTTGCTCGAGGAAGGATGGATTGGTGGTATAGAGTCCCAAGTAAGCCTCCCGGATTCAATTCCCGTGTTTAGGGGTCATTTTTCAAAACTCACGAATACGATACTGTACGCGGCTGTATCTATAACCTATTAATCATTTCTATCTTCTAAGTCACGCTATAAATGTAAACCTATATTTAATTGTACAAGCACCCGCTTCTGTGGCCGCATAGTCTAAGGCGTCCTCTTGCAGTAGGCTTGACTGCCGATGACGGGGAGATCGAGGCTCGAATTCGGTCTGGTTTACTTAGGGTGATTTTTACTAAATTATTTCCGACTCTCCTTCCACGAAAATGTGGGCACACTTCCTCTAAATTCAACCTTTCTCATCCCTAACATATTAGTTTAATTATATTGCCTATAATGTGAACAGGTAACTAAGACGAAATGATAAAAAAATACATTTTTATAGATATTTTCAATACCTATAGAATAATAAAATATTATCAATTTTGGACGAAAATATATTTTTAATGGGCCTTTTCTATGAAAATCGTTCTGGCTTGTTAACTAATGAAGTTGAGAGTATTCAAGCTTACCTCTCTACGGCCTATTAATGTCGTTACTCGCGCGGTTACCCAACTCTCGGTTTCTCCAATTCTTCCTATCGCGACTCTAAAAAGGAATCTTGGCTTAGTAAACTTTCCCCCTGTCCTTCCCTCTCTTCGAGCTGTCCCAACCGGCCCTATTGTAGTCCTTATTAGCTCTCTATGCGTAGAGATAAGTGGGAGAGAGAGAGAGAGAGAGAGAGAGAGAGAGAAAAGAAGAAAGAAGCACTGCTTTCCATACCAGAGAGGAAAAAAAAAGCACCTTTATTCAAACTTCCAAATTGGGATCCATTTGCTATATTTGTCTACCGGAGCTTGCTCCTGCGTGATCTATAGACTTATTACTCGTAGGCCTCCTCTACATATTTGCCTGAATCTCTCTCTCTGAATGTTAGTAGTCGCCCACACATACGGCTTCATTCAATTGTTTGGGGGGGGGGGGTGGGAGGTGGGAGTAGAGGATTCGATATTTTATTACGAAGGGGTTTGTGTGGTCAGAATCTGACGTAAAGATTTTTTTTAAATGTTTATGATGGGACAAAAAAATATTTTTATGGGTTATAAAATAGATATATTATTTATAAAATTTCCCTTAACTTAGGCCCATATTTTATTTTCTTACTGCAATTTAACGTATTAAAAAAATCCTATCGCTCTCTCTCTTTTTTTTTTACCAATCCTTCTGTTTGAAAATAATGACGATTTATTAAATCTTTATATATATAAGACAGAAGGCGATGGGGTGAGGAGGAAAATTTTTGCGATTTTTTACGCAGGGGGAGAGGAGATATGTCTAAAATCATAAAGGAAAAAAAAAGACACGTAATTTACGAACGGCCCCTAGATTCGGTTTCATAGAGGGAGGTGATCGAGCGTTAACGAGCGACTACGAGCAAAGACGAGTGCACCAACTACATACCCTCTCGGCTACACACTCACCGGATGTGTGGTCAACTCTCGCTGTTTTTACTTTGTCAATCCGTTAAAACTTTCGCTAACGAGACACAATTTGTGCTGTTTTTAATTTGTATAATTTTTTATTCATTTATCACTATTCACTTTGATCAAAAGCCTGCCAATACATCATACGACATACGATATTAATTTCGTTTTTAACACTAATATTTCTGTTTTTTATTTTAGTCATCAAATATATTGTGGTACTATTGTATTTTGTATGTGTTGCATATATGTTGTTTCTAGTGTAATTGTTAAAAATAATTTGCAATTCAACTTTAAATATTTTACCTTAAGGCTACCGCTTACTCATTCATATCGCATGATTTGTATTAAATTCAGTATTAACTTCACCGGATCAAAAACATCCAATAACAACACACATCAACAAGACTTATTAAAATATAGTGGGCATGTGGGATTTAGAGAGGTGGAGGGTGAAAAATAAAAAAGAGAGGGGCCCCATTATATGTTGCCCCCAAGCCTCTAGTTACGGCCCTTTTCTGGATTCGACCAAAAACTATTTGTAGCAATGACGTCATAGGGCAAAATTGTTTGCATAACTCTGGTCCTGCTCTTTGAAGATTTGATTACTCTAAATTATGGGTCTAGTGTTCGATTCGAGGCATTGCAAAAAAACGTATCTTTGGTGATATGTGGGTGTCCCCGATCACAGTGATGAATTAACGGTAGGGGGGCTGGATGTTGTGTCTATACTAGATTTACGTTGGTTAATAAGTCGTGTGTTGATATATAATCAGCCGGCTTATAAAATGCACATTAAATACCTCAATAACAAAATAACTTAAATCTAGAACAAACAGCACATCCATCTATTCCTCCCTCTCTCCTCTCACCCCGGTCATCATTGTTAAAGGAGAAAACCCAATTTCACTGATGATAGATGTGTCGAATCGAACCGGGAACCCTTATCTCAGTAGAGAGACGTACTGCTGACTTAGCTAACGAGTCGGACATGATGGCTAGTTTAGAAGTTGGATCCAACTTGTTACATAATAAACGATTTAATAGAAAAAAAATGTGTGCAAAATATAACATAAGCTCATTTTAAACTACTTTTTAATCAAATTTGTGGAGATATGAAAGTATAGGCTTTATGAAAAAAGGGCTCTAGATTTAACCTTTCTCTAACAAATACAGTAATTTTGTTGATAGACTCACAACAAAAAATTTAAGATATTTGAGAACTAGCAGTGAGCTTTCCTCTTTACTTTGAGATAGAAGTTTCATAGCTTTCTTTACCATCTTTATTAGTGACAAAAGGTGGATGTAGGTGAAGTTCGAAAGAGAGTAGAAGCTTGGACAGATTAGAGAAATACATAGTTTCGGAAAAGGCCGTGTGGGCCTGACAGCAATTGATGCTTACCGAGAAACGCCCGCGCGCCTCATCTTGGTAATTCCGGTCCATTTTGAACTCCTGTTTACAACTCGTGAGTAGTTGTGTGTGAGGGAATACAGAAGGTCAGGATTTTGGAGCGGTATAAGAATGCAAATAACTTGTGTTTAAATGATTTCTCTCGTTCTCTTGAGGATTGTGAGAAACGTTCTGCTTGGAGTGGCGCGGTGCCAAGCCTATCCTGTATTGTTACCGCTACGAGACGATCAAGGGCCCTGTCATATACGTATGAATGATTCTACTTTCCAGCTTCATAAACTACACCGCCGGTTGTTTATTAAGTAGTTGGGGTTTCATCTCATACAGCTGAGTACTAGTCTACGCACAATATGGCCATTGACTGATGTTTGTCTACGCACAATATGGGCCATTGACTGATGTTTGTCTACGCACATATGGCCATTGACTGATGTTATCTACGCACAATATGGCCATTGACTGATGTTTGTCTACGCACAATCTGGCCATTGACTGATGTTTGTCTACGCACAATATGGCCATTGACTGATGTTTGTCTACGCACAATCTGGCCATTGACTGATGTTTATCTACGCACAATATGGCCATTGACTGATGTTTGTCTACGCACAATTGGCCATTGACTGATGTTTGTCTACGCACAATCTGGCCATTGACTGATGTTTGTCTACGCACAATTGGCCATTGACTGATGTTTGTCTACGCACAATATGGCCATTGACTGATGTTTGTCTACGCACAATATGGGCCATTGACTGATGTTTGTCTACGCACAATATGGGCCATTGACTGATGTTTGTCTCGCACAATCTGGCCATTGACTGATGTTTACTACGACATATGGTCATTGACTGATGTTGTCTACGCACATCTGGCCATTGACTGATGTTTGTCTAGCAAAATATGCCCATTGACTGATGTTTATCTACGCACATAGGGCATTGACTGATGTTTGTCTACACAATCTGGCATTGACTGATGTTTGTCTACGCACAATCTGGCATGACTGATGTTTGTCTACGCACAATATGGCCATTGACTGATGTTTGTCTACGCACAATCTGCCATGACTGATTTATCTACGCACAATATGCCATTGACTGATTTGTCTACGCACAATTGGCCATGACTGATGTTTGTCTACGCACATCTGGCCATTGATGATGTTATCTACGCACAATATGGCCATTGACTGATGTTTGTCTACGCACAATTGGCCATTGATGATGTTTATCTACGACAATATGCATTGACTGATGTTGTCTACGCACAATCTGCCATGACTGATGTTTGTCTACGCACAATATGGCCATTGACTGATGTTTGTCTACGCACAATCTGGCCATGACTGATGTTTGTCTACGCAAATATGGCCATTGACTGATGTTTGTCTACACACAATATGGCCATTGACTGATGTTTATCTACGCACAATATGGCCATTGACTGATGTTTGTCTACGCACAATATGGCCATTGGCTGATGTTTGCCTACACACGATCTGACCAGTGAGTGATGTTTGTCTACACACGATCTGACTAGTGAGTGATGTTTGCCTACACACGATCTGACCAGTGAGTGATGTTTGCCTACACACGATCTGACCAGTGAGTGATGTTTGTCTACACACAATCTGACCAGTGAGTGATGAAAGGTCACGTTTGTGTTGAGAATTTGAAACTGTAGGCATATGGGAGGAGAAAGGGCGAGACCAAAACACAACCTAATCGATTAACTGGTGAAGTAGACCTGCTATACACTGATTTTTATAGGGAGGAACATCTGTAAGACCATACCATGTAGTGGTAAGGTGCGTTTAGACTTATGCCTCCTTTGATGCAACATTATATGTGCAGAGGCATGCCTCTTTCGGTGCGTCTTGCCTCTTGCATCTTGCCTTATACAACCTGATCTGTTTACACCTTTGCATCTCTTTCCATGCGTTCGGGCTGTGCTTAACTGGATAGTCGGTTTGCATTTCAAACTCCAGTAATGTCGATAGCAAACTTTGCTGAGCAATTGATCGTACTGAGGGAGTCAAACTTCATAGTTTAGATGTTATTAAATCACCACACTCAACCTTAGTGTGCTTCACAGATTTCATACACTGATAGGCGTCAAATACCATCGCGCCTTCTTGTTTTTTTAAAAGTACCTTCTGTCGTTTAGTAGGTGGGGTAAAGTTACAGTCTCATCAACAGCCATACAAATTTTACTTTTCTTACTAATGTTCAAGTATTCTTGGTTAAAATATGAACGAAGGCTCTCAATTTCGTTCAACACCGCCTTAGAATCCATGGCGTATGTTTCACCGAGTGATTGTATTGCGTCTCTACGTTTTACGCGATTTTTATAGTCCTTGTGTGATGACCGCCATAACAATGGATGGATCTGATAGTCATTTATAAATTCAAATATACATTATTTTTTTTTCGGCACTCCACTCCATCACGGTAAACGCAACACAAACACTTTCACCGAAAACAACCCCTACGCATAACTACACAATGACTAAAAAAAGAAACGATACCTTTTAACATTTCTCTAGAGACTGTGAGGCAAGAGGGTTGCGACATGTTACCCAACTATTTGTGGAGTGTTTGTGGCTAGGTGCACAACTACATTTGGGGCGCATGCCCCAACGTGCCTCCCGGTGGGCCTGGTTGTATGCCTCATGTTGCATGAAAAAAAAAGACATAGTCTAAACGCACCTTTAGCCAGGTATGACCAAATTACCTTTCACATGTAAATCTATATATAAATAACTGTTTACCAGCTCGCTGAAATCAACACACGACTATTGTGACGTCATTTATAACTTTGGTTGGGAAGGAGGAAAGTGGGGCAAGAGGTTTTACTCATTTGACCTTTATTATACGACTCTGAGTGATCTACCCCGTGAATAAATGTTCCACTAATAAAAAAAAAACTTCAGAGAACCGAGAATTAAGTGTTGATGTTTTATTAGCAGCAGCTTTATGAAAGCTTTGTTTCCGTTTTGTATTTTCTTTTTTAATGTCCCGGAAAACGCGACAGTGGGAGCTCGTTCAGTTTTATTGCCTCCAGCAACAATATTTCCAATGGTTAGTAAAGTTAACTGTTGTTACAGTCGGGAGTGTGGAGGGGCTGAGCGGGGAAGCAACAATTTCCTCGAAACGCTTTTGGCACGATATTTTATTAGATAACTAAACTAGAACAGCGAGCTTTGCAACAAGTACGTGTCAACTCTCTTGACGTTCCCTTCGTTTACCCTGAAAAGGTAGCATGCTTATCATGATTGGTTGTATTATGATATAGATCGGGAGGTTTCCAACTTAAAAGTGCCTGAGGGCCACAGTTGAATCCATGCGTCACGGGCAGCGTCATAATCGGCCAAAGGGTGGAAAGAAATATCACTAACGTGCACTTTCTGAACCGACTGATTATATAATCGCACGAGAATTTCTATGAGCAAGAGCGAAAAGACCTACCAATTTGGGCAGGAAAGGTATTCTCACCATGCCACAATCAACACGGAACCGAAGACTTTTTTTTTCCCCCACTCCGAAGTAAATTGTTCTATGGATTTTTGTCACTTAGGATAAATCCGTCCACCCCAGTTGAGTTTGAACCCACAAACTTCGGGTCCCCGAGGCGAACACTTTACCCCAAGACCACCGTGGTCGACAACAAAATATGATTAAAAATAGAGTACAATTGAGTCAATTACTGAATTAACATCAATTGAAGGGAGATTTCATGTTTGTTTTTTCCCCACGCAAGTCAAAACTTTCGGTTTCTTGGCTATAAATATTAATTTTACTACATTAGATTACTTTTACAAAAAACTTTGCGGGCTGGAAAAAAAAAAAAGGCAACGCGAGCTATGGGAAGCCCAAGGGCCGCCAGTCCTTGTTGAACACCCCATATATAGATTATAGGCAGGCAGTATGTAATAATGGAATGGTTGCAACAGCGCAACCTCGTGGTCCCAAAATAGAGCATGCACAAAACAGCGCAGGTGTACAGTTGTACAGATCGCGCAAGTGTTTCGTGACCTTGTAGTGCCCTCTTTCTTCTCCATAACAGCACAAGGGGGTCTGTGTTTAACTGGGCAGCAATTGTACAGATCGCGCAAGTAGCCATAACATGGCTTTCAAGTTACTGGCATTGAGCTGTTAGGTTAAGTTAGGTTAGGTTAGTTTAGAGGACAATCAGGTTTCAAAGGGGGAAGTTTGACAGCTGTTAATTCCAGTAGCCTACGCATTCCTGCCACCAAACGAAAGAGAGGAAATAGACACTCGACTTTTTACGGAAATTAAGAATTTCTTTCGTCTGTACCTGCGTTATTTTGTACCCCGATCGTTTGCGCCGTTTTGTACCCGCGCTCTTCTTTAGTATATTCATAATAATACTATTTTATCCATCCCTAATGTATATTTCAGATTATAAGGTCAATATATACTCATAATTATATTATATTTTATTCCATGTGTCTGCAAGATGTTTCAAAACTCTTCTGTCCTTCTCTTCCCCAGACAATCTGAAAACTTCATCGGAAGGACGAAGGAGGGGTTGCGGTACCGTTGTACGTAGAAACGTTCTAGAATATTCCCCTGTTCTAGAACACTTTATTTGACATTCTAGGTATATTGAGTGATTAAGTAAAGATCGTTTAGTTAAGTTTTAGATGAGTACAAGCTTGTAAATTAACACTGAATAATCTTCAAATTATCCAAATGTTTCTTTCTCAAATTAGAATTAAAGTGTTTTTTTTACCTTTGATTTAAATAGGAATTTCATGGCGGATAATGGTGGGTTTGAATTATCCAATTTTGTCGAACTAACCAATGTCGAATTAGCTAGATCCTACTGTATTATTGACAGTTTCATAGAAGGTTTTAATTACACGATGAATAAATAAATGAGCCAACACACCCCTAGAAAAATGAATACAGTAGGGCCCTCACTCATATCCGCGGGTAATAAGTTTCTAGATCTAACGCGTTTAATACCGAACTATTTTACAACGTGATATTCTTGTAACATACATAGATACTGTAAAGTTTGATTTATACATTATTCACACTAAGACATCACCAACATTAGATAAAATGTTTAAAAATTAGGTGAACCAATGGATAAATAATTTTATAATAATGGAAATTGTTAAAACTAGATAAAAAGGGAGATTAAACTAATAAGAGTAAATTTGATGAAGAAAGCCCACCTAGGGAAAGAGGAAAAATGTGGGAAGAATCCAATGCACAAAGGTGACATAATTATTCTTCCTTCCTTCTGTCTTCTCTAGTAGATAAAGTAATAATAACGTGTACACCACATTGTACTGACTATTCTCCATTCTTCTTTTTGCGACGATCACTGATGATGATGATGATGATGATGGTGGTTGGGGTGGTGGTGGTGGTTATATGATAGCACAATTCCCACGAGGAGGAGATTAAGTGGCAGGATAGTGTAGGCATTGTGACTACAAAACAATTTGTCTTCTTTAATTAAAGATATATAAAATTGAGCAGCGGTAAACCGCGGATACTGAATCAGCGGATGCGAGGGTCTTACTGTACTACAAACATGGCGCTGCTAATTCCGTGACGCTACAAGTATCCGGATTTTGATGACCTAAAAATTATTAAAATATTACCCATAAAATGAAATAAATCAATATAAAAAATTACCTAAAATGCCTTTAAATTTACACACACAAAAAAGGGACATAAAAATATAAACTAATTGGACATCAGATTTAATTCTCGTGTCCAGGTGTCATTTTTCAAATTTCCAATATGATACTTGATAACCTGCTTCGGTGGCCACAGGGTCTAGGGAGTTATTCTTGTGTTAGACTAGACTGCCGATGACAAGGAGATCGTGGCTCTAATCCCGGTAAGGTGTACTTAAGGTGGGTTTACACTCTCTCCATGCAAATGCTGCTACGCTTCATATGAATTCAACCTTCCTCATCCCTAACTCATTAGTATAGTTAGTACATATGCGTATAACCCGAACGGGTAGTAAGACGCGGTGCAAAAATACAACAAATCTGATGCAGCTATATCCGGAACCCTTCTATCATTTCGATCTTCACAATCTTCATTAGTCCTGTATTATCATTATTAGCACCACGTCTTACTACCCGTTCGGGTTATACACACGCTAATGTGTAATGGTAGGGTGATTGTGAGATGAGATGGAGGACCTACAGTTTAACGTGGGATCTGAACCACGGTGGAGGCCTGGCATTCCCCACATTCACAAGATGTCTTGTCAGAGGTGAAGGAAGGGTTTGGTAATCAGATAAATCTGTGCCGAGACCAAGGATTGAACTCCGGACCCCCAGCACAGAAGTCCGACACCTTACCCCCTAGACCACCTGTACAGTAATTAATTGTACAAGGGTTAGACTTGCCCGTGTAATTAGACAAAAAGTATTGGTGCTACTTTTCAAGTTAAACAAAGTGTACTCTCGGTTTACCCTGAACGGTAGCAAGCGGTCTTACCTTGAAGGAGTACATTATGACCCTCTCTTATTAGACATACCATAGTGGAATAATGCAAGGTAAGCTTATAGGAAAGACGAAGGGTACATCCTTGGTTCGTCTAAGTTTACTGAGGGGGCCTAGCTGGATGTAAACATATTTTGTCGATGTTCTTGAGGGGTCTACATTAGCGTCTGAACTAGAGTGAGGGTGAGCTGGGGGTACATTGACCCTCCCCTGTTCTCTTACAGAGTATAGGGAACATTATGTAATTATCTACTTATGATTCTCAACACTAGAAGCTAGACGTTATTTAGACTCGTAATTTATTTGTTTGTCCAAGGCCTTCTTATCAGACGTTCATGAATACGACCTGACCCAAATATGTTTTATACAGGTTGACCCACGGAAAAGTAGCCCGTCTCCTCTATCCAGCAGGCGCCTCACTCTGAATTGGAGGAGGTCAATCCCCCTTCCTCCATATTGTGACATGAAGAATGAGTCAATAAAGTTTTACATAAGCAGTTCACTTGCTCATTCTTCATGTCACAATATGGGTGGAAGAGGATTGACCACCTCCAATTCATAGTGAGGCGCCTGCTGGATAGAGGAGGTGGGCTAATTTTCTGTGGGTCACCTTATAGTTATGTCGGAGAAAGAAAAAAACAAACAATAATAGTATATTTATAAACATACCTTTAACTCAAACAAACTCCGATATTGTGATCAATCTAATTACTACTCTATATTTAAAAATAATCGATTAAAAAAAAGAGAAGAACCCGCCTCGGTGGTCGCATTGTCCAAGGCACTACTCGCGCCGTAGACGAAATTGCCGATGATGGAGAGATCGAGGCTCAAATATAAGTTGAATGTACCGAGTTTTTTTCCAAAAATGTTTTTCCACTTTCCATCCACGCAAATGGGGATACACTTCCTAAAATATAACCTTCATCCCTAAAAGAAACTATTAGATTATTGAGTACATAAGCATAGGCCTATAACACGAGCGGGTAGTAAGATGTGGCGCTAAAAGATTAAAAAAAAAGAGTCAAGACATTTTAGCTCAGTTAATAGCGCGTTCTACCTACTTAGTCCAGGGTTCGATTTCCGGCATGACCTAAAACTTAATACTTAGTGAAATGTGATTTTTTTTTACACTTTCACAATGATAAATTAACGGATGGGGCTAGGTGTTGTGTGTCTGATTGAACAAAGTTAAGAGTCGTGTGCTGATAGTTAATCAATCGGTTCACAAAGTGAACCTTAAATACTTCAAATAATAAATAAATAAAAAGAACATAAAAAACCAGGTTGAAATTAATGGTGACGACGGTACGTACAGCTGTATGCATAAAATTTAATTCTTATCTATTAACTAGCTGGGACGTGACTTTCTTTACATTTCTTTGATCTAGTTTTACTATTTACTTTTTTTTTAGCGGGTTTTATAACCACCTAGAAAACAACGTCAATCACTTTACGGATGAAACAATCTCAGAATCCCCATTGGACATCTGCCCCCCCCCCTCCCAAATTTACCGGACCATGGCGGGTTATACTCTGCGCTGTGCCTTTGAGCGTCAAAAATGGTTTTTACTCGTGATTAGGATTTTTATATTGTAGAATTTAACCGCCCCTCTTCCTCCCCAATAGCGTTCCATCGCTTTACTGTGGTTTTTAGACTGTTGTCTGTTGTTTGGTCAAGACGTCCATTCAGTGTTCACAAAGATAAAATGATTATTTAAAAAAAAAATTTAGTTGTAATTTTGAGTTTGGTAAGAAATATTTGCATTGGGTTTACTAATTTGCATGTTTTTGTTTGTTTGTATGCTTTGTTTTTTTTTTGTCGCCGCTTCTTTTTTCTTCTTTACACGCATGTATGATAATCACTCGAATGAGGTAGGGGTGAGGAAGGAAAAATTTCAGAGGTAATGTACCGGCATTTGCGTGGAAGGAAGGTGGGAAACCATTTTAAAAAAAACACCTTCAATAGACGCGACCGGGATTCGAGCCCTCATCTCCCCGCTGGCCAGTCTAACACGAGAGTGACGTCTTAGAGTTAGACCATTTGGCCACCGAAACGGGTAATTTGCATGTTAATGATAACTCAAGTGTCATATTTTACTTATTTATTTGGGATTTAATAAAACTTGGGTCGACCATGGGACAAACTAGGATTATACCACTCCTTTTGAAGGATAACAGAGGGTGGTAGTGTTAGGGGGGTCTTTTGGTGGAAGGCTGGAGGGGGGGGGGTGTCTCTCATTGTTTTCAATTATAAATACCGTTAATACACTGCGTTCTACGATATTATTTTACTAATTTTGCCAATTATATATGTTTTAGGTGGGGTTGTAAAGAACTCAAGCTAAGGGCAGTGTTTCTTTTTTTTACATCAAAACTTGTTTTTGGCCAAAATAAATAAAATATTTCTCCATTAGAAACATAAAGTTTAATTATTTCACATTGTGATATCAACAGTTGTTGAATATCTGTCAAGGGTGTCCTGGAATTTAATGATAACTTTTTCTCTCCATTTAAATGGTTTCTCATTTAATACCGCTTTGGTCATGACAGATATTCAACAACTGTTGATATCACCATGTGAAGAAAATTAAACGTTAGGTTTTAATGGAGAAAATATTTTATTTATTTAAAAAAAAGTGATTTGTTATAAAAACTGCAAATCACTACTCTTTTCTCGCGTTCCATACATCCTCACCTCCTTAAAAAAATATGTATACACCTTAGAAAGGGGGACAGGTGTCTTATTCACTTAAAGAGGAGCCTGTCCCCCCTCCCCTGCTCTGATAATTACGCCCCTGTATAATCTACGGGACTATAATAAAATACTGTAAAAATGGTCCCACACTCTTGTTCAAACAATCGTAAACGTAAGTTCGAAGTGAAACTTAAATTTACATTGTGTGTATGTGTGGTTGTTGACTCTCTCTCTCTCTCTCTCTCTCTCTAACGTGCTCTTCTTGTCTGCCTGCCTTTGTCTCTCCTCCTCTCGCCCCCCCCCCCCTTCCATCGCATTAGATTTTATGACAGGCTGGCGTCAAAACTTTTGATTACGTATAAATAAAGAAGGGCGCACTAATAAGAAAAAAAGGTTTGTAACTTGTCAACAGGCCCTTCTTCCATTTTAATATAAACTTAACGACTTGGAAACATGAATACTATCGACGGAAATATATTATATATAAAATAGTAATAAACTCGTTAAGAGATGTGGTCGGTTCGTCGTAAAAAAAAAATTGCTTCGTCCTTTTCTAATAAAGAGCTCCTTAGGAAAAGGGGGGGGGGGGGCTATTGTGCGATTTATTTTATTTGCGACGGTCGACACATTCAATTTCGAGCAAATGTAGTGGGGGGAGGGGGAGTTTAACCCTCTCAACTTCCGAGCCACGCACGGATAAAAAAAAAGTGGTCGAATAATTCCGTTTTTATATTTCATGATGGTCACACACACACACACGCACACACATACACGCACGCACACACACACACACACACACACACAGGAGCTTCTATTAGGGGGTTTATTCCTAATCACACGATCAACTAGACGTTAACGTAATGAAACGTTTACGTAACTTAGTAAACTTACTATGTTGACATTGTTCTATTAACGCAAATACTCGCCTTGGTGGCGTAGTTAGCTAACGCGCTGGTTTCGTGTTGAGCTAGACTGCCGAGGACGGCGAGATCGAAGTTCGAATCTCGCTCGGGTTAACTGGGGGTGGTTTTACTAGATGGTTTTCCACTCTCCCTCTATGCAAATATGGGTTCACTACATCTATATTAATGCTAGGTCTCCACCGTGGTTCGGATTCCACGTTAAACTGTAGGTCCTTCATTTCATCTCACAATCACCCTACCATTACACATTAGCGTAAGTGCGTATAACCCGAACGGGTAGTATGACGCGGTGCTAATAATAATAATAATAATAATAATAATAATAATAATAATACATCTATATTCAACCTTCCCAATTCCTAGTCCATTAACGTAATTAGTACTTAAGCGTATAACCTGAACGGGTAGTAAGACGCGATGCTTAAAAGGACCATTCGAGAGTTGTTTACTTCAGAGGAAGAATTTACTTTAATCGGAGGATGTATAGACGCGGTTTTAACAAATTTCCCGATTTAATTTAAAAATAGGGGGTTTAGGTCTCACAATAAATTTATTTATTGTAGAGTTGTACAAAAATTACAAAACTTGTGAACTCTCGCTAAGCTTTACAATAATGGTCGTGATTTGGATCAATAAGAAGGTTGACTTGGCTGATCCCCCCCCCCCTCCCGGTTAAGACGACTGATAGGATTTAATTAGTTAATCACAGTTTCGTTTCTTACTTCGGACGTCTGCTTATCCCCCCTCGCAAACTAGTCGAAGGAAGAATTAACTAAACACAGGAATTTCGCAGCATACTTAGATTGACGCCAGTCTACCGCGGTATACCACTGTTCTAGGCTAGGCGTGTTAAATTTGTTGGTAGTAAGGCCCATGGCTTCTTTGGAGCTGACTGACAGCTCACAGCTGACGGCTTTGAAAAGGTAACAGACCAAATTATGTATTCCTACGCCGAACCAGATGATCTGCAAAAACATGTGTTTAGCAACTGTCACTTCTGACATTCAACATTTAGGTATATACCTAAATGTTGACTGTCAGAAGTAAGCTGTGAGCTGTCAGTCAGCACCAAAGAAACTATTGGGTGACTGTAGTAAGGCCCATATTGACCATTAAAAATACTGAGTGCGCCCTGGCCGCATTTAGGAAAAACAACACCACTGTATTATCATTATCTAAAGTAAAATAGAATCCCAACTTAGTAGCTTATTATTACTAAAAAAAATAGTAGGCTCTTTAAATAAAACAATAGAAATAACCCTATATATGTTACCAACATGTTGATTCTTTTAGTCCTACACGCAGCAATGTCACTTACCTCTCGACATATGTTTGTCCTTAAGATGACACCTCTTAAATCCCTCTCAAGGAAATGTTTCCAGTAAGACGGAGGATCAAGCCGATCTCGTCCCCATGTTTTTTAACCAGGGAAATATCAAGAGAACTCACTACTTGTATCTTTGGTTAAAAATATAACAACTCAATTCATACTTAGGTGGTATGGGTGCAACGAATGGATAGAAATATCACACAGTGGCTGTTTTTACTGTTATCAAGGGGGAAATTACACGTTTTAATTAAAATTAAGCATCGAAAACTCAAAATCTATGGACATTTGATAGCCTTTTATGAGTAAACCTAAAGTCGAGAGAGACCTCACTTTATATAACTTATCCCAATAAAATGTTTTAGATACGTTATAGCGCGATAGTCTGCACCCATTAGTCTATATACAGGGTGTTCCCGGATTAAACAGCCAAACTTTGGGAAGTGATAGGGAATAGAAAACCTAACTCGGATGTCCTTTGGAGATTAGTTTATCTTCGAGTAGACAACTTTAAAAAAAATATGAAAACACGTTTTTCTGCAACTAGAGTGGTTGTCTGCTCGAAACGGGAGCAAAAACGAACTGATTAATCTCCAAAGAACATTTTGAGTTAATTGTTTGGTCCTTTACCACTTCCCAAAGTTTAGCGGTTTAGCCCGGGAACACCCTGTATTTCCAACTTGGATTAATTGACTTTCAACCCGCTTCAGTGGCCGAACGGTCTAAGGCGTCATTCTCTTGTCAGACTGACCTACTTTAATATGGGAAGATCATGGTTTGAATCCCGGTTGGGTCTTCTAAGAGTGATTTGGCTAAATAGTTTCTCACTCTCGTTCCACGCAATTGCGGGTAGATTACCTCTAAAATGGTTCCTTCCTCATCCCTCCCCCATAACAGTAATGATCATATATGTGTATAACTTGAACGGGTAGTAAGAAGACGTTAAACGCGGTGATAAGATATCTAGAATCTAAAGGCTTTGGCCGAGAGCTGTAATTTTAAAACTATTGCATGATACGTCAAACGGGGTAACTAGTTTGTATTATTTTATAAACAAACAAGATTCTGCCTCTCCCCCATTCTCATCCATTTTATTTTTTCAAAATTTATTCTGCTTGACCTGATTAGCCACGTGTCTTACACGTTCTTTATCTAGTTATAAAAAATAGAGAGAAAGAGAGATGGGAAAGGGATAAAATTGGGCGACCGGCGTCCAGACACTAATCGGATTGTTGGCTCCCGAGCTCGTTAGCCGTGAGGTTAAGTAGCAGTTTAATTGAGATCCTGTGACTGGAAAAAAGGGGTTGGGGGGAACGGGGAGATGAGGTACCTCGCACTAAAAACAGTTTATATCAAGGTCAGGGGCGGACACCCTACATTTTGGGTAGGAGAGGCGTTTTTAACATCCACAGATGCAGGTTTCAAACGGCCTGCTACTACAAACAGCCCTTAAGTTAGGAGGCAGGTTTCAAGCGGCCTGCTGCTACAAACAGCCCTTAAGGTAGGAGGTAGGTTTCAAACGGCCTGCTACTACAAACAGCCCTTAAGTTAGGAGGCAGGTTTCAAGCGGCCTGCTGCTACAAACAGCCCTTAAGGTAGGAGGTAGGTTTCAAACGGCCTGCTACTACAAACAGCCCTTAAGTTAGGAGGCAGGTTTCAAGCGGCCTGCTGCTACAAACAGCCCTTAAGTTAGAAGGCAGGTTTCAAACGGCCTGCTACTACAAACAGCCTTAAGTTAGGAGGCAGGTTTCAAGCAGCCTGCTGCTACAAACAGTCCTTAAGGTAGGAGGTAGGTTTCAAACGGCCTGCTACTACAAACAGCCCTTAAGTTAGGAGGCAGGTTTCAAGCGGCCTGCTCCTACAAACAGCCTTAAGTTAGGAGGCAGGTTTCAAACGGCCGGCTACTACAAACAGCCCTTAAGTTAGGAGGCAGGTTTCAAGCGGCCTGCTGCTACAAACAGCCCTTAAGTTAGAAGGCAGGTTTCAAACGGCCTGCTACTACAAACAGCCCTTAAGTTAGGAGGCAGGTTTCAAGCAGCCTGCTGCTACAAACAGCCCTTAAGTTAGAAGGCAGGTTTCAAACGGCCTGCTACTACAAACAGCCCTTAAGTTAGGAGGCAGGTTTCAAGCGGCCTGCTGCTACAAACAGCCCTTAAGTTATAAGGCAGGTTTCAAACGGCCTGCTACTACAAACAGCCCTTAAGTTAGGAGGCAGGTTTCAAGCGGCCTGCTGCTACAAACAGCCCTTAAGGTAGGAGGTAGGTTTCAAACGGCCTGCTACTACAAACAGCCCTTAAGTTAGGAGGCAGGTTTCAAACGGCCTGCTACTACAAACAGCCCTTAAGTTAGGAGGCAGGTTTCAAGCAACCTGCTGCTACAAACAGCCCTTAAGCTAGGAGGCAGGTTTCAAACGGCCTGCTACTACAAACAGCCCTTAAGTTAGGAGGCAGGTTTCAAGCGGCCTGCTGCTACAAACAGCCCTTAAGTTAGGAGGTAGATTTCAAACGGCCTGATGCTACAAACAGCCCTTAAGTTAGGAGGCAGGTTTCAAGCGGCCTGCTGCTACAAACAGCCCTTAAGGTAGGAGGTAGGTTTCAAACGGCCTGCTACTACAAACAGCCCTTAAGTTAGAAGGCAGGTTTCAAACGGCCTGCTGCTACAAACAGCCCTTAAGTTAGGAGGCAGGTTTCAAGCGGCCTGCTGCTACAAACAGCCCTTAAGTTAGAAGGCAGGTTTCAAGCGGCCTGCTGCTACAAACAGCCCTTAAGTTAGGAGGTAGATTTCAAACGGCCGGCTACTACAAACAGCCCTTAAGTTAGGAGGCAGGTTTCAAGCGGCCTGCTGCTACAAACAGCCTTAAGTTAGGAGGCAGGTTTCAAGCGGCCTGCTGCTACAAACAGCCCTTAAGTTAGAAGGCAGGTTTCAAACGGCCTGCTACTACAAACAGCCCTTAAGTTAGGAGGCAGGTTTCAAGCGGCCTGCTGCTACAAACAGCCCTTAAGGTAGGAGGTAGGTTTCAAGCGGCCTGCTGCTACAAACAGCCTTAAGTTAGGGAAAGCGAGAAAAGGTCACTGTTTTTGTTTTAAAATATTTCTTTGACCAAAATAAATCAAATATTGCTCCAGTAGAAACATAGAGTTTTAATTTTATTCAGATGGTGTTATCAACATTTGTTGAATATCTGTCAAGAGTGTCCTGAAATTTAATGACAACTTTTTATCTTAATTTAAAACGTTTCTCATCTAATGCCGCCATGATCTTGACAGATATTCAACAACTGTTGCTATCAACGTGCGAAGATAATTAAACTCTATGTTGGGACTGGAGCAATATTTGTTTTTTTATTTTAGCCAAAAAAAGGTTTTGCTATAAAGAGACCTTTTCTCGCGCTCCTTAACATACTTTTTCATAAATACCCTGAAGCTTTGTTTCATTGTGAGGGGAATTGTTTGTTTTAATTAGTAAACTTGATCTTTGTTTTTGTGGGGTATAGTGCTTGCCTCGGGATTCGGTGCTCGTGAATTCAAACCCAGCCGAGGCTCACGGATTTTTCTTGAGCAAAATGACAAAATGCGTGCAATATTTGTCGCATACGTATGTTAACACTTGTATTCTAACGCCAAATGGAAGCAAACATCCGAGATATCGCGGCTTACAGTTAACGATATTACATTTTAATTAAAGCCTGAAGGTATATACTAATATTGGGGCTCCGCAAAAATTTCACAATCAATTTTAAAGGTTCCTATAAACACAAAAGTTTGAAAACAGACCCACTTAGCTTTTGTGTTTTTTTCCTCCTGAAAAAGAAAAGTTTATAAGGCAGATATTTGAAATGTATATATAATTATCTTAAACGAAAACTTTACTGTCGAAACGTAGACAATTTTTTTTTTTGGTCGTGATAGAAGTATAAGGAGGGAGATATGTAATTCTCGATTCTTATCTCATAACAAGGAACTTGACGATTCGGTACGATCTCGACATTTCGTGACGTCTGGCGTTTGTGACGCATGTAACGGAAATGTAAGTAAATGTGTATATTCTGACGTTGGGAAAGGGGTTTGGTGTGAGGGGTTAAAGTGCTGTCTCGCAATTACTTGTTGCTCCTTATCAGGGGGGGATTGCGGCGGGAAGTGGCCGTCCTGGTAACCATGGCAACCCAACACGTAACTTGTCTCGCCTTAGCTCCTTTGTGCAACAATCGTTCAAATCCCTCTAGTTTTATAGTAGTGATCTTTGTTTTAGAATGAAAGGGATTTTTTTCTCCTAAGTGGCCGTGCGTAGCGAGGCTCTGTTTTGACTTGACTTAATATCAACCCTTCCATACTCTCTTATATTACCCTAATATCATACTCTAAGGTATGGTAATCAATAGTATGATTTTGGTAGGAAGAACAGTAGAAGTTTGTTAGTAAAGTTACTAAAACAATTTTAATATATTCATACATCAAGTCATGTTGTCTGTAGTTGTCACGTTTGATAGCTATTATCATTACCTACAGATTAACACAAATAATCTAGTAATATTTTGACAATGTTGGGCGCAAAGAAACAAGGGCGTAGTCAGGGGGGGATATGGTGTCAACCCCCCCCCCCCCCCCCCGAAATTTTATGAACAAAATATATATGGCTTTATTTATGGTTCACACAATATCAAAATTAAGGTACAAGTACAAATCAGGGGGCTGTGTTACCATAAAAAGCACTTCGAAGAGCTTCTAGAGGTGTTTAATATTTACAATTTTTCTTAGCCCCGGCAATTGGGAGATAGGCCCCCCCCCCCCCGAAATTATTGGCTAGCTACGGCCTTGCAAAGAAGTATGTTTGAATTTTCTCTACATTTCTTTCAAACAAAATCAGGATAAAGATTAAAAGCTGGATTAAAAAGTAATGCTGAAAGTGCAGTTCCTAGTTTCAACCCAGAATGAATTTCGGAAGTGTCTGATAAGTGACACCCATCCCCAACCCTTCCACGCGTACCTGTCAAACATAACTAATTTAACTTGACAAGTTTCTTTAGGTATCCCAAACTTAACCAAAATATCAAATAATTTGTTTATTTTAACTAAATCGTAGGCCTTTTTTTAAAAATCTACATTAGCCCCATGGCTTCTTTGGTGCTGAATGACAGCTCACAGCTGACTTCTGACAGCTGCTAAACACATGTTTTTGCAGATCATATGGTTCTGCGTAGGGATAAATAATTTGGTCCGGTAACTTTTCAAAGTTTTTAGCTGTCAGCTGTGATCTGTCAGTCAGCACCAAAGAAGCCATGGAGCTACTGTATGTATAATTGATGTACCATTATGTTGTATTGCCACTTTTTGTCTACTATTTTTGTCTAGTAGTAAAATACTGATGCGTTGTTGATCTATTCCGTCGAAATCTACTCTCATACTCTTCAACTCTTTCCTCTCCATATCGTGTCAATCTCTTTCTTTTTTTTTTAGCACCGCGTCTTACTACCTATTCATAGGCTGACCATAATTCCTTGTGACAAAAACGGGGCGAGCGGTAGGGGGGGGGGGAGGTGGCTGTGGAAGTCAAGTTTAAAAAAATAATTTTGTTATACAAAAAAAAATATTAAAAATTTGTTTTTATAACATAACATGATGATTTTACAATCATTCTTCACAGAACCAACACTAGAACTTTTAGGTGGATGCAAATGG
Organism: Timema cristinae; assembly: GCA_039000515.1. NCBI lineage: Eukaryota > Metazoa > Arthropoda > Insecta > Phasmatodea > Timematidae > Timema > Timema cristinae. The sequence continues at coordinate 59,995,897 of JBCFYV010000935.1, forward strand.
GGACTGCATTTTACCCTGCTCATACCATGAGTATTTTTTTTAGGATGAATCTACTTTGAACAACAAATGTCGGTCTTTCAATACCTTCTCATAAAACTTATATCACTCCATGTTACAATTTTGTCCTACAATTAACATGGCTCTCATTTCATTGGCTCGACACTAAAGCTACAAATTTCCTTAAACCCTTTGCTATTCATAACAGAAGATATTCTTTCCACGGATTCTGTACTTTATGGCAAACAAAGAATAAACTCTACTTCATTAAAAAATTCCTAAAATTTTAACATTTTTCATTCATTTCAGAAAAATTTGTACCCATCTATCAGATACAGAAATAATTGATTTGTTCCATGCATCCAACCTCCTCACAACTATACCTTTATGATTGACAAAAAATGGGACAAAAACGGCAATTTTTACTAAAACGACGGGACATGGCGAAAAAACGGGACGTATGGTCAACCTACCTATTCACACTATACGCATATATAATTATTACGCTAATGATTTAAGGATGAGGAAGGTTGAATTTATAGGAAATGTACACGCATTTGCGTGGAAAGAGAGTGAAAAACCATTTAGGAAGAAACACCCGACCGTGATTCGAGCCCGGATATCCCTGTCGTCGGCAGTCTAGTCTAACACGAGAGTAGCGCCTTAGACCATACGGCCACCGATGCAGTTGTCAGTCTCTTTAAAATTATGTTAGATTATCAATCCCGCAAGGTGCTGATCGTGGTATAGGAATTATATAAGAACCCCCCCTTCCACCTGTGCTGTTCGATTTTATTTTGAAACGTTAACTTATCTCTGAAACGTAATTCTAAACCAGATTAAAAATATTTTCTTCAAAAACTTGTTAAAACTAGCCTAATTGAAAAGCTAATTAAAAATTTAAAAATCCGGCTTTGAGGTGCATTCGGACCCTCTTCCATTAACCCATGTTAAAAATTTCAGATCTCTGCGTGCCGTAGATTTGGCTATCATCGCACACAGACAAACACACATACGCTTCCTTTTATTATTAAGGATAACTTTTATGGCATATTGGTAGTAGTGAGATGAGTATAGTTATTACACTTTGTTTTATCTGCTTTTTGAAAATGGTTATTATATTTTCCTTCTAATCTTGTGGTAGTATCTCGTAGTTCTATATGGAACATGGCAGCTTATGAATTTCTATCACTAACATTTCACCCCCTCTCTTTATGAACTCTGCTGAGATTGAATCCATATGATTCTCTAACTAGTTAATTTTCTAGCTGTGAAAATTTAACTGTAGTTAAAGTTGCTGATGGCATATGGCAATATAGTCATTATAGATGGTCATTTCTAGCACGGAAAAAACTTGTTAAAAACAGAGCCAATTTTATTTCTGGGTGACTGGTGGTCTAGGGGTAAGGTGTCGGACTTCTGTGCTGGGGTCCAGGGTTCAATCCTCGGTCCCGGCACAGATTTATCTGATTGCCAAACCCTTCCTTCACCTCTGACAAGACATCTTGTGAATGTGGGGAATGCCAGGCCTCCACCGTGGTTTGGATCCCACGTTAAACTGTAGGTCCTCCATTTCATCTCACAATCACTCTACCATTACACATTAGCGTAAGTGCGTATAACCCGAATGGGTAGTAAGACGCGGTGCTAATAATAATAATAATAATAATTTTATTTCTAGTAATTTTAATAACAACATTAATAAAACATATTTCTTCTTTGTCTTTCTCCTATTTTTTTTTTTCTTTCTTCTAGGGGTTGACTGCGAAGTGTGTGGGACCGGTTCTAGTAGAGGAAAGCTCGTGTGTGATTTGGTTACTAGTTAACTGGAAGAGATGCTAAAGAATGAGCCTCACCCCCGCCCCCCTCCCAACATCGCTTATGACGCCAATAAACAGCTACATCTGACTTGTTGCTCTTTCCCATCGCGTGTTAGTTACCACTGGCTACCATGGTAACCAATTGGTTCAACCCCTTCACTACCCCCCTAAAAATATTGTCTGTCCGACCTTTTACCTTTGGGGACTGTAGGAGCGACTTTGACGGACATAGCGAGACAGAAGACGGTAGGATGAGTCTAGTTGGGCTTCCGGAGTAAGAACCCTATAAGAGGTATACAAGATAAATATAAAGTAGCAAACGATACCATCAACACAAGGTTGTATGCAGGGTTTTTAATAGGAAAGGTGATGGGGGAGGTAACCTGCCTCAAGAGATGACGATTTTTTTCTAATTTAAGATTCGAATGTGATTCGAAATTTTGAATCTTAATATTGGAAGATTTTGATTCGATGGGTTTAGATCAAAATTCGAATCTATAATAATTCATACTTACTTAACAAATTCATATATTATCTATTTAGCACCACCCGCCTCGGTGGCGTAGTTGGCTAACGCGCTTGTCGTGTTGATCTCGACTGCTGAGGACGAGGAGATCGAGGTTCGAATCTCGGTCGGGTGAACTGGGGGTGGTTTTTCCTAAATGGTTTTCCACTCTCCCTCAACGCAAATTTGGGTTCACTTCCTCTAATTCAACCTTCCCAATTCCTAATCCATTAGCGTAATTAGTACTTAAACCGAACGGGTAGTAAGACGCGGTTCTAAATAATAATAATAATATCTAGCACCGATCTTACTACCCGTTCGGATTAGACACTGTAAGTACTAATTACGCTAATGGATTAGGAATTGGGAAGGTTGAATTAGAGAGAGTGAACCCGCATTTGCGTGGAGGGAGAGTGAAAAACCCTTTAGGAAAAACTACCCCCAGTTCACCCGACCGAGATTCGAACCTCGATCTCCCCGTCCTCAGCAGTCGAGCTCGACACGACTAGCGTGTTAGACAACTAAGCCACCGAGGCGGGTAAATTCATCTAATTAGACCAGAAACCATTTGAGTGGTAGAGTGAATAGAGAAATTAACCTGAGCTCCAGGTTGGACGTGGGGTCGTTTGTGACAGTGAATATTTTGTACTGTGATTCAAAAGTGGTGTGTTCTTTATTTGGTTTTCCGCCTTTTGAAATTAGTGATATTGATTACATTTTTTCTTTAATAAACCTAAAATATGTCTATAATGTATATACACATAAACTTATTAGGGTGGGGAAAAAAAAGAGGAAAATCAAAAATATTTTTTTCTGGATTAAACTGGGAAAGTATATAGAACTTGTTAAAATTGGGAAATGTTGCAAAAGAGTCTTCTTATGACTATATGACTAAGACTAAAGATATGACTAAAGTAAAAATGTTCTTCCAGTTCATTTTTATGTATACATCTCTCCTCCCCTCTCCACCTCCCTAAGGCCCGACACCAGAAAGGTCATTAGCGTCATAGCGTCTCACTTGTAGTCAACTCCTAATCACTCTCTTAGTTCTTTTGCTTTCACATCAAGTAAAGTCATATTTTTTTTTTCCGTTAGCTTAAGGAAGATTTGGCCGTGAAAAATTCAATATCTAGTTGACGGTGGCGGCCTGGCATTCCCCACATTCACAAGTTGTGATTAATACACGTCTTGTCAGAGGTGAAGGAAGGGTTTGGTAATCAGATAAATCTGTGCTGGGACCGAGGATTGAACCCCGGACCCCAGCACAGAAGTCTGACACCTTACCCCTAGACCGCCAGATCATCCTATAACACTTGACAGATAAAGCTAGTAGTTTCTCACGAAAGCGTGTATTTGCCTGAATTTCTTGACTGTCCATTCCAACTCTGGCTGTTCCCACCGTGTATTTTATATCAGTCAAGTGAAAGGTCTCACTATGTCAACATTAAGTGATTTAGTGGATATGGTTCCAGTGGGTTGTTGCAAAGGAAACAGACCTTATTAAAACTGTACCTGTGATATGTTATCTTCCACTTCGTCCCTACTTGACCAATCACACAATATACCCTGCATGCCTCACGCGGGAATGTAATCTCCTCGATACCTGACCAATCAGTGGTGTGAAGACTTCCCAGGTATGGTTTGGACTAACGTTGTTTACCCTGGTGACACTTCACGACATGCCGCTGTGGTTGGGTTACGAAGGAGTGGTAAAAATTGGGTTCCCACGGCGTCAAATGTATGACTCACAACCGCATCAATCGTGTATTTATTTACCTGGTGAGAACTAGTGGTCAAGAGGGCTCTCAGTCGTGCACGACTTCTACCGGCGCTGGTAGTATATTATCAGCCTTGGGGAGGCCGGAGAACTAGACGACTCCTTCAGTCGTGCACGACTTCTACCGGCGCTGGTAGTATATTATCCACCTTGGGGAGGCCGGAGAACTAGACGACTCCTTCAGTCGTGCACGACTTCTACCGGCGCTGGTAGTATATTATCCGCCTTGGGGAGGCCGGAGAACTAGACGACTCCTTCAGTCGTATACTGTCAGTCGTGCACGACTTCTACCGGCGCTGGTAGTATATTATCCGCCTTGGGGAGGCCGGAGAATTAGACGACTCCTTCAGTCGTGCACGACTTCTACCGGCGCTGGTAGTATATTATCAGCCTTGGGGAGGCCGGAGAACTAGACGACTCCTTCAGTCGTGCACGACTTCTACCGGCGCTGGTAGTATATTATCCGCCTTGGGGAGGCCGGAGAACTAGACGACTCCTTCAGTCGTATACTGTCAGTCGTGCACGACTTCTACCGGCGCTGGTAGTATATTATCCGCCTTGGGGAGGCCGGAGAATTAGACGACTCCTTCAGTCGTGCACGACTTCTACCGGCGCTGGTAGTATATTATCAGCCTTGGGGAGGCCGGAGAACTAAACGACTCCTTCAGTCGTGCACGACTTCTACCGGCGCTGGTAGTATATTATCAGCCTTGGGGAGGCCGGAGAACTAGACGACTCCTTCAGTCGTGTACTGTAAGTCGTGCACGACTTCTACCGGCGCTGGTAGTATATTATCAGCCTTGGGGAGGCCGGAGAACTAGACGACTCCTTCAGTCGTGCACGACTTCTACCGGCGCTGGTAGTATATTATCCGCCTTGGGGAGGCCGGAGAACTAGACGACTCCTTCAGTCGTATACTGTCAGTCGTGCACGACTTCTACCGGCGCTGGTAGTATATTATCCGCCTTGGGGAGGCCGGAGAACTAGACGACTCCTTCAGTCGTGCACGACTTCTACCGGCGCTGGTAGTATATTATCCACCTTGGGGAGGCCGGAGAACTAGACGACTCCTTCAGTCGTGCACGACTTCTACCGGCGCTGGTAGTATATTATCAGCCTTGGGGAGGCCGGAGAACTAGACGACTCCTTCAGTCGTGCACGACTTCTACCGGCGCTGGTAGTATATTATCAGCCTTGGGGAGGCCGGAGAACTAAACGACTCCTTCAGTCGTGTACTGTCAGTCGTGCACGACTTCTACCGGCGCTGGTAGTATATTATCCGCCTTGGGGAGGCCGGAGAACTAGACGACTCCTTCAGTCGTATACTGTCAGTCGTGCACGACTTCTACCGGCGCTGGTAGTATATTATCCGCCTTGGGGAGGCCGGAGAATTAGACGACTCCTTCAGTCGTGTACTGTCAGTCGTGCACGACTTCTACCGGCGCTGGTAGTATATTATCCACCTTGGGGAGGCCAGAGAACTAGACGACTCCTTCAGTCGTGTACTGTCAGTCGTGCACGACTTCTACCGGCGCTGGTAGTATATTATCAGCCTTGGGGAGGCCGGAGAACTAGACGACTCCTTCAGTCGTGCACGACTTCTACCGGCGCTGGTAGTATATTATCCACCTTGGGGAGGCCGGAGAACTAGACGACTCCTTCAGTCGTGCACGACTTCTACCGGCGCTGGTAGTATATTATCCACCTTGGGGAGGCCGGAGAACTAGACGACTCCTTCAGTCGTGTACTGTCAGTCGTACACGACTTCTACCGGCGCTGGTAGTATATTCTCAGCCTTGGGGAGGCCGGAGAACTAGACGACTCCTTCAGTCGTGTACTGTCAGTCGTGCACGACTTCTACCGGCGCTGGTAGTATATTATCAGCCTTGGGGAGGCCGGAGAACTAGACGACTCCTTCAGTCGTGTACTGTCAGTCGTGCACGACTTCTACCGGCGCTGGTAGTATATTATCCACCTTGGGGAGGCCGGAGAACTAGACGACTCCTTCAGTCGTACACGACTTCTACCGGCGCTGGTAGTATATTCTCAGCCTTGGGGAGGCCGGAGAACTAGACGACTCCTTCAGTCGTGTACTGTCAGTCGTGCACGACTTCTACCGGCGCTGGTAGTATATTATCAGCCTTGGGGAGGCCGGAGAACTAGACGACTCCTTCAGTCGTGTACTGTCAGTCGTGCACGACTTCTACCGGCGCTGGTAGTATATTATCCGCCTTGGGGAGGCCGGAGAACTAGACGACTCCTTCAGTCGTACACGACTTCTACCGGCGCTGGTAGTATATTATCCGCCTTGGGGAGGCCGGAGAACTAGACGACTCCTTCAGTCGTACACGACTTCTACCGGCGCTGGTAGTATATTCTCAGCCTTGGGGAGGCCGGAGAACTAGACGACTCCTTCAGTCGTGTACTGTCAGTCGTGCACGACTTCTACCGGCGCTGGTAGTATATTATCCGCCTTGGGGAGGCCGGAGATCTAGACGACTCCTTCAGTCGTCTACTGTCAGTCGTCTGAATTCACTCGATGTTGACATGATTTCTTTCACTGGTCGAGAAACTCAGGTAATATACGGTCGAACGAATGGCTACGCGTTAACCCTGTGTGTTTGAGCCCACTTAATAGTCACATTTTAAAAATACTATTTACTTACGAAAACATTTAATTTTTTTTTTTCAGAATGGTAATGGTTTTTAGTTCGTCACGGTCGAAAAAAATGTGTCATCACCAGAATAGAAATATCAGATCAATGACTTACTTAACCTAACCTAACCTAACCCAACCTTCCAACATTTCTTTATACTAGTAGTTCTAAAACAGGGCCGATCAGAAATTAAACGTCATATACGTTCTCTTAATGACTTCTAGTCGCTAGTATCAAAGCTTTGACTCGCCGACGGGCTCTAACACTTACGGTTTATTTTAGGCGGGCGCAAATGCCCACGATTTTTGAAAGGGTGCTACCAACACAGGCTCAAACAAAACTCTCTCGAACTAATTGACCCCGCGAGAACCCAGGTTAATGTGACTACAGTAGCCCCATGGCTTCTTTGACGCTGACTGACAGCTCACAGCTGACTTCTGACAGTCAACATTTAGGTATATACCTAAATTTTAACTGTCAGAAGTGACAGCTGCTAAACACATGTTTTTGCAGATTATTTGGTTCGGCGTAGGGATACATAATTTGGTGTGGTAACTTTTCAAAGCCGTTAGCTGTTAGCTGTCAGTCAGCACCAAAGAAGCCATGGGGCAACTGTACTCTAACACAGGTCAGTTTAACAACTCCCACCCCTAACAAGGCTTTTAACTCCTCCTCTCTGACCCGATCTGAACCTTCGACCTAATATCGCGGGTTAATAAACATGGATTGTGCGGTGAGGGTGCTTTTGACTCCTCACTACCAAACAGCCGTGACCTGCTTCCTCCCTCTGCTTTGTTTTCTTCAAGGAATCGACTCATAAAATCCCACCCCTCTTATACCACCACCTGCTTTCGTTTAACTGAGAAATTAGAATTAATATTCACCTCGAGCCTGGCTTTACACATCCAAGTTCAGCTTTCTACATTGCACCCTGGAAAAGTGAACAGGATTATTACGAGATAATCGTCGAAAGAACCATAGAATTCTGGTGATAAGGGATTGTTGGCAAACCGCTTCGGCGACCGCGTGGTCTGACGCACCACTCTCGCAGTACACTAGACTGCCGATGAAGGAGAGATCAGGGTTCGAATCTCGCTTAGGTGCATTGGTTTTATTCAAATTGCGTTTCCACTTTCTCTCTCCAATCAAATACGGTTACACTCTCTCTATTTTTCAACCTTACTTATCCCTAACTCTTTAGTGTAATTTGTAATTATGCCGACAACTTAGTCCCTCTTGTGTGGACCATCTAGTCCCTCTTGTGTGGACCATCTAGTCCCTCTTGTGTGGACCATCTAGTCCCTCTTGTGTGGAACATCTAGTCCCTCATGTGTGGACCATCTAGTCCCTCATGTGTGGACCATCTAGTCCCTCATGTGTGGACCATCTAGTCCCTCTATGTGTGGACCATCTAGTCCCTCTTGTGTGGACCATCTAGTCCTCTTGTGTGGACCATCTAGTCCCTCTTGTGTGGACCATCTAGTCCCTCTTGTGTGGACCATCTAGTCCCTCATGTGTGGACCATCTAGTCCCTCTTTGTGTGGACCATCTAGTCCCTCATGTGTGGACCATCTTGTCCTTCATGTGTGGACCATCTAGTCCCTCTTGTGTGGACCATCTAGTCCCTCTTGTGTGGACCATCTTGTCCCTCTGTGTGGACCATCTAGTCCCTCTTGTGTGGACCATCTAGTCCCTCATGTGTGGACCATCTAGTCCCTCTGTGTGGACCATCTAGTCCCTCTTGTGTGGACCACTTTGTTCTCTCCTGTCTTAATATTAACTATAAAGACGAGGAGAATATAACTTCCCCCTCTCCCAGCGCTTTTTCCCTCCCCCTCATGTTATCAAGCTGTGGGAATGTAGATTAATCACCAGCCAGTATATCTACCTATGTAACTGTACAACATAATATCTTCATCCCGGTGTTGCCGCAAAGTTGTGAAACAAACCAAACCATTAGCATTAATTACTGTCTAACAAACAGTGCTGTGGGGATTGTCGCTTTGTGTGCGTGAGCGCGCATTTATCCGCCAAACTGAATTACTTGCCCTTACCAGAGTCATTAGACCAAAAAGCTGTAGCGATATTATCCTGCCCTTTGATTCGACTACCGTCCCGCGCTTTGTACCCGCTGCGGGATGGTTGGGACGGGGAGGGGGTGTTAATCTCTACTCTCGACAAAAAAGCTCCCGGCGCTAAGGTTTGATCTACCTACATGAAACAACATTTCCGTGTTTCCCTTCGATATCTCTCTCTCGGGTTGAGGAAACAGATGTCTCCGTGGGCTGGAAAGAGAGAGACAGAGAGAATATCTCTCGGTAGTGTCACGTCACGTCATCATGTGACAGACCTCACGGCAAGCCAGCCGCTTGACACAAAGTCGGGACGCGCCGCCACCGTCTAACACAACACGCAAGGTCGTAATTTGAACACGACCGTCCTTAAGCTTGCACGGTTTCTCCGGTACTATTTTGATTCAAAATAAGGTTAGGTTCCAGGTGCTTTTCTCATTTAGTGATGTAGCCCAGACGAGCAATATCTACGGTATTATATTATTTTTTGGTGACCTGTGGTCTAGGGGTAAGGTGTCTAGACTTCTGTGCTGGCGGCCGGGGTTCAATCCTCAGTCCCGGCAAAGATTTATCTGATTACCAAACCCTTCCTTCACCTCTGACAAGACATCTTGTGAATGTGAGGAATGCCAGGCCTCCACCGTGGTTCGGATTCCACGTTAAACTGTAGGTCTTCATTTCATCTCACAATCACCTACCATTACACATTAGCGTAAGTGCGTATAACCCGAATGGGTAGTAAGACGCGGTGCTAATTAATAATAATAATAATAATAACTGTTGATATCACCAAGTGAATAAAATTAAACTCTTTGTTTCTATTGGTGTAATATTTGATTTATTTTGATCTAAAAAAAATCGTTTGCTATGAAAACTACAGACTAACCTTATCTCGAGTGCCCTTCAACCCACATTAATACTTTGTCTATATTTTTCATTGCCACGTTTTACTAGCGGTTCAGGTTTATAAAACACACACACACTATTATATATATATATAATTAATATTTAAGGTGGTTGGATGAGGAAGGAAGCATTCTAGAGATAGTCTACCCACACTTGCGTGTGGAAGGAGAGTGGGAAAACCACCCTCAGTAGATTCGACCGGGATTCGAATCCCTATCTCACTGTCATCAGCAGGCCAGTTTAATACGAAGGTGACGCCTTAAACAGTTTTTGCTTTCTCTTTATTATTTACTCAATTAAAAATATAAAGTTGTTATTTTTACCTAAATGGGGCTCATTTATGTGATGTATATTTTAAGAGATGTTTCAATTGATGACGTATTAATATTGTATGCGGCTTGTTCGCATTTTGCTCTATCGCCCGGAGTTAACGCGCGCGTGCGTGAGTGTGTGTGTATTTTGACGTGTGAAACGAAGGGGGCTACCACCCCTATATTGCCTGGTGAAGGAATAGGAGGGGGAGAATAGGGGGAGAAGAGTCTCTCATTTTAACACGCATGAAAACCCTCAACAGAGATGAAACCAAAATAAACAAATACATGCTTTTTTAAAAAGAATGAAAGTTATAAAAAAAGATGAATATTTAGGACACATTAATATTAATAAATACATGTTTGAACGTTGAAGACATTGACTTGAAATATGTTTAAAAAATTTTGGGCTTCTAACATGCCATAGTTAATAAGAGAAGGGTTTAAAATAGGAACCAAAATATTTAACCAATGAAATTAGGGGTTCCTCTTTTACCAGGGAACTGGATACAGGGAGGTGCGTATAACCCGAACGGGTAGTAAGACGGTGCTAATAATAATAATTAATAATAATAATAATAATAATAACTGGGTACTGCGCCTCTTTTATAGTTAATCCATACCTTGATTTTGGTAGGAAGAACAATGTCAGGTAGTTACTAAAACTATATATATAAACACAACCCCTTCGGTGGCCGCGTGGTCTAACGCGCAACTCTCGCAGTAGAACAGACTGCCGATGACCGGGAGGTCGCGGTTCGAATCTCTGTTGGATTTATTGATGATGATTTCTCCAAAATTGTTTTCCACACTCCCTACACGCAAATGCAGGTACTATTTCTATAAATATTAACTTCCTAATCCTTAAAACCAAAAGCATAAGTAGTGTAGATAAGCGTATAAATCGAACGGGTAGTAAGACGCGGTGCTAAAACAGGAACAAAAATTTTATGTATTCATACATCATGTCAGGTGAATTGCAGCTGTCACTTTTGATGGGTATTAGGAATACTTTGAAAATAACACTAATAATATAATGGAATATGCCTGATTGTTTTAAACTGCTCTTCCAACCAAAATCAGGCTATAGTTTGTTAGGGGTACACTAATATGATAATTTAGTACAGCAGGATTAACATTGTTTCCAGGTGACCTGGCAGTCAAGGGGGGAGGTTTCAGACTTCTGTACTGGGGTCCGGGGTTCAATCCTCGGTCCCGGCAAAGATTTATCTGATTGCCAAACCCTTCCTTCACCTCTGACAAGACATCTTGTGAATGTGGGGAATGCCAGGCCTCCACCGTGGTTCGGATTCCACGTTAAACTGTAGGTCCTTCATTTCATCTCACAATCACCCTACCATTACAGCATTAGCGTAAGTGCGTATAACCCGAACGGGTAGTAAGACGCGGTGCTAATAAATAATAATAATAATAACATTGTTTCCAGGAAATAGTAAATTTTACATTTTTTCACAATCAATTTTTGATTTGTTCTTTTTTTTTTTTTTAGCATGGCGTCCTACTGCCCGTTTAAGCTATACGCTTGTATACTGTTTACACTAATAGTTTTAGGGACAGTAATGTTATAGTTAGAGGAAGTGTACCCACATTTTCATGTAGGGAGAGTAGAAAACCATTTTGGAAAAAAACCCACCCAAAGCACACCCGATCGAGATTCGAACCTCGATTTCCCCGTCATCGGCAGTCCAATCCACTGCAAGAGTAGTGCCTTAGTCCATGCGGCCACCGAAGCGGGTTTTAATATTAACTGATAATTATCCTCGTAAATATTTTTTTTTGACAAACACCATTTTCTCCTTTATTGTATTGGCAAACATAAAACGTAAGCGTGTGTTTAGATAAACAAAGCTAGCAATAAAAATAGAACTGCATCTTTCAACTATACATTTTTGTTTCCCCCTTCTTCGCCTACTCTTTCCCGTTGAGAGGATTTTACAGAGTTGAAAAAATAAATAAAGGGAAAACCTGGAAAAGTAAGAAGATTCGGTGTGACAAGGAAATGTAGGGGGGAAAAACCAGGGAAATTTCCAAACGTTGTAGGAAGAATATTTTTGCCATTTGAAATACAAACCAGAAGAGAATTCATTCATTATACCTTGAGTCTGGTTTTAAGAACAGTAGAAAACATTCAAACACATTTCCTTTGCTGCCAACGTCAATAACATTTTACAATATTATTAGTGTTATTTTATAGGTATTGATAGTTAGTATCCATCAAAAGTGACAGAGGAAGAAAGATAACATTACTTGATGTTTGATTATATAAATTTGTTTTAGTAACTTAAGTAACTAACTATACTGTTCTTCCTACCAAATAATAAAACTATAGATAACCAAGTGTAAACTAACTACTAATCGCTACCAACAATCCATTCGTTTTCACGAATAAAAATATATTTTCATGCCTTAAAAAAAAAGTGCAATTTTCATAGAAATGAACTTTTTTTTTAGAAAATACAAATTTTTTTAATTTTGCAGCAGCAAACATTGATAAACATGATTACTATATTATTACTGTTTTTTGTAGGTAGTGCTAACATCTATCAAATGTGATAACTGAACATCACTTAGCTTGACGTATGCATACGTGAAAGTAGATCTTGTAACGTTTCTAACTGTCTTCGTATGAAAATTTAACTATACATGGAAAACTCACCAGATGTGTTTTACACACTTTTTGCGGTCATCGAATTCCTATGAAAGTTAACTAGTTGAAGGACTTATTTGTTTAATTTTCAGTCGATCTCTGATTAGGAGGGACAATAAAATAGTTTTATTCGAACGAGATTTCTATCAAGTCGATCGCAAACTCGTTTCTGGATACGACTTTAATTTTTTTTTTGTCGTTGGTACATACATCCCGAATCTTGCTTTGCAAATTTATACACCCCGCTTCGGTGGTATCAGGGTCTGACGCAGCGGTCGGCAACCTATGGCCCTCTGGCTGATTTTATTTGAACCGCTAAAGATTTAGCGGGCGCATCGAATTGCGCTATAAGGTATATTTATCAACCGGTCCACACGAATTGTGGAACAACTTGTAATACCATTCAACTCTTAACTCCTAACATGACCTAGCCTAGCCTAACCTAACCTAGCTTTACCTAACTTAACCTAACCTAACCTCGATGTTCCATTTTGAGAAAAGTCATTATGAATTTAATTTTTGTCCCGCAGTTCGTGTGAGCTCGGATGAGTTGTTTCCGCAATTCGTGTGTGCCGGATTTAGCAAACACACATCTTACTGTGTTTTTTTTTTAAAAAAAGCTAATTACTAGGCCTATATGATAAAGTTGAACTGTTTTGCCCGATATTTACTAAACCAGTACATTAACATTATTTTTAAACTCATGTAGACCGCTATGTCAAAAAGGTTGCCGACCTCACTCGTCATTCTAGTGTTAGACCGGATTTGGTCGGTAGTGGAAGATCGGGGTTCGAATATAGGTCGGGTGTACTGAGGGTGCTTTTTCTTAAATTGTTTCCCATTCCCTCCTCTCAAATGTGGGTGCATTTCATCTCACACTATCTTCTTCATCCCTACTCTATTAACTTAATTAATGTATTGCTTAACGCGATCGGGTACCGAGACGCAGAATGTAAAAAGAATAACTTAACTTTCTTTAGCAAGGAAAATACCATGCTTTTGGATAGATTTTATTTTCGTGGCGCAATTGTAAAAGTAACATTCTCGCGAATTAATAATAATGACCGCTACTATACTGACGCGAGTAGACGATTTGATTTACGCTCACCTATGGCCACACAATCTGAGGCGTCATACCGGAATATATTGTATCTCTTGTAATAATAGGAAGGAAGGTGTATCTAAAGAAAGGGGGCGATATAAATGGGATTTAGGAACGTATTTATATTCTAGTCACGGGGGTTAACCAACCTCCTGATCTACGGACAAGTAGTTGAGTTCGTTCCTTGGCTCAGTGAGTAGCGTCGTTTGAATCTCGACTCAAGGTGGGCTGTAGGGAACGCGAGAAAAGGTAGGTAGGTATTTACATTTTTTATAGCAAAATTTTTTTTTGTCAGAAATAAATAAAATATTGATCCAGTATAAGCATAGAGGCACATGGAGATATCAACAGTTGTTGAATATCCGTCATAAGCATAGATTAGATGAGAAACTTTTTAAATGAAGATAAAAAAAAATATCATTAAATTTCAAGACACCCTTGACAACTGTTAATATCACCAGGCTAAGAAAATTAAACTTTATATTTCCATGGAGAAATATTTGATTTATTTTGGTCAGAAAAATATTTTGATATAAAAACTGCAAAATCACTGCCCTTATTCACATTCCCTACATCCCCATTTTAATACTGTGTTGTTCTCACATTCTATTTCTACGCTAATTAAGATGCACTTTATCTAAAGTCTAAACTACATTCCTCTTTGTTTCTAAGTAATATGGATTAATATATTAATTTAAAAGACGTTTATTCGTGTTAGCATGGACGAATACTGAGAAACAATTCAGGATGAGAAACAAAACAAGAAACAACACAAAGGTTCTCTGTACCTGAGGCCGGGATTTGTATCCCAGCTCCCTGACATCAGAATATTTTCACCCTGATCTGTGCGATAAAGGCCTTGAGAGACGTCTCTTAATGCAGACGGGTGTGAACTGGGGCCGGCTCCAAACATCGATTGTTTGGGACATCCACCCTTCTAAACGCCCCCCCCCCCCCTTTCCCCGGACATGAGCACGGCCCGTCCTTGACCCGATTATCGGGGAAAAGGGGTGGTAAGAGAGTTCGCGGGGTTTTCGAACTCTTGACACCCTTTTTTAGTCCAGGAACTATAGCTTGGCTCGTTTTTTTAAAAAAATTGAACTCATGGCGGCAGATACGCCCTTAATTTATAGTTTTAGCGTTCGCAATTAGTTTCAAACTCTTTAGCTTCTAAGCCAAGATACATCTCATGAAGACAATCCAATTTTTATACAGATAGAAAGGTTACTAAATCTACTATCGCCTATTCATACGTCGAGTCGTATGTTTGTAAAATCTATAAAGTAACATCGATAGTATAGTAAAATGTTATTATTGCTTACGGCATAAAAAGTTTGTATTTTCTAAAAGGTTTTTCTTGCTCAAATCCTATTATGAAATCATATATAGTAGGATTCTGGTAGGAAGAAACATTAATAGAAAAGGCAAACGTATTTTATTGCGGTACGTAGCAGAGTGCGAAGCTGAATTTTTAAATGCGAAGTCAAAGCGAAGCTTGAAACATGTAGAAAAAAGATGACAAAGATAAGGTTTTTTTGTTGTCCCACAACACCGATTTTAATTTTTGAACTATCAATTGGGTGTATTCATGTAAATAAAGGTTGGCTGTAAAAAAAAAACACACTCTCTATTATTTTATCCATACTTGCTTCATGGCCGAATGGTCTAAGGCGTCACACTCGTAACTGGCTGCTCGGGGAGATCATAGTTCGAATAACGGTCGGGTTTACTGTGAGAATGGTTTTTCCCTAATGCTTTTCCACCCTCCTTCCACTCATATGCTTGTAGGGAAATTAAATAACGTTTAGGAAGAATATTTTTGCCATCTGAAATACAAACTTAAAATTACTTCCTTCCTAATCCCTACCCCATTAGAGAAATTATCATATAGGCCTATAAACTGAATGAGTAGTAAGACGTGGTGGTAAAAATATAAATATTATTTTTGATGTATCTGAATTTATCCACGCTATCTTATTATATATAACCCGCTTTTGTGGTCACGTGGTCTAACGCGCCACTCTCGTGTTGGACTAGACTGCTGAAGACAGGGAGATTTGGGTTCAATCACGGCTGGGTACACTGAGGTTTTTTCCTAAATAGTTTCCCACTATCTTACCACGTGAATTCGGGTGCATCTCCTCTCAATTACACCTTCCTCATCTCTAACCCATTAGAGTAATTAGTACTTAGGTGAATAACCCGGTTGATTGGTAAGTAACACGTGGTGCCAAAAAAACCTTATATCCTTTAATCACTAGTTTTTTTTTTTATCATCGTGCCTTACCCATGCGGGACTATTCGCTTATGAACTAACTATTCTCTTGTGTTAGGGATGAGGAAGGATGAATTTAGAAGTGGTGTACCTGAATTTATGTGGAGGGAGAGTGTAAAAAAAATCATTGATAAAACCACCTCAGTACACCCGACCGGAATTGAACCCCAATATTTTCGTCATTGGCAGTCTAGGCATTTGCGGGAGTGACTCCTTAGACCATGCAGCCACCTTAACCCGCACTTCTTAGTTGGCGTTAAAATGCTATTTGGTAACTTTTCCAAAAATGATTATGTGTTTTAATATGTTATATTTAGTGATACATTTCAGATATTTTCTCGTATATCGAAGTTTTCTTCTTTCAAAATTTTAGGTGAGTGTAGGCGGCTGCGAAGATCTGGGCTTCGATATTTTACAGCTTCGCATGCCCCTAGCGGTCAGCAATAATAACATCCCTTGGTGTAGTAAGATTCTGATAAATAAAAGGGGGGGGGGATCCTTCTAAAAATTCCCTTCCTACCAAAATCCTACTAAAGTTATTTTTTCGGTTAATATCTTAATCACTTGAGATTACTCAACTGTTTCAGGTAACGTTCCTCTGAAGTCCGTCAGAGAGCACTCCTAGACTTGCCTTGTTGGAAATCTTCCGTGGAGAAGCATATCTCTACCCACATCAAACCGCAATGCTCCAGTAGACACAACGGTAGAAAAAAAAATTATCATTAATAAAAAAAAAGGTAATGAAAGTGTGAATCGTGTGCCGTCTTTACCTATTCCAAAAACTGTGCATCATGGAGGTCAAAGGTCAATTAACGATATACTCGCGAGGAAACTATATGACTGTCAATTAATTTACAAAATGATGCGATATTTATTTTGGTGTTTGAACAAAAATCTTAAATTGGGATTGCAGGTAATCTTTAAACGCACACACAGCCGCATATTTTTAAAAAGATAGTTTTTCAGTAATTGAATTCATAATTTATTGATTTGTACGAATTATTTCGCTTGCGTCTGATAACTTTGGGTTGGATGATGTACTTATCTACCGCTTTTTAAAACAGTATTGCTTTTAAAAAATACATTTTAGGTAGGTTTTTTGGTGTGTATTGTGATTTTTTATGCTTCAGGGGGAATATTTACAAATACTTTTGCTAGAAACTATATGTATATGAGTCTAAAAGTAAGGTATTTACTAATACTACTAGTTTGATTAAGCTAATATTAAAAATTTGGACAGATTAGCTCACTCTTAAAGATGTGTTATTTTAGTAATAAACAACCACTTGATTACGTTTGTTTCACTGGCATTATTTATTGAAGTTTAAACGATGCACGCTGTAACGTAGCCCATATGAACATAGGAAAGGACATTATTTACTTCTTGTAATGAACTGTCGGTCAAAAATGGCGTTGGACTCGGACAGCTTGTGAGTACCAGCTCCTTTTTTGAAAAGATCTGTGTGTGAAATAGACATAGAATGCGTACGCCGACGCAAAAATCTAAAAGTCACCCTCCGCCGACGTCAGCCAAAGCAGTTAAAAGGGCGTCCAGTAACGCCGCCTCTTTACCTATAGCGAAAAAAAGAAAAGTCCAGAAAAAATCCGAGGCTTCCCACACTCGGGCAGCAGCAACCAAACATCATGTCGCCTCCTCAACCAGTGTCCAAAAACGGAAGAGCAGTGTCAAGAATCCGCCGGCGTTAAAAAGAACTGTTTTGTGGTGAAAAAAACGTCTCCCGTGAAAAAATCTGCCTCCACTCAATGTGCGAAAAAGACCAGTAAAACCCCTTCGGTAAAAACTTCAACTAAAAAAATTTCAGGGCATAAAACCGCGTCACAAATCAAAGTGAAAACAACACACCAGAAGAAACCGGTGAGAAAGATAATAACCGTGAGAAAACAGAATGCAATAAAAAAAATTACTGACAATAATTCTGATCAAGGGCGTCCATCTTTGATAAGTGTTTCAGAACTAAAGGCAGAAGAGCAAAGCACTCCACAGCAACAAACTCAGCCTCAGAAAAAGCTCACTTACAAACTAGAATCACATTTATCTAAGAGAAAAATGCAAGTTGTAAAATTGAAGAAAACTAAAGAAAATTCTCAAACACCCGCTTTGAAAAGCAAAGCAAAACCTCCAATTAAGGTACAACCGCTACCGAAGAAAATTAAGAACATTAAACGCGTTGTAGTTTCTAAAGGAGCGAGCAAAAAGAAAATTACAGTCCGTAAGAAACAAATCATCACGGAAGATTTACGTCCCCAAGTTGGAATTTCTGATGGCGGAAGAGAAACGGGGATTTCGGTTATTTGCGAGGATAACGTTCAAACTCCACTCGACTTCTGCAATGATGCTACTGGGACCAACGATAAAGAAAAGCCCAACAAGAACAAAACCAAAGAAGAACTATCAATAAAGAAAGCTAAAGCAACGTTAAAGAAAAATTCAAAGAAATGTAGTGAAGACGAAAGTGAAAGGAAGACACTTGGTGAGTTGGATGAGCAAAGTGGACCTTCTATAGACCTATTACCGTGTGTAGTGGGCTCGGCTGAGGTAATGCGTGATGTAAATATCAAAGGATGCTCGGAAGAACCATCGATGTCAGGAAAGGTTAAAGAGCTCGTAAAGAAAAAAACAAAATCAGCTTTACCAGATTCAACAAAAGATAAAGAAAAGCTTGTAAACCGCGTTAAAGTGGTTTCCGTAAAAGTACGAAAAACTGCGAAGAAAAAGGGACTGATACATCCCAAACATAAAGTTCAGAGAAATAAGAAAACCCATCCAGAGGCTGACACGATTGTCGAGACGGAAAGCGAGAACGTTTCGGCAGAAGTCACAGCCGCCCTGCCATCGTCACCGAGCGGGAACAATGACGATTCGTCTACATCTGACGAGATTACTCTTGATCGATTGCGACAACAACAGGTTAAGGTCGACGAGTACAACGCCACAGATAGCCCATCAACCCCGTCAACTCCACGGTCGAGGCAGTCGGTGGGAGACTCAAAAGCGAAATCCTTGAAACAAAACAAGTAATGACCCTAAGTAGTTTCAAACTAGAAGAACCGCCTCAAGTTCCATCTCCAAAGAGACTCTCCACGTCAGAAGAGGAAAACCTGAAAGATATGAAGAGTAAAATAAAGATCAAGCTGGAATGTAACGAATCGGATGCTAACTATTCTTTACCATCTTCCGCGGCAAAGAAAGTAACAAAGAAAAAGCTTTTGGCGATAAAACAGAAAGGAAAGTCAATTGATAGAAACAAACATAGAAATATCAGTTTGAAGAAGGAAATAAATGAAAACTCTCTAGAAGGAAATTCAGATCAAAGCGGAAGCATTTCTAGTCGGGACAAAGATGAGTCTCCCAAGAAGTTAGTCGAAGTCAAGAAAACTATCAAGATCTCAAAGTCGGAAAGTAGCAAGTCTGGCGGTAACACCAGTGACACTGATCAAAGGGCGCGAAGAATGAAGCTGTTTGGGTTCTGGAGCGGACCCAAGAGACATCGGGTCGCTTCATTGAATGCGTTGGCGAAAGTGCATTGTCTTTACGAAAATGAGAGTCGCGGTGCTTTAATAGGCTATTGCAGGGCCGCCAAAATAACAAAGAAGGTAGTTAAACCTGCTAAGAAATCGTCTCAAAGTGAAGATCAAGACGAATACGATGATGAGGATGACAGTTCTGCTGAATCGGTAGTCTGCACCAGGACCTTAAGAACTTCTCCGGGACGTCGTGGGGTGGGGAAGCACTGGGATCCGACCAACACCTCATCGACCTCGTCGTCGTCTTCCTCCTCGGAGGATAACGACAACACTAGCGAGGAGTCTGGGTCTCGTAACTCTTCAGGGCAGCAACCACCTTCGCCCCCGCCCTCCTACAAGCAGAAACACCAGAAGATAAACGAGGCGAATAAGAAGAAGACTCATGCTAAGAACATAAAGAAGGTGGTGCGACAAAGAAGGAACCGCAGCGAGCTGATGATGGACCTGAAGGACATGGTGGTTAGAAAACGCATGGCGAGTCTAAACGCGTCGGCCATCCTGGCGGCGAGCTACTCCGTGGAGAAGCGCCAGGTTCGTCCGGCCAAAGAGGAGACCGTCGAGCCTAAAGAGAAGGAGTCGTCCCTGTCGTTGAGCCGGTGACCCGGAGGAAGAAGACAAGAAAGAGGGTCCTTAGCAAGAGGATAATAGAGGATAACAGCAGCAGTAGCAGCTCCGAGGTGGAGGTAGAGGAATGTTGCGACAGCGGCCGAAGCGTCATTGAGCTGAGGACTACCCCGGTCAGCAACAACCAGGTGGCTGTCATCGTCAACCAGGACACGGACGTTACCATCACGGGGGTGTACGTCAACAGCACCACGAGGTCAACCCATCACGAGGGGTACTGTAGCATCGCGGGCATGCAGTATAGGATCTCCTCAACCAGTCACACCCAGACCGAGGCTACAGCGGTCGCAACGGAGACTGTGCTTCACACCTCGGCTACTGCACCGCCCGAGCATGTGAGTTTGGTTTTAACAACTTTTCCTAAGTACTTTTTCCAGGGTACAAAGAGTCTGGGATTTTCTAGTAAAGTATCTCTAATCGCTCAGCAGTTTCCCTGAGATTATTACACCCTTCCGTTTTGCAATGAAAGGATTATCCGACGTTCTAAGACTAGACGTAATTTTTTTTTATTCAAAATAGCTTTAACTATTTCGCTCCAATTTTTTTAGTGCATTAGTACATATTATTCCAAAATACAAGTTTGTAAGAAAATAATAGTTTTCTTTTTGCAAAATATTTAATTACATAATTTATTATTTAAATAGCTTATGATAGAATGGGTCACAAATTTTGTTTTTGCATTTAGTAATCAGACATTAATTTAAGAGTGAATTTAAAAATTTAAAAAGTGCCTCCAAGTTTTTATTAACACTTTCCAAAAGAACAAGTTTGTGGAGGTCCCATCTGGTTTTGAACCAAAACTCAAAGTCTAGGTTTATCTCCCTAGATCTAACGCTCTAATAATTCTTGATGTTTGAAAATAAGTGGAATAAAAATTAAAAAATGTTATAAAATTGAGTGGAGTAGATAATAAATATATATTAAAATAATAGAATAATTATTACATATAAAATAATAAACACAAATTTGTCGTCAATGTTTAAAAGGGGGAAATGATCAAATCTTTAATAAAATTTAAAAAATATATATAACATTAAAGAAATTTAAAAAAATATTCAAAAAGTTCATAAAAATTTTAAAAATAAATTAAATTAATATTGTCAATTTTAATCATAAACATTTTATTATAACATTTTAACCTTTTTTGTTTTTTAATTCTATTTATTGTCAAATATCAAGAATTTTAACAGTGCCTCAAGACGATACCAAAATATATTCTAAAATTACTAACGCTGTAATTGACGTCAAACTTATAGAAATTACAAACTAGTTTTTACCGGTCAACATCACTTTCATATCACTTTACTTGACGTATAAATATGAAAATTGTTTCGGTAACGTTTATAACTGTCAATAAAATTATTTCCTATCTAAATCAGACTGTAGTTTATTTTTTGAGTAGTTCCTCCCCCCAGTATTGTGTTACTTACTATATTGTTCTGGTTTTCCCAGCCCCCGGTCCCCCATCACGCCGCCCCCGACCCGCCCCTCAAGTCGTACACTCCTTTGGGGGCTCTGTCTAGTATGCAACCCCCTGGGGCCACTGTGCCCCTCCCCCTGCCCATCAACACCATCACCACCCCCATCCTCACCACCCCCACCCCCAACCTACTCACCAGGTGGCCCCGCCTCCGACAATGAGAGGTCCGGTCGTGGGTCCCGGCCAGGGTCCTACTGGTCCCGTCTCTCCCCTGGGCAGGAGGCATGGCTGCGCCAGTGCGTTCTCTGCCCCCAGCTACGGCCCCCAGCACCACCCCCCGCCGCCCCCGCCACCTAGGGAGCACGACCCCGCCTATATGCACGGTAAGTTGCACGATTATTTATTATTTATAGGTGGCCAACACGTCCACAAAATTGGAGGCATCGTACTATTGGCCAACTCCTACTGGCCGACGTTCCGAATTTCGGAATTAGATTTTATTCGAATTGGCGGGTGTACGTCTGATTGATATTCTGCTCCGCTCACAGAATATTGATAACTCGGGGCAAATGTTGACCTACACTAATGCCAATTGATACGATTGATGACTGACCTACACTGGTCAAGAGTTACGATGTTGACCTATACTTTCCAATGGATACGATTTGACCACACTTGCCAATGAATACGATGTTGACCTACACTTGCCAATGAATAACGAGTGATTTACCCTATACATGTTAACCAAGGGATTACGATGTTGACCTATATTTAACCAAAGGTTACGATGTTAAACCTACATTTGTTGAAATTTTGACGTATATTAGGTCATGGAGGCGACATGTTGACAGGTATTTGACAAAGAAGAAAATTTTGACTTACTTTTTGACAAGGGATGAAATGTTAATCTACATTGATGAGATTTTGACCTATTTTATAATTGAGTCCAAATGTTGACCTGCTGTTGTCACGTAGATGAGATTTTCATACTAGATTTTTTCACATGGGGAAGTTTCTTTATTAATTGACTCAATCTGTCAATTACATCTTGGCGCATGAATACAGTGCAAAAATAACTTTTTAAATTGCCAGATAATTTTCTTTCAGTGGGGATCTGACTATAGAGAAGAGGATTTTTTTTTTGTAAAAATGTTATAATTATTAAATACCAGGGAAAGGGAAATGTAAGGCCTTGTTCTTAAAATGTTGGAAGTATTAAAAAATATCTGGCTTGCAGCAGACCCTACGTTAGTAAGCCATTCTACCACCAAGCGCTGTAGTCGTTACCTGAGTGAAAGAAGAGAATTGTAATCGATGTTATTGCCTTCATTGTAGCTTATTTGATACTTTTTTTTTAGCACCGCGTCTTACTACCCGTTTGGATTATACACTTATGTATTAATTACGCTAATGGTTTTAGGGATTAGGAAAGCTATATTTAGAGGAAGAGTAGATCTCCCTGTCATCGGCAGTCTAGTCGACTGCGAGAGTAGCGCCTTAGACCACGCGGCCACCGCCACTGTTTTTTTCTTCTGTAGTTAACGTCCTCAGGATAAACTAAACTGAGGTGTAAATGTTAAAACTGGGCCCATCTCTCTCGATTGTACTTCCTGTTCCAAAGTGAAAAATAGTTGGAATAAGGTATTCCATAGAAAATTCAGAGGGAAATTTCACTTTCCCTTTAGATTAGGCCTGGTTGGATTTTTTTTTTTGCTTAGGGCCTCATTGAGAATGTATGTATATAAATGGGTACCAAATGAAAATACAGTTTTTTTAGGTAGATGCGATTTTTTATTTAACAGAAAAATTATCCCGACAAAATAGAAAAGAAGGCAGCGGCATATAAAAATAAGTGATTCTCCAATCACACATAACTTAATTAAACGGAATGCAATTTTGTTCATATATATCTCATCCTTTTTTGAATGTTGGGTGTAAATTTAATAATCTAGTTTCCTAAAACTGCTTATAAATATTCATCGGTATGATGAATTAGAAATAGTAGGCTTATATTCTTCTAATATATGGTATTTTTAGCACAAAAATATTTTTTTCGTGGATATCTTGTGGCGTCTATAAAAATACATGACTGTCCCGGCTCGTGGATCGTGGGCCATAATTTGCCCAGGGCTGCTCTAGCTCAAACTATAACGTCTACGGTGACCTGGTGGTCTAGGGGTAAGGTGTCAAACTTCTGTGCTGGGGGTCCAGGGTTCAATCCTAGGTCCCGACACGATTTATCTGATTGCCAAACCCTTTCTTCACCTCTGACATGACGTGTATTAATCACAACTTGTGAATGTGTGGAATGCCAGACCTCCACTGTGGTTCGGATCCCACGTTAACTGTAGGTCCTCCATTTCATCTCGCAATCACCCTACCATTATACGTTAGTGTAAGTGCTTATAACCCGAATTGGTAGTAAGACCGTGTGTGATGATGTAGATAATAATAATAATATAATGTCTACTTGTATTTTACATTCATACGTCAAGTAATGTTATCTGCAGCTGTCACATTCGAAAGATAATATTAATACGTATTAAATAACAATAATAACAATAATAATAATATAGTAAAATGTTATAAATATTGACCGCAAAAAGGTTACATATTTTAAAAGACCCTTCGTACGAAAATTGTGCAATAGCTAGGGATGAGGATGGTTAAATGTTGATGGGGAGAACGGGGGGGGGGGGATTGCTTAAAGTTTCAATCCAACCCTCCTCGCCCTGACTATTTTATGTTTTTCTTGTCAATGTTCACCGCCCCCTGGTAAGCAGCGCCCTCCAAGGTTGACAGACAGTTGGGGGCGCGTGTAAGACTAAGGGTGACACCTTCCCTCCAACCCTTCCATCTTACCCCCCTGATGTAAATAGGACTTGAAACTTCTGACAAATCTTAAGAGAACACTACGTCACTTGGATGAACAAGATGAGGAATTTCCGTTGTTTAAGTTTTTGAGTTTGAAATAAAAAGTTTTATTATTTTTTACTTTCTCGTAACCACTGGTAGAGAAAGTACTGTGATCGTAAAAAAAATGTCACTCACTGAAATATAAAGTGTTTTTTTAACTATGCCTTATGTCTGTATGTTTGTATCATCTAACCTTAAAATCACCGATAGTTTACTTTAGGCTCGAAAGAGAAAAATAAAATGATTTTCTCGTAATCGGCTGTGTGGATTTTGATTCAAATTGGTATCTAAGATCTGTTTAACATTATTAACAAACTGGTGCGTCATATTTTACCAGTAAAACGACTCAAAGGGTAATTAACATTTGTAGTTATCTGCAATTTTGATCCTATTGCCGACACTTTTTGAGAAAAGGAATAGCTTATCATTGCATAGTGGTGAGACGGTTAAAAATTTAAATTTTTTATTTGAAACATATTTTCATAAAAAACCATTTCTGAGCTATTGGCAGAACCAATTTTTAAAATTGAGGTCTAGAAAATGTGGAGTTGATTTTATACTCTTTGGTGAACAAAGCTGTTACTTATTTTTCCTTGATTATTTTTTTAGCACCGCGTCTTACTACCCGTTTCAGTTATACACGGCTAAGTACTAAATGCATCAATGGTTTCGGAATTAGGAAGGTTTAATTGAGAAGACGTGCACCCGCATCTGCTTGGAGGGAGAATGTAAAACTATTTAGGAAAACCACCTTCATTGCAATAGACCGGGATCGAACCCCGTTCTTCCAGTCTTTGGCAGTCTAGTCCAACACGAGAGTAGCGTGTTTTCTTGATTTTTATGTGTTTCACAAACTTATTTGCTGTGGTTATCCAAAGGATCAGTCCTGATAACTGAATCAAATTAATTTCAGGGGAACCGCTCTGGTGGCCGCGTGGTCTAACGCGCTATTCTCGCAGTAGACTAGACTGCCGGTGACGGGGAGATCTAAACTTGAATATCGATTGGGTGTACTGAGTTTTTTTCCAAAATAGTTTTCCATTCTCCTTACACATCGTCTAAATATAACCTTCCTAATCACTAAAACCATTAGCGTAATTAGTACATAAGTGTACAACCCAAACGGGATGATTTTTTTTAAAGGTGAAAAATGATGACCTGGACGCTATAATCGAACCCGGCACTTTTTACAAAGTGAAACAAATACAACAACAACAACAACAAAAACCCAGTCTTAGAATGTAACTTGATGGTCATTGACTTTTTGGTACTTCCTTATCTCTCTTTTTCCAAGATTTTTTTTGTCACCAACAGGAGTATAAAAAACAAGGGAGAGGTTCTTTGCGGGTCCTGTGAGCCGATTACTTCCCATCATGGTACCAGACTTTGAAATAATGTAGTGACGTAACAGTAGACCTTAACTTCGCGCGGTATCCGATGGAAGGCGGGCGAGATACTCTATTTGGGTAGGGGGGGGGGAGGATGGAGTTTCTTAAATAAACGTATAGAAGTTGGAGGAGGAAGAAATAACTTTCTAAACAAGATGTACTCCCTGGATGCATCCCCTGGCAATCCTTCCCCCCCCCTCCCCCTCACCGTTTCGTAGTACCCGCGCCTGACTTAACGTAACGGCGCCGATAAACCTACGGATTGGCTTTCGTGGGGACGCGTTTTCAAATCCCGGTCGCAAGTATCACGTTAGACTCGCCATGTAGGGGCACGTATCGGTGGTCATGTGGTGTAAGATAGCAGGCTCGTAATGGCCTGGATTGCTGAGGACGAGGTCATTGGAAGTTGTGTGTGTATATGTGTGTGTGTGTGAAGGTCACTTTTCAAAGTCGGAGTGAAGATTAGAACATGAGAAGCCAAAGTCGAAACGAAGTTTGAAACATACGAAACCGAAGTTGGAAGTAAGATTAAAGCATTCAAAGCCGAAGTTGGAACGAATCTTGAAAGATGCGAGGCCGAAGTCGAAACGAAGCTCGCAACAGGCGAAACTGAAGTCGAAATGAAGCTTGAAACAGGCGAAGCTGAAGTCGAAACGAAGTTTGAAACAGGTGAAGCCGAAGTTGGAGCGAAGCTTGAAACATGCCAAGCCGAAGTCGAAACGAAGCTTGAACAGGCGAAGCTGAAGTCTAAATGAAGCTTGAAACAAGCGAAATTGAAGTAGAAGATGAGGTTTTTGTTATACAATACAGCTTTTAGTTTTCAAACTATACATTAGGAGTGTCAAGGTAAAGATAAAGATTTAGGGGGAAAAATCTAAGCTCACAATATTATTTTATGCTGAAATCTGAATTTATAGATGAAATTTAATCCCTAGTCTGTATTAAATTACTGTTTAGTAACTGTTCAAATAATTGGTGCGGTGCACTGTAACTATTTTCTCTCTCTTTTACCTAAGAATGGAGATATTTACTTAGAAACTAGCACGATTTGTGAAACTAAATAATATACATGGTTGCAGAAACAAAATGGATGAAAAAAACACATTACTAACCAAAGAGCGTAATTATCAAGTCCCCTTTTACAAAACCTCCACTTGAAAATATATTTGCTTATAGCTCGGAAATTATTTGTTTTATTAAAAATATATCTCAAATAAAAGCCTATTTTTATTTTTAACAGCCCTTTTTGTAACTATACGTTATTTATTATCTTAAAGAGTTACGCAGATAAATGTTCAAGATTGTAAATTTCTGCTTATGTAAAATGTTTTCAAAGTCATTTTCCCGGGAAAATGATATACGTTATTTTGTTTGTAGTGTTAAAACAGTGGTTAGACACGAGTTTTAATCAAACGGTCAAGTTAAATACTCGAGTTTATTTTGGTCACGTTGCTAAAAAAAAAAAAAAAAAAAACTGCTTATTTTTAGTATAATTCAAACGGTTTATTTTTTAAAAAATGTTCTTAATTCTATCTCTAATTCTCCCATCCTGTAACTCGCTTTAAACAACCCAAATCCTACCTTAAAAAAAAGAGAAAGGGAAATTCATCTTCCTTTTAAACTTAGCGTTTGCGAGAATATATTCTGTGTGAAGATGTTGACATCTTTGTGGAGTTTTTCTCTCCTCGTTTCATCATCTTTTCGTGTGTGTGTATTTTTTTTTTCACACCGCCTTTATTTTTAGCTAACAAATCACAAATGAAAAGACAAGAGTATTCTCCTGGAGATAAAAAAAAGGACGATATACTTTTCCTTTATTTTTTATTTTTCTTCGTCTTCTTATCGTGTGAGATTTGAGGAAAATGAAATATCAAAACACTTTACTTTCTTATATGAAATTAAGAACAGATTGACTTAACTAACTTTCTTCATAATCCCACACACATACATCGGAACTTAAGAATAATTCATTCTCATACGGAAAACAACAAAACAACTTTACTTTATCACGACGGTTTTCCGTCTGGCTCGCAAAAATAAAAATATTTAGTTCATCACTTGAAAGAAAGAAAAAACAATAATACAGAATTGGTGACCTTGTGGGATAGGGGTAAGGGGTCGGACTTGTGTACTGGGGGTCCGGGGTTCAATCCTTTGTCCCGGCACAGATTTATCTGATTACCAAACCTTTCCTTCACCTCTGACAAGACGTGTATTAATCACAACTTGTGAATGTGTGGAATGCCAGGCCTCCACCGTGGTTCGGATCCCACGTTAAATAGACAACCTATTATAACTGTTAAGAGACAAAATATTATATTTTTTAATTACGGTTATGACTTAGAGCATCAACTAAATATCATATTCTTTAAATTTAAAAATGACACATGGAGATAGGAATAGAACTCGGAACCTTTGGATTAGTACGCTAACGCTCTTACCATTAAATTAAATATTGTAATAATAATGATGGCCTGTCTGGGCTACATCAATCTTTAGTTCAGTTTGTGGACAGATTAGCCAGTACTAATGTACCGTTGACCAGGGCACGTCCGATTGTACTAATCGTACATTTTTTCCGTAGAGGCTCTTTCCATCTCCCGATGAGATGATGATGGTGATGGGTAGTATGACTATGTGAAGACGATGAAGATAGTAACCTAACTTAAGCCTAATTAACCAAACCCTGGCGAGGATGGAAAACCACCGTGTGGAAAATACACCTTTTGAAAAACATCTCGTATAAAAAGCACCGTGTGAAAAAAAACACCTTTTGAAAAACATCTCGCATAAAAACCACCGTGTAGAAAAAACATCTCGTATGAAAACCACCGTGTAGAAAAAACATCTCGTATGAAAACCACCGTGTAGAAAAAACATCTCGTATAAAAACCACCGTGTAGAAAATACACCTTTTGAAAAACATCTCGTATAAAAAGCACCGTGTGAAAAAAACACCTTTTGAAAAACATCTCGCATAAAAACCACCGTGTAGAAAAAACATCTCGTATGAAAACCACCGTGTAGAAAAAACATCTCGTATAAAAACCACCGTGTAGAAAAAACATCTCGTATAAAAACCACCGTGTAGAAAAAACATCTCGTATAAAAACCACCGTGTAGAAAAAACATCTCGTATAAAAACCACCGTGTAGAAAAAACATCTCGTATAAAAACCACCGTGTAGAAAAAACATCTCGTATAAAAACCACCGTGTAGAAAAAGCATCTCGTATAAAAATCACCGTGTAGAAAAAACATCTCGTATAAAAACCACCGTGTAGAAAAAACATCTCGTATAAAAACCACCGTGTAGAAAAAACATCTCGTATAAAAACCACCGTGTAGAAAAAGCATCTCGTATAAAAATCACCGTGTAGAAAAAACATCTCGTATAAAAACCACCGTGTAGAAAAAACATCTCGTATAAAAACCACCGTGTAGAAAAAACATCTCGTATAAAAACCACCGTGTAGAAAAAACATCTCGTATAAAAACCACCGTGTAGAAAAAACATCTCGTATAAAAACCACCGTGTAGAAAAAACATCTCGTATAAAAACCACCGTGTAGAAAAAACATCTCGTATAAAAACCACCGTGTGGAAAAAACATCTCGTATAAAAACCACCGTGTGGAAAAAACATCTCGTATAAAAACCACCGCGTAGAAAAAACATCTCGTATAAAAACCACCGCGTAGAAAAAAACATCTCGTATAAAAACCACCGTGTAGAAAAAGGAAATCCAACCCAACTGGTCCGGTTGATTAGTGTCGGTTGTACTATCTTCGCAGCAGCCCCTACAATGTTGACAGCGCCATCTAGTAATCGAACTTGCACC
Organism: Timema cristinae; assembly: GCA_039000515.1. Lineage (NCBI taxonomy): Eukaryota > Metazoa > Arthropoda > Insecta > Phasmatodea > Timematidae > Timema > Timema cristinae. Next base: position 60,025,720 of record JBCFYV010000935.1, read on the forward strand.
CGAATTTGTCCCGAGGGTGAATGAGGGAAAGAGGGTGTAATATCACCTTGTGAATAAACACGAGGTATTAGAGACACGTACTTGGTTTAAGTAAACAGGGGGTGGACGGAAATAATAGAATCAGACAATCTGGAATTCATTTAAGGGGGCCGCCTCGGTAAGTGAGAAATTGCTCCGCAAACGTTCAGCAGCATTTAACTCTACGATCCGTTATTTCAAAATATGGTGGTTCACACCAAAATAAAGTCAAAAGATACCAACAGGGTTCTATTTCCTTAAAAACCCTATATTTTTAGTTGTATCAATTGAGAAAACTGTGTGAAAATGTGACATCAGCTCATTTTCTACAACTTTTTAACCATATTTGCTTGAGCTATAAAACTAGTCTTGATGAAAAACTGCTATAGAGCCTTCCTTTTAACAAATACAGTTTTTTTTTTTTTTTTTTTGTCACTTGATAATTAGCAGTGAGCTTCCCTCTTTACCTTGAGATAAGAAGTTTCGTAGTTTTCTTTCCCCTCTTTATTAGTGGCACAACAGAGGATGGTTGTAAGTTAAGGGCTATATGTAAGATAAAACTAATATTATAAAGAGGAAATATTTGTTATTTTAGTTTGTAATGGATAAACTCAAAAACTACTGGACCGATTTTAAAAATTATTTCACCAATATAAAGCTACATTATCAGCGAGTAACATAGGCTATATTTTATTTTGAAAATGTAATTGATTCCTCATAAAAAAGTCGATAGTGTATTATATAGTCGTTGGAAAAAAAAAAGTTGTTGAAGGGAAAGTGGGGTTGGTGAAGGGGGCGGGGGGTATGGGTTAGGAATGAGATGAAAATAGGAGGGAGGATAAAAAGAGGGAGGGGACTATACAGTGATGGTAGAACTGTATTTTTTTAAAAAATAAGTAAAAAAAGTTTTGTTTTTATATTGACATGATGGATGATTTGAAGCTTTGTTTTACAGGATTCTTTACAATTATTGAAGGGGGCTAGTGTAAGATAATCTTTGACACAATAGAAAAGTAGTTCCAGAAAACGACACAGACCATTGTATTTGAAGTCGTGTGGCCTGACAGCTATTGATAATTTTTCACTGACCAAAGCGGCCGCCCTCTTTAACATTTTACTATTATTATTATTATTATTAGCACCGCGTCTTACTACCCGTTCGGTTATACGCACTTACGCTAATGTGTAATGGTAGGGTGATTGTGAGATGAAATGGAGGACCTACAGCTTAACGTGGAATCCGAACCACGGTAGAGGCCTGGCATTCCCCACACTCACAAGATATCTTGTCAGAGGTGAAGGAAGGGTTTGGAAATCAGATAAATCTGTGGTGGGACCGAGGATTGAACCCCGACTGCCAGCACAGAAGTCTGACACCTTACCCCTAGACCACCAGGTCACCAACATTTTACTATATTGTTAGGCACCGGCCACGCTTGCGATCAGGACGCTGCGACCAGATCACAGTAGTGTCTTACATCGATTCTTATGAGGGTGCCCACACTTGGCGACTTGGCGACTTGGCGACAGCAACAGATTTTAAAACGCTTTCGTGAGCGTTTTCGGGTCGCAGCGAAAAATATGCTCGCCTTTCTTTCTTATGGAGGTGGCCACGCTTGCGTTTGGGTTGCAGCTTGTCGCGAGAACATTGTGGACACTTGTGTGGGTTTGCGTCATCTTAGGTTAACATGTCGACCGATAAGGTGCTTGGGACCACGCTATCACTCCTCCACTAAGCATTTTCACTAACTTTCTTGTTTGATACCGAGATATTTATAAATGATCACCACTGTGGAATCTGAAACATCGAGACTACGCAAACAGGGATGTTATCCCCTGGATAGAGGTTGCATTTGCAACAATGGAGGGTTGGGATGAATTAAACAATGAAGAAAAAATGAACACGGTAAGAACTTCTTTAATTAGCATAAATAAAATAATAAAATCAAACAATATACAGTATACAAACTAACAATAGATTAAAATGCTTGGCAAGGGCTTAGGGTGCAAAGGTTGCTTCCAATCGTAGTAATTAATTCCACTTTGTAAATAATATTTTTTTAAATACTGTTAACATAGCGATGAATTACATTGTATACGTGACACCAAAAACATAATTAAATAGGGGTGTGTTTTCAGGTTTTTTTTACTACAAGTCTGTCCATAAGTACGTCTTTACATATTAATGGGGTGAACAACGTATTATCTAGAATTACATTTCTTCTTCATATAACTATATACTACTATGGCTAATAAAACATCTTCACGCCTCGGTGCCATGATAACTGGTCATAAAACGCGGCGACCAGGTCGCAAGTGTGGCCGTAGCTTTGGTGGCATTGTATAGATATTAATAATATATATCAAGAGTGACATCTACAGATCACATAACCTCGTATGAATTTATGAAAATGGTTTCAATAACTTTTATATCTGTAATGAGTGGGTGCTGAAGTAGTGAGGGTTGAAAGGGAATCTCAATGTGAAATAAGCGTCTAGTTGGTTGGCCATATTGAGAGGGTGAGAGTGGATCGAATGGCAAAGCAAATATATGAAGGTAGAGTGTGGGGAGAAAAAGAAAGGGTTAGGCCATGTAAGACGTGGCCAAATATAGACGAATATGGGAAAAAGAGAAACATTACGAGTTTTAAGAATAAAAGAGTCTGTATGACTCTGTGTATGGATGTTGTTGAGGAGAAGGGAGTATGTGAAGATAAGGAAGTGTGGAGAAAGCTAGTGAGATTGTATTAAGAACGGTGTTGTTTTTTGAGCTATATGCATAGTTTCTTGCCTACCTCGTAAGGGAACAGCGTGATTAGGTATGTGTTTATGTTTATCTCTTGACATTTGAACCGACCATTTGTACTTTACAAGATAGCAGATATATAATATATATTTGTTATTAAGAGCTATAGTATGATTTTGGTAGGAAGAACAGTAGTAGTTACTAGAGTTACTAAAACAATTTTAATATATTCATACATCAAGTCATGTTAGCTGAAGCTGTAACTATCAATAGATATTATCAATATCTATAAAATAACACAAATAATTTAGTAGAATTTTGTTAATGTTGGCCGGAAAAAAATATGTTTGAATGTTCTCTATGTTCTTCTAACCAAAATTCAGGGTATAGAAGGGGTCATTGGCTAGGCAGCGTTTTTCAAACTTTATTTCGCATATCACGTGGGCTCCGCCATATTTATATCAGACTCCGTGAGGCAATTTTAGAATATTCTTCTTCACAATATAAACTACCATCAAGTAAATAGGATTGCCAATTTTGTTCAAATCTGAATAAAGGGTGCAGCCAGAACATGTAATGTTTTCCTATTGTTTTACACCTTTATGGTTGTAAAATTTAAGTGTATTTATTGAATGTACATAGTATTAGTGTAAGAAAATTAGTTAAGGGTCCTAGCATGTTTTTTTTTTTTCTGAGGGAAGGGCTGCTTTGGTTTAAAAGTCTGTGAACCTTGGGCTGGGCTATGGACCCATAGCAATACGCGACCGACAAAGGCTTGGAAAACATCACAGCACCATAGAACAGCGGTTCCCTACCTTTTTTTCGTTTGCGTACCCCTTGGCAGCTCATTTATTTCACATAAATCATACCCTTAATATTAGCAAAATGTTTAGTGTATATATATTTTACATTCAATTAATTGATTGATTTATTAATAGTCATAAAACTGTTTTATGTTAAGAAACCTCGCACTACCTCTCGCCATATCGTTGTGTTTATTTCCCAACTTTTAACTGCTATTTTGACTAACACCGCTGACATGTAGAACTTTTCCTGCCATTATTAAAATATTTTAGCGTACCCCCTAAAAGTTCTTGCACGTACCAATGGGGGATACGTACACCCCAGGTTAGGAACCGCTGCCATAGAAGATTGTAAGCATGGGAGGAAGCTCAAGATGCGACTAGACCTACTTTTATGTATTCCCACGCCAAGCATTATGTTATACAACTTTCTTTCAACAGATGGGGTCAATTTGATCTGTGGGTGCAGTCGGATTTTTTTTTTTTTTTTAGGGAGGGTGCAGTCGGAATTTTAATCTTATTTTTGAGGGGGTGCAATAGGAATTTTACTCTTATTTTGAGGGAGGGTGCAGTCGGGATTTTTATCTTATTTTTGAGGGGGGGTGCAATCGGAATTTTACTCTTTTTTTTGAGGGGGGTGGAGGGGGCAATGTTATTTAAAAAGGGAAAAGGTGGGCAATATAATGTTATAATGTTAGTCCTCTTTTAAGGTTTACTTTTTGAATAGTAAGTCGTAATTATTATGGTATTAAAATGTAGCTTATACATTTCACACGTTTTAAGCTTTTATTAAAATTATTTGTGATCTTGGAAAGGGAGAGTGGCGGTGAGGGTGGGGGTGGGGTTGTTGAAAATGCCTCCTGGCTACTGATTCTTGATAGCTATACAATAAATATAGCGACTTTTTTTGGTCATGGATGAGTGGACTTTTAAAAAATGTTATTCATTTGGCTGAACCGAAAACTTTGGCATGTTTTATTATGGTTTTTGAGTGATTTGAAAAATAATAAAGCGTGAAGAATTGTATAAAAAACACAAAAAATCATGTTTCATGTAGCAGCACTTGTATAAGACGATATATCTTGATTTATTGTTTTTGAAGGGCAATAGAATTGCGTGGGCGATAAAAAAATCTTCCAGAAGAAGAAATAAAATACGCGCGTGGTTGTCCCCCACTCCGTCCCTTCTTCTCCTACACGCGGATCGATCCGAAGTCGGGCGGAGATTCCCGAAGCTACGTTCGGGACCTAGCCTTGCGCTGGGCTAGCGCTTCGTTTCTCCCCCCCCCCCCCTTCCCCTCTCGGCCCCCTCCACGAACAGGACGAAGCAAAAGCGAAGGCGGTCCCGGGTACACGTATGGATGTTACTGCGTCGTTCCTCTACCAAACAATCTGTTTCACTGTTTTTCAAGGTGTTGATTCAAATTGTTTTACCACATTGTTGATTTTTGGTGGGGGGCCCTGTACCCCAAGTCAAATTAAGGTTGTGTACTAGGAATGAAGGGAAGGGGAGTAGTGTGAACAATCCCACGGATGGCTTCGTTTAATAAGTGGTGTTAGAAACCCGGCGGTAAGCGTTCGCCGCTTTGTGTGTGCGTGTTTGTGTTTGGCGACTTGTGTGCGCGGTTTTTTTCTCACCTTTCCGTGAAGGTCAGAGTTGTCACCTCGCCAAGGTTATTTTAGTGTTTTTTTTTTCAAACGTGTGAGTTGTGTGTAACGTTATCGACAGGCAGTTTTTGAAAGAGTTAAAAACAGACCCAAAGTTTGATAACGTATGGAGAGGAGTTCCTGCTTGAATGCTGGCTGACATTTACGGTAAGTGGGTGGGGTTGTTTTTGTCTCTTTTTTTTTGAAGGGGGAGGGGGTGTTTGGATGGCCCATTGCCTGTTAAGTTGAAACTATTTCCTAACAGAAACTGCGTAGTAATATTACCGACTACATTTTGTTTATCTGTTTATAAATACAACAGAACTTATAGATTTTCTCCCGCCCTTTCGCTCGATATAATTTACATTTTATTTTAAGGCGTAGGACAGCGATTGTAAGCCTTTTTCATCTCACGGAACACTGAACAAAGCACACACCATCAGTTTTTTAAGGAGGATTTTTATCATTGGAAAAAAATTATTAAAGATTGTGTTAAAAAAAGTTCAATGGTTAAAATAATCTGTGTTAATTGAAATAAAGTTCGTCGTAAATTTCAATTTTTTTTTTTTCTTCTTTATGACCTTTCCCCAAAATCTTTTGGCACACCGATTGAAAAATAGCTGCCGGTGTTAAGAGAATAATCAACAATAATTAGATATTTTTAACATGTTTCGTTGATGTTGCTTTGTGAGCTGTGACATTGTTTTTAACTTACTCTAGATTTAGGTGTTAAAAAAAATCAAACTAAACAAATCACCGCTCGTTATCGCAGAAGACACACCCTCTGGAAAAAAAAAAAAAAGATAGATGAAAATATGGTATTTCGTTGTAGAGGTATGGGGTGAGATAATATGAAGGAGATTGTGGTAAATATATAATCCGAGAGTAAATATAGTGAGGGCCCCTTTCAGGGTGAACTATCGTGTGCTTATTGCCTTGATGGGCATGTGTGTGTGTGTGTGTGTGTGTGTATGCCGATGAAACAGTAGAAACGCGTGGACATTGAGTCACGTGGTTGTGTCATCAGGAGCAGTAGTATAATAAATCGTACAGCAGACAGAAATGGCGCGCATCAAGAAAAGGATTTTATTTTTTTTTTCTGTGTAAAATTATTTAAAAAAAGGAAATGTTTTCTAGTACTTTTAAACACACAACATCCTAATCAAATCTACGATTATAGAAAAACATGTATTGGACGCGTCATATTTATAAGGTTTTTAAACATACAAAAATCTCAACCTTATTTAACCTAACCTTTTATGTTTGGGTAAAAAATAAAAAAATCTCCGCCTTGGTGGCCGCATGATCTAAGGCGCTATTCTCGCAGTAGACTAGACTGCCGATGACGGGGAGATCGAGGTTAGAATCTCAGTCGCGTGTGCTGAGGTTTTTTTGTTGTTGCCAAAATGGTTTCCCCATTCTCCCTCCACGTCAATGAGTGTACACTTCTAAATATAAACTTCCTAATACCTAAAACCACCAGCATAACTAGTACATGAGTGGATAAACCGAACAGGAAGTAAGACGTGTTGCTAAAAAAAATAATAGAAAAGGGGCCCAGAAAATACTGAATTTCAGTAAACTTCCGCTTAACCAGGTTAATCAATACGGGAGAATGCGCGGGTAGTTTAAAAAATAAATGTTACGGTGCACCGCACGGTCTTTCTTACGCTTTTATCTTGAAATAGACATTTTGTGAAACGAAATAACAAGGTACACACATTGTATTATTATTATTATTATTAGCACCGCGTCTTACTACCCGTTCATGTTATACGAACCTACGCTAATGTGTAATGGTAGGGTGATTGTGAGATGAAATGTAGGACCTACAGTTTAACGTGGGATCCGAACCACGGGGGAGGCCTGGTATTCCACACATTGACACCACACATTCACAAGTTGTGAGTAATACACGTCTTGTCAGAGATGAAGAAGGGTTTGGTAATCAGATGAATCAGAAATTAGAGGTTTTATAAAAATATATTTCAAATAAAAGCTCTTGTATTATTAATAGTACTACCCCTTTACAATGGTAAGCTATTTCATATGTCAAAAAGTTGCAGAGAAATTATGAAAATTAGAAAATTTCCCATAAAGTACCGTGAATGTCATTTTCACGAGAAAATGATAATTGCCATCTTATTTGTAATGATAAACAGTGTCTAGATATAAAATTTAATCAAAATTGTAAGAGCAAATTTTGAGAAAATTTATTATTTCTCTTTTTGCCCATCAGTTAACTACCCTTAAATCTAGGGATATATATCTATTTTTTTTAAAAAAAACTCAGTTGGGGGGCATTATGAAAACCCCAGATAAAAAGTTTTAGTCGAATCGGTAAAATTATTTTGGCTCTAGCCCGAAGTAGGCCTACAGACAGATGGCATTCCCAAAACCATGTTTTTGGTTTCAGGGAATCATGAAACGTCGACATTAATTATCAAAATCTGACGTCTATTTTATTTTTATTTTTTTACGATCACAATACTTTCTCTCCAAGGTGTCGAGAGAGAGTAAGAACACGAATAATCGAATATACAATCTTTTTTCCTTTCATTTTGACATAAGAACTGTGTTGGAAACATGAATACAATAAAAATGTATAGGCCTATAAAACAATTTTAGAAAGGTAATCATAAAAATACGGAGCAGCTTGCATACTATTGTTTCCTGCTCCATTTGTTTTTTTGAAGTAATCTGTGTATTATTTTCTGCGTTAACATATTGGTGACGTTTTTTTCTTGAGGTTTGGTAAAAGACTCATTAAGATACGTTCACAGTACCACGTTTACTGCTGACTTATCCCCTACTTCTTTACTAGAAACATACGAAAACTATTGAATAGTGCTTGTGACCTGGTGGTCTAGGGGTAAGGTGTCAGACTTCTGTGCTGACGGCCGGGGTTCAATCCTCGGTCCCGGCACAGATTTATCTGATTGCCAAACCCTTCCTTCACCTCTGACAAGACATCTTGTGAATGTGGGGAATGCCAGACCTCCACCGTGGTTCGGATTCCACGTTAAACTGTAGGTCCTCCATTTCATCTCACAATCACCCTACCATTACACATTAGCGTAAGTGCGTATAACCCGAACGGGTAGTAAGACGCGGTGCTAATAATAATAATAATAATAATAATAATAATAATATTGCATAACGAGGACGGGACTATTTTAAATATTTTTCTGTGTCAAATTATTAGAGATTTAAGGCTTTCTCGCGCATTTTTTACACACAACATAAACAAATTTCTGATTATAGCAAACAAATATTGTGAAAAAAAATTCTTAATCATTTTTAAAAAAATCTTTAAAAAAATTTTCACTGCGTCTTACTACCTGTTCGGGCTATACGCTTATGTATAAATTACGTTGATGGTTTTAAGGATAGGAAGCTTATATTTAGAGGAAGTGTACTCGCATTTACGTGGAGGGAGACTGTAAAACCATTACATTTAGATAGGAATAAATTCTTTTGATAGCTATATAAGTTACTAAAACAATTTTTCTACATTTTTTAACTAAGGTCATGTGTAATGAAAACTATTCATAGATAATTTAATATCAATATTTATACTAATAATCGTGCTCTGGATTTTGATTACATGTAATATTTTATATTTTTTGACATTACTTACAATGTCCATGTGCATATAAACATGTTCGTGCTCACCTGGCTATGAAGATTTTTTATAGGTCATGTTTTTTTTTTATATATATTTTGGATTTTTCATATAATATTTTCTTGGTTAACGTCTTTTTCTGGGTTATTTTTGATCACATTTAAGGTATTTATGTTGAATAAGTACATTTTTTAAAGTATAATAGATGTTTTATAAATGTAAAATTATAATTTTTTTCAACACAGTGTTGCTGGAATCAGAAGATAATTTAGTCAATGAACTTTTGTTTGGTTTGGAAAATACACATCCTGGTAAGACTGCAACTAGGCTGGAGAGGGTTGCGTTATTATAGGATAGCTATTACTTCTGAAGTAGATATAATTAATGTTATATTTAATGGAATGCAAGTGTATAATTGCTCACAGGTATTTCATCGCATTAATATTTTCTATTTTCCATTGGTATAGTGCGTGCTTGATGAAGTTTTTTGCTTTAATTAAGGATTTTTCTTTAAAATTTCAGGTCTTTTTTTTGTTGCTGTAAATTTATATCATTTTTAAGTCACAGCTTATTAAACTTTTTTTTTTTAAACGTGACCCCTTTTCTTAAGACAAACTTACCAACCACCCCGGGCAGAAATGCTTTTTATACTCGTGTGTCAGTTTTGGATCAAATGATTGCTGAACTGTTTTTTTTTAAATGCATCCATTCAGAAAACATTAGTTTATCTTAGTTAATTGTATGAATGATTATTTTAATTGCGTTCATGTAATCATGTTGGATGACGTTTATTTCAGCAAAAAAAAACCAACTAAACAAATAAAGAATAAAAGGTTGAATAGTATATTATAATTTCAATGGTTCTTTAATAAATATTAAATTTATTCACGTCAATGAATTCTGCGATCCCAAGAGTATTTTCCAGGACCTCTTGAGGGGTCGCCACCCACAGTTTGAAAAACCTGTGTTCTATGTCACACAATGTATTTTCCTTCTGCTAATATTTTAGTGGTCTTTTAAAAAAAATCGAGTGTGGGCTCATAATAAAAATAAATAAAATGGAAACGAGGGAATTCCCTCTTTACCCTTAACAAGCTGAACTATGAAGGCGAGGGGTTAGTTTTGTCATTTTGTTCCATTTCCGTGTAAATGTTGAGGGCTAATTATCTCCATTATCATTTTTCACTGCATAACTTTGTAAACAGGTCGACCAACTTTTTACGTTGCTTTCGATTGTTATGCCGGTTTTGAAGAACCTTTTCTGACAGAAAAGTTACTAATTCACGTTCACAATATATTCATACGTCAAGTAATGACGGTCAAATCTCAGAAAGAACCTTATCTTTAAGATAGAAATTTATTAGACCACCTTCACTTATTCATACGTCAAATCATGTTATCTGCTGCTGTCACTTTTGATAGATGATATTATTATTATTATTATTATTATTATTATTATCATCACCGCGTCTTACTACCTGTTCTGGTTATACGCACTTACGCTAATATGTAATGGTAGGGTGATTGTGAGATGAAATGGAGGACCTACAGTTTAACGTGGGATCCGAACCACGGTGAAGGCCTAGCATTCCACACATTCACAAGATGTCTTGTCAGAGGTGAAGGAAGGGTTTGGTAATCAGATAAATCTGTGCCGGGACCGAGGATTGAACCCCGGGATATATATTATCAATGCCTATAAAATAACAGATAATATAGTAAAATGTTATCATTGTTTACAAAAAAAAAAGTTTGTATTTTCTAAAGGACCCTTCCTATTAAAATTGGGACTATAAGTTTAAAACAGAGGATTTTTTTTTTATTCGTACACACTGGCGCCAGAACTGACCCACCCTGGAAGCGAACGGAAGGTAGATATAGTATTGTTTTACCTTGCAGAATTTCATCAGTATTCGCCTTGAAGAGAGGATGTGTGAACAAACTCAACTTAAGGTGGGAGTGCAAAGAACGCGAGTTAAAGAGTTAGTGTGTTTTCAGTTTCCTAAGAAAAACTTTTTCTTGGTCAAAATAAAAACAATATTGTTTCAGTACAAACATAGATTCTAATTTTCTTCAACATTTCCTGAATATCTGTCATGAGCATAGCGGCATTATCTAAAAACCTTTTTAAATTAATGGGAAAAGTTCAAATTAAATTCCTAGACACCCTTGACAGATATTTTAACAACTGTTATTATCACAGTGTGAAAAAACTAAACTTTGTTTGTATGGAAGAAATATTTGATCTATTTTGACAAAAAAAAAGTGTTGATAGAAAAACTGCATAAACGTCTTTTTCTCGCGTTCTCTGCATCCCTGCCTCAATCGGTTGGTAACACTGCGTTCTCTGGCTCTCTGTTGAGGGCAAACTTGATATTTAGATGCTATATCCCTAGCTTGAAACTTTTTTTTTTAATCTCTCAAAAGATGGGGGGGGGGGGGGGGATGTTTACTAAAGACTGGTTTTTGTAAATTGTTCCAACAGTTTTTTTAAAAACAAATATTTGGGTAGTGATTTACATGATATTTAAGAATAAATGCTAAGTTTTCTAATATTATTATTATTAACGCGTCTTACTACCCTTCGGGTTATACGCACTTACGCTATGTGTAATGGTAGAGTGATTGTGAGATGAAATGAAGGACCTACAGTTTAACGTGGAATCGAACCACGGAGGAGGCCTGGCATTCCCACATTCACAAATGTCTTGTCAGAGGTGAAGGAAGGGTTGGAAATCAGATAAATCTGTGCGGGACTGAGGATTGAACCCGCCGCCAGATAGAAGTCCGACACCTTACCCCTAGACACCAGGTCACCACAGTTTTCTAATAAAAATAATCGTTTTAGGTTAGTTTACGATGGCTAATTTTAAAAATTTCAATTTCGAAGAAAAAGTATATCCAACAGTTTCATATGATTAACAAAAAAAATATGTATTGATTAGATGAGAAAGTAACATTTTTTTTATATCGTAATAATTACTATCTACATATTTTTTCTTTAGCACCGCATCTTACTACCCGTTCAGGTTTGTAATGTTATCATTATTCTTTCTCTTTGTTATTATTTTATAATTTAATACTTGTAATATACATACACTTGAGTCATGACTATCCGACCTAGGTGGTGGTACTCCTGGCTGGATATTACCCAATCAGAGTGTAAATAATTTTCAGTATCGGTATGTTTTTTTTTTTTTTTTTTTTTGTAATTTTCACAGAACATTTAACTTTGTTTAAATATAATTGGCCATTCCTGATTGAGATGTAAAATAGGAATATAGGAATACAGTAATTATTATAAGGAAACAGTGAAAATTAAACGAGAAATAAATGTTTAAAATCCTTACTATACAATACTTTATTTTGGAAATGTAACATTGGTTACAAAGCAAGAACAAGTGGATTACATTATATATTCAGTAAATGTTCTATGGTGGATATAATACTACGGTTTGTTTATTTTAAAACACACCGGTTAACATAGAGAACAGAACCGGATAATACGATGGGCCGTATAATCGAAGGCTGGATAATCGTGACTCCAGTGGACTAAAGCATCAGAAAGTATTACTCTTGCTTCTAGAAGGTACTATTTAAATTTATTGCAACATTTATCTGTCTCTCTCTCTCTCTATCTTGCTATAGACAGACAGACAGACACATATTAGGAAAGATATGGCGCCATATTACTTTAAAAAAAAAAATCCCTTCTGAAAGTAATATCCACTGTTCGGAGTGAGTTGTAAACAACGCTTACCTACGACTTCTCACACGTTTGACGGACTACAAACATGCAATGCGTGTCGGTATATCGATTGTATATTTTATTTTTGTTTGATGTAAGTAACACAAACTCGTCTCTCGATTAAAAATCCTCTCTTCTACTCGTACTCCATAGGTCGACATATTGGTGACGTATCTGTTACGATACAATCTAAATACAGTGAAGCTAGTGTGGTTATCACTTACTTAGCAAAGCCACATCTCCGTCCTCCAAAACTACAAAAAAATGAGCATCACATCACTATCCTAATCAGTGACGGATTTAAAAATTGTGTGTCCCAAGGCGCAATTATGATATGCGCCTCCCTTCCTCACACAATTTTTTTTTGTCAAGGGCTCTAGGAAGTTTTGTTTGGAAAGAGGCGTTGGGCGGGCGGGGGGGGGGGGGGGGGGGGTTGGAAGTTAGTATTCGAGAAAAGGTAATCAGGCATGTATATACCCTACAGTAGCTTGAGTTAGCATTATAAAGAAGGGGAGACTGACGTCATCTACAAAGCGATTCCAAAATACAGTTATCTAAAAATAAATATTGTAGTTCTGGCTTTAATTATTTTAAACTTAATTATTAAAAACAAAATATTACAATAAAAATAAATGTTATCCAAAATATGTCGTCCTCTAAGGCCGCCCGCCGCCCCCTAAACCCGTGGCTTGTGGGCCTATAGTGTAAATCCGCTTTTGGTCCCAATATCCATAACATCACTGGCATGGGTTATTAATAGGATATACACTTTTATAGAGGAATTACTCTTGCTGCATCCCACTAAACTCAAATATTATAAAACTGTCATTAATCGAACGGTCGGTGGTGGTCTAAATACGCTCATTTTACTTCTCTAATATTTTTCCCACCATTTTATATATTTTAACGATAAAAAAAAAGGCCAGCGTTTTGGGGGCCCTTCCCGAGGACGCATCACTCTCACCGGGCCTGTTTTAATAAGGACCGGAACCCGCCTCGTTGGCCACGTGGTCTAACACACTACTCTTGCAATAGACTAGACTGCTGATGACGGGGAGATCGAGGTTCGAATCTCGGTCGGGTGTACGGAGGGTGGGTTTTCCTAAATGGGGTTTCTACTCTCCATCCACGAAAATGCGGGTACACTTCCTATTGATACAACGTTCCTAATCCCTAAAAAACTATTGGCATAACTAGTAAATAAGCGTAAAAACCGGACGGGTACTAAGACGTGGTGCTAAATAAAACCACATAAGAAACGGCCCTGATTTCAATGAGGCCCTTAAGGTGCGGTAGAAGGGAGCGCGAGTAATTTTACAGTTTTTATAGAATTGAAAGTTTTTGGCCAAAATAAATCAGATATTTCTCCAGTAGCAACAGAGAGTTTACTTTTCTGCACTTGCTAATATCAACAGATCTTGACAGATATGTCAAGGGTGTCCTGGAATTTTGTCATAACTTTTGAAATAAAGAGAAAAAGTTTTGACAAAATTACAGGACACCCTTGATATATATTCAAGATCTGTTGATATTAGCATGTGTAGAAAACTAAACTCTATGTTGCTACTGGAGAAATATTTGATTTATTTTGGCCAAATACTTTCAATTCTATAAAAACTGTAAAAACACTTGCTATCCCTTCTACCTCACCTTAAGATAAGACACTCCTGCCTAAACTACTCGATCACCTTTGCGGGTTTAATATATATATTTTTTTTAATTTTTATAAATACGTTTTACTACCCGTTGTCCGCCTTGGTGGTCTTGGGGTAAAGTGCTTGCCTCACGACCCGATGTTTGTGGGTTCAAACCCAGCTGAAGTCGACGGATTTTTCTTGCGTGATAAAAAAATCCTAGTACAACAACTTCCTTCAGAGGGGGAATAAAAACCTCGGTCTAATGTCAATTGTGGCATGTAAAGGAACCCTGGATGGTTCGGGAATTTTTTTTTCAGGCAAAATTGGTAGGCTCTTTCGCTCTCGCTCATTGAAATTCTCGTGTGCTGATTTAATTAGTCGGTTCAGAAAGAGCACGTTAATTACCTCAAATAAATAAAATCGGCTCAATCCATACACATAGAATATGATCATTACTCTAATGGGGTAAGGAGGAGGAAGGAATCATTTTAGAGGTAATATACCCATATTTGCGCGGAAGGAGAGTGAGAAACCATTTCAGAAAAAAAATCGCTCAATAGACCCGAATGGGATTTTAACCCCTATCTCCCCGTCATCAGCAGGCAGATCTAACACTAGAGGGACACATTAGACCGGTTCAGTGACTGAAGCTGGTTGGAGTGGTTTCCATATTTAATCGACTAAGAACTAAATTGTGAGAATATCACGGAAAGTTCCCCTCTAAATACCTTATAAGTCCTCAACATCCCATAAATAGCCGTCACAGGTCACTCCAGTGAACCTGGGGGTGCCATAAAAAAAACGGGGCGTGGAGTGTTGTGTAGGAATAACCAACCATCTAGGGTTGCTAAGGGCGACGGAATTATTGTGCCATCACATCACAGGAGTAACGTCTCTGACGACATGGCACAAAGCTGTAAGAGCGGCTCTTCCGGATACTACACTCAGTCGATATTTGAACTCTCGCCTACCCTGGTTTACACGCATAGGTGGAGTCTTACCTTGGCTCATTGCACCATGGCCCTATCTTAACTTGGCTGATTGCACCATGGCCCTATCTTACCTTGGCTGATTGCACCATGGCCCTGTCTTACCTTCACTGATTGCACCATGGCCTTATCTTAACTTGGCTGATTGCACCATGGCCCTATCTTACCTTGGCTGATTGCACCATGGCCCTGTCTTACCTTGACTGACTACACCATGGAACTGTCTTACCTTGGCTGATTGCACCATGGCCCTGTCTTACCTTGACTGATTGCACCATGGCCTTATCTTAACTTGGCTGATTGAACCATGGCACTGTCTTACCTTGGCTGATTGCATGATGGCCCTATCTTACCTTGACTGATTGCACCATGGCCCTGTCTTACCTTGTCTGATTACACCATGGCCCTGTCTTACCTTGGCTGATTGCACCATGGGATTATCTTACCTTGGCTGATTGCACGATGGCCCTGTCTTACCTTGACTGATTGCACCATGGCCCTATTTTAACTTGGCTGATTGCACCATGGCCCTGTCTTACCTTGACTGATTGCATCATGGCCCTGTCTTACCTTGGCTGATTGCACCATGGGCTTATCTTACCTTGGCTGATTGCACCATGGCCCTGTCTTACTTTGGCTGATTGCACCATGGGCTTATCTTACCTTGGCTGATTGCACGATGGCCCTGTCTTACCTTGGCTGATTACACCATGGCCCTGTCTTACCTTGGCTGATTGCACCATGGCCTTATCTTACCTTGACTGATTGCACCATGGCCCTGTCTTACCTTGACTGGTTGCACCATGGCCCTGTCTTACCTTGGTTGATTGCACCATGGCCCTGTCTTACCTTGGCTGATTGCACCATGGCCCTGTCTTACCTTGGCTGATTGCACCATGGCCCTGTTTTACCTTGGCTGATTACACCATGGCCCTGTCTTACCTTGACTGATTGCACCATGGCCCTGTCTTACCTTGGCTGATTGCACCATGGCCCTGTCTTACCTTGGCTGATTGCACCATGGCCCTGTCTTACCTTGACTGACTACACCATGGCCCTGTCTTACCTTGACTGATTGCACCATGGCCCTGTCTTACCTTGGCTGACTACACCATGGCCCTTTCTTACCTTCACTGATTGCACCATGGCCTTATCTTAACTTGGCTGATTGCACCATGGCCCTATCTTACCTTGGCTGATTGCACCATGGCCCTGTCTTACCTTGACTGACTACACCATGGAACTGTCTTACCTTGGCTGATTGCACCATGGCCCTGTCTTACCTTGACTGATTGCACCATGGCCTTATCTTAACTTGGCTGATTGAACCATGGTACTGTCTTACCTTGGCTGATTGCATGATGGCCCTATCTTACCTTGACTGATTGCACCATGGCCCTGTCTTACCTTGTCTGATTACACCATGGCCCTGTCTTACCTTGGCTGATTGCACCATGGGATTATCTTACCTTGGCTGATTGCACGATGGCCCTGTCTTACCTTGACTGATTGCACCATGGCCCTGTCTTACCTTGACTGATTGCACCATGGCCCTATTTTAACTTGGCTGATTACACCATGGCCTTATCTTATAAACTGCATGAAAGTGGAACCAATGTATGTAGCAATATTAACTCTGTTTGTTGGACGGGGAGATCGAGGTTCGAATCTCGGTCGGGTGAACTGGGGGCGGTTTTTCCTAAATGGTTTTCCACTCTCCCTCCACGCAAATGCGGGTTCACTTCCTTCAATTAAACCTTCCCAATTCCTAATCCATTAGTGTAATTAGTACTTAAGCGTATAACCCAAACGGGTAGTAAGACGCGGGGCTAAATAATAATAATAATAATAAACTTTGTTTATTAAACGTGTCTTACAACCCATTCGGTTTTATGTTTACTTTGATGGCTAAGCGATGGAGGTATTATTTAGAGGAAGTTTACCCATTTTTGCGACTAGGGAGTTCAAAAAGAGTACAATATCCATATCAACTTAGGGACTAAAAAATGTGACCATCTCCATATAGAAGGAGCTAAAAACGGGACTATATCCATCTAGAAGGAACTAAAAGAGGAACCATCTACATCTAGGAGGAGCTAAATTAGAAAGGGACCTTCACCATTTATAAGGAGCCAGAAGAGGGACCATCTTGTTGGCATGTTCACTGAGGATCATAGCGGACATCGAATTCTACACTTCCAGACCTCCAATTCTCCGCTAGCGTCTGTGGTCGCCGACATAAGCTTCTCGTGCCTAGGTTCTATTTAGATTCCTGAAGAGCTGTGTACGTAAGACGTGACCTTGGGTGCCGGCGGGAGTCGAAGTCTCACGTCCCATTCAGCGTCCGCCTCCGTGCTACCATTGCTATGATCGATCATTGCTCCTTTCCCCCTCGGCCCCCTCCACACTTTACATTGATCTGCTGTATGCTCGATAGCACAACTCCTTTCCTCTTTATTACGTTCAAGCTATATAAAAACTTGTTTTTAGGACTAAGCCCAAGAGATTAGTCACACGCGCTATCGTACTTATTTTTAGCACCGTATCTTACTACCCGTTCGGGCTGTACGCATATGTACCAAATACACAGGCCTATTAAGGATGAGGAAGGGTTGAAATTAGATTACGTGTACACGAATTTGCGTGGAGGGCGGAAAACCATTCAGGGAAAAAACATCCTCAGTACCTCCGACCCCGGGAATCAAACTCCGATCTTCCTCTCATGACAAGTCAAGTATAGGGGTATGGTGTCAGACTTCTGTATTTGGCGTCCGGGGTTCAATCCTCAGGTCCCGGCACAGATTTATTTGATTACCCAAACCCTTCTTTCACCTCTGACAAGGACACAACTTGTAAATGTGGGGAATGCCAGGCCTCCACCTGGTTCGGATCCACGTTAAACTGTAGGTCCTTCATTTCATCTCACAATCACCTACCATTACACATTAGCGTAAGTACGTTTAGCCCGAACGGGTAGTAAGACGCGGTGCTAATAAAAAATTATTATTATTATTATTATTTGGGATGTAAGTCGTATCGTACTCCGCACAACTTAAAAAAAACACTTCCAAATGAATATAATTAATTCTCAGGGAACTAGAAACACAGTTACTTGTGACCAGGCACCGATCAGTACATGGCCAAAAGGGTCAGTCTCGTCTCGTCCGTTGTTTTTTTTTTTCTAGTGACGAGGGATTTGGGTTTTGAATCCCTTCTAGGTTCAAAGAGGTGTGTTCCCCCCCCCCCCCCCCCCCACACACAACTTAATAGTATATCCAACTTTTCTCCAAGAAAATACGGATACACTTTCTCTAAATCCTACCTTCCTCATCCTTACCCCATTATTTTTACTCTACGATGGTTTATTTCTAAAAATGGTTCACGCCAACAATAAAACTTCCTCACAGTGTCGCCTTGCTATATTAATAAATACTTCTAGCAGGTCTCCCTTGTAAAGCGGGTTGTCACTGTTTCGACCCGGGGGGCCCTACTAGAAGTGTGCGGAAAAAACAATAAATTATTATTACGGTGTTTGATCAGCGGCTTTATCTAATATAATATAGCCTACCTTCTCCTTAGATTACCCCCCGTCCAGTCATCCGCATACTTAGACTATCGGGGTAGGTATGAGGATGGTAGAATTTTTAGGTGGTGTACTAGCATTTGCGGGTTAGGGAGGGTGGGAAACCAACTTATTCTAGTTTCAGGGATGGTGTGTCGCGATGGCCCTCTTCTGTCTAGAAGGGAGGTCATCGTGACAAGACTCAGCGTCAGCCAGTCCGGTTCTTTTGGTGCCAAAGAAGAGCACTAAACTACAGACCACATGTTACACCAATATTAAAATATTGGGAAGGGCCCTTTATTATTTACAAGAAAGCAGGTATCTGTTACTTTTTTTTTTACGAATAGCTGGAAGAGCTGCTTAGGGCAGACCTTGTTGGGTAGGCTTTAGTCCCGAGGGAATGCCAGGCCTCCACCGTGGTTCGGATCCCACGTTAAACTGTAGGTCCTCCATTTCATCTCACAATCACCCTACCATTACACATTAGCGTAAGTGCGTATAACCCGAACGGTAATAAGACGCGGTGCTAATAATAATAATAATAATAATAATTTATTCCCGAGGGGGATACGTGATTGGTGGCAATTTTGGGAACTTCTCCATATCGTATTCTTATCAAGTTTTCCTGTGTCAAGGAAGTACAAGGTTAAATATCTGCCAGGTGTATTGCATTATCTTTTTTTTCATTTTTTTTTTTCTCTAAAGTTGAAGGGAAAGTGTCACGTTACACATTTCCCAGGACAACAAATAGATCTCAAACACGAAAAGTACACCCAGCAAATACTGTTATTCTTTAATTAATTTAAATATGACAGAAACTGCTTTTAACCATAATCTAAAGTGCATTAGAAAGGTGTAATTATTGCTTAACAGATGGAAGCATATTCAAGATTTCTAAGAACACTATTCATTGATTGTCTAACAGATGGAAGCACTAGTTCAATGATTGTCTAACAGATGGAAGCACTAGTTCAATAGTTCAATGATTGTCTAATAGATGGAAGCACTAGTTCGGTTTGTTTTAAAATTGGACTTTCCTCCCTTTTCCTTTGTACTCTTCAAACAAGTAAGTTTTTCACTCTTGCGCCCCCACCCCCTACGAAAATGCATGTACATTCCTTCTAAGTTCTACCATCCTCATCCCTATCCTGGTAGTAAGAGGCGGATCAGGTGAGAAAACAGGATGCACATCCGTAACAATTAGAAATAAAAATAAGCTTTTTTTTATATAAAACTACCTGCTTTTTTATTTAAAAAAAAACCTAACGGAGCTTTAAATTGACATTTCTCAATTTCTTCATTCCGAAACAAAACCTGCCTGAAAAAGAATAAATTGCTTTTAAAGTAAAGGAATATTTTAGGCTTTTGAGCCTTTTGAACGTAGGTTTAGAAGATTTAGAGCGACGATGATTTTATCGGTGAAAGCGTCCGTTCCAAATTTTGACACGGTGGCAATGGCTTAGATCGGCGTTGGTTTGATTGAAAGAAAAAAACAAACAAAATACCTCGTTAAACATAATGTTTGTCTTTCTCCGATAAAAGCTTGACATTTGGGCTTGTTATACAATTTTGTTTCCATTATAGTTCCTCAAATTTGCGGCGATGCGTTTTATTAAATGATGGAAAAATAAATGGACTAACAAGAAGAGATTTACAATAGTAATTGGGAATGATTTGATCAGACAGGGGGTCATATAGATCAGACGGGGGTCATATAGATCAGACAGGGGGTCATGTAGATAAGATAGGGGGTCATGTAGATCAGACAGGGGGTCATGTAGATCAGACAGGGGGTCATGTAGATCAGACAGGGGTCATGTAGATCAGATAGGGGGTCATGTAGATCAGACAGGGGGTCATGTAGATCAGACAGGGGGTCATGTAGATCAGACGGGGTCATATAGATCAGACGGGGTCATATAGATCAGACGGGGGTCATATAGATCAGATGGAGGTCATATATATCAGACGGGGGTCATATATATCAGACGGGGTCATATAGATCAGACGGGGGTGATATAGATCAGACAGGGGGTCATATAGAGGTCATATAAATAAGACAGGGGGTCATGTAGATCAGATAGGGGGTCATGTAGATCAGACAGGGGGTCATGTAGATCAGACAGGGGGTCATATAGATAATACAGGGGTCATGTAGATCAGACAGGGGGTCATGTAGATCAGACGGGGTCATGTAGATCAGACGGGGGTCATATAGATTAGACAGGGGGTCATATAATCAACGGGGGTCATATAATCAGACGGGGGTCATATATCGGACAGGGGGTTGTATATATCAGACGGGGGTCATATATATTGGACGGGGGGTTGTATATATCGGACAGAGGCCAGATAACCTTCACAACGAGGAACTGAGGTGTTATTGATCTGCCACCCCCTTCTCAAAGGATCTCTTTAACAAAACAATCATCGTTAACCATATTCAAACCCTCCCAGTCGGGTCGACAGGTTCGTTTATTAGGGCTCGAGGAAGGTGTAAGAGGTTATAAAGAGAGAGAGAGAGAGATATGGTAACGAGGAGATGGATGAACTATCGAGCTGTAAGTGGCCTGACACACTTTCCTTGCCTCCTCCCTCGGGACTCCAGTCAGAGCGCATTAATCTTGTAATCAAGTCGAATTAATTACAACATCAACCTCCCCCCCTCCATCTTTTCCTCCTCGTCGTGTCGTCAGGCGTGGAAAGGTCCCCCCCCCTCCCTCTATTTCTTCACGTCACGCTGCTCCCCCACATTTTGTGTTTACTAAAGAAAGGAAGCGAATAGTATTCTCTTATTATTATTATCTACTTTCCGATCCTTATTTGTACTTTTGGTTTCCCCCCGATAATTTTCCTGTTACCCTTTGATGTCTTGTTCTTTCCTTATTTGCTTGTGCTTTCTTTACAGGCTGTCAAGTGAACTGTAAGTTAAGAGGAAAGTCAGGGAGTTTAATTAAACATGCTGGAATTTCGCGAAATTTAATAAACACTCTTTAGTAACACTTGACTTTAATGTAAACCCCCCCCTTTTTCTTCTTCTTCTAAATCTAAGATATTCAGCGTGATTTTGACCTGAAAGACCCGATAAAGTATAGGTATATTATTATTATCATCACCGCATCATACTCCCCTTTCGGGTTATACGCACTTACGCTAATGTGTATGGTAGGGTGATTGTGAGATGAAATGGAGGACCTACAGTTTAACGATGGATCCGAACCACGGTGGAGGCCTGGTTCCGTATCAGTATAGATTTTACCTTTCTTTTCCCTGCCGGTTGGTAAATAAACCTCCTGAGGCCTGGCTGTTGTGTTGTCCTAGAAATGAGTTGGGGGGGGGGGGGTTGGAGGGGGGTATGGTGATCGCCTCGTCTGGTTTAAGGATTTTTCCTAAACGGATTCACACTCTACCTCCACGCTAATGGAAGTACATTTCCTCTAAAATGCTATCGTCCTCCCCTTGTTATTTCTATGAACCATGTTCTTATCGTAAATACAGTCTTAAAAATATTTATATTTGGATTGGAAGTTGAAATATTGTCAATAATTAATTATTAGATATGAAGTTTATTTTTCTTTGGTGATTAAGTTAGAAAACAATTTCATATTATACTAAATATAGATTAACCGTTGTTCAAGACGTCACTCTCGCAATATATGTCCAAACACAATATAATGTACATACGTCGTTTGGTTCAGGTTCAAATAATGTCTCTGCCAAATTTGGTTGAATTTGGGACACGTATTTGGCAGTAATCGCGGAACGGACAGAAAAAGAGACAACACTGTTGGGTTTATAACAGGAGCTCTTTCCTCTCGAACCCGCCTCGGTGGCGTAGTTAGCTAACGCGCTAATTTCGTGTTTAGCTAGACTCTCGAGGTTGGGGGGATCGAGGTTTGAATCTCGCTCGGGTGAACTAGAGGAGGTTTTCCGAAATGGTTTTCCACTCTCTCTCTCTTCACTCAAATACTGGTTTACTTAATCTAAATTCAACCTTCTCAGTTCCTAACCCATTAACGTAATTAGTACTTAAGCGTACAACCCGAACGGGTAGTAAGACGCGGCGCTAAGAATTTTTGTTTTTATATATATTGTCTTCCTCTCGGTTAGTAATGGCAATCCTTTAGGAAGGATTCTCTCTACCTCACCATAATAATGTTTCTTATTGGTATCGTTATTTTATTAATTCAGAGATTGGTGACCTGGTGGTCTAGGGGTAAGGTGTCGGACTTCTGTGCTGGGGTCCGGGGTTCAATCCTCTATCCCGCCACAGATCTATCTGATTACCATACCCTTCCTTCACCTCTTACAAGACGTGTATTAATCACAACTTGTGAATGTGAGGAATGCCAGGCCTCCCACCGTGGTTCGGATCCCACGTTAAACTGTAGGTCCTCCATTTCATCTCACAATCACCCTATCATTACACATTAGCGTAAGTTGTATAACCCGGACGGGTAGTAAGACGCGATGCTAATAATAATAATAATAATAATAATAATAATACAGACAATTTATTTTAGAGTATTCAATGTCGTAACTTTATTTTTTTCAAAACTACAAGAGCAAAACGAGAGATATTAGATATACATACCATAACCTGGTGTTTATTAGTTAAAAACCTGTTTTTTATTAACTTTATTAACACTTTGAGTAAGATAAGATAAAACGAAGCATAAACCGCAAAGAACTGTTTTAATGATGCAGTCAATATTTATAATGGGTCATTAAGCGTTGATATACCCCTAGAAGTGTGCTTAGCTATTGCCAATATGTTTACGCACTCAGCTGTAATAATCAACGCATTTGTGGCATTTAGTTGAAAGAGGACCTATTACATGGATTACTTATTTAAACTACACTTCACACACGTTTATAAAGTCTGAATTTTAATAACATAACTAGTAAGTTGGCAAGACCGGATGGTTTAAGAACGACCTAAAGGATTTTTACTAAACAAATTATTTCCCAATAAAGAAATTGGACACAATTTATGTTCTTGGAAGAACTTTTTCGTAGAGCGCCCCATATTGTATTTTGAACTGGGGTAGTAATGACGTCGCCTTTGACGTAGTTATAAGTCATGATAAGATATACATACCATAAAAAAAATCGTCACAAGACTATTTTCTTAATATTTTCCCCCCCTTTTTTTTTGTAGCACCGCGTCTTACTAACCGTTCGAGTTATACGCCTATTTACCAATTACATTAATGGTTTAGGGATTAGGAAGGCTTAATTTAACGGGAATGCACCCGTATTTGTGTGGAGGTAGAGTGGAAAACCATTTAAGAAAAAAAACGCTCAGTGCACCCTGTAACATTACATTGCAGTATGTTACAATTGGACCCGCCCCATGCTGATATTTACGCATAGCTTTCTGTAATTCATACTACCCGCTCCAATTATACCGACACTAATAGAATCCCTACAATAGTAATATTCTCTATTGTAGTTCATGTAGAGTGATATGACATAAAACAATTCTGATCTATTATTCTATCTAGATAATCAATTTCAACATAATAAAACTGTTCGTGTACTTACCGATTGAATCTTCTGAAACTAGCAACCACCAAGACTGGCCTACCTACGCCTATCATCCTAAATTGACGAGTTGGGTCGATCGAGCTAAAATGTTCCAGCAAGATGTCCACTCCGTCCTGTTCTACTAACATGTAATGGGCCGACAAATATTGGACACGACTAGAGAAAGACTGTTCACCTATTCACCTGCCCTCTGATGATAGAAAGATGAACTACTTTCAAAACATCAGGTGATTGAAGAAACGGTTAGAAGTCTGATGGAACATTATCAACAGTCTACATGATTATCAAAAAAAAAAGCCGCATTGACGTCATCGAGCGTGTGTTCAAGTTCTCCCACCTTGATCCTATTGCAACGAAACCCACTATATATTGTGATCTGCGTGTATGCCAAAATGACTTATATTTCATCGCTTGACCGAGGAACATTGTCCTGGACCTAGACAATGTCAGGATAAAACATTTATATATTGTATCTTCATCAGAATCGTAACTATGGCAATTTATTTATTGGATTCTGATTTAGTTTTAACTGTTAAGAATCAGCCATGTTAGGCGTTGTAAATATTCTATTATCTAAATCTAGTAATTTTTACCTGATCTTTAAAGTTGAAATAAGGCTCTATATTTAGTCTGTCGCCACTTGGGCGCTAGAGTATTTTTCGGGTATTAAATCTTTTAGAGAGCCACAATTGTTAATTGACTTGGAATTGAACGAGTTAACTGTAAATTGTTTAGATATTGTGGATAATAGTAATTATTTTGTAAACTTCAATATATCATTTCTTATTTTTGTTTGCATATTGAAATATAATTTAATGTAACGTAATTTTCTGATCACTTTAATTAATTATGAAATTAATTAACTTTTGCACATTTTCTAAGATTTGCTTCTAATACGATATTTATATTATTATTTACTAAAAGGGTTATTGTTTCATTTCCTAATATTGTGTCAGGCTCTGATAGTCCCCGGGGAGTTTGACTAAAGTCTGTTAGCCAAACTCTCGCGTATTTTAAAGTTTCTTTTTGAAAGTTAACTAATGAAGTTAATGTGTTTGAAATCTTAATTCTTTGATATGAAAAAGACACTTTGTTAACATATGGATGGTGCCCATTATGCCCGTATTTTGTTTAGTCTTTGTGTATTATCCTAATGGATATTGATATCTTTGATTTATTGTATTAAATTCAACCCGTAATGTTGTTCTGTATCTTCAAGACTGACCCATTTGAATATTGGATATATTGGAAGTTTATAACTCTTTCTTAAATTATCTTCGCAATTTAAAGATACGAAGTTATTATCAATTTGTTTGGTTTTCAACATATCTCAGTTTGATTAATGAGACCTTGTAAAGTGTTCTGCTCTATTGTTATTGTTTTGAATAAACTGTTCAAATTGTTGTTTTTAAATATTGCTAATAATTTCCCTACTCACTCCCGCTCACTTTTATCTTATTTAAGGTCGTAAGTAAAAGGACTCATATGGGGACCGGGATCAAACCCTTATCTCTCGATCATCGGCAGTCTAGTATATTGCGAGAGTGACGCCTTATACAGTGCGTCCACCGAAGCGGTTAACGTGTTTAAAACATAATTTGGCTTATAGGTGCTATGAATATTTGAAGATGCCAATATACTAGCCTAAGCATTGAATTCAGAATAAAAAATAAATAAAATGCATTATTAATAATAGGGATGTAACTCCCCTCCCCCCCCCTTACCCCATAAGAGCACCACATCGTTACGAGCCTATAGTGCCCGTTAAATCTCCCAACCAAAAGTATCCAGTTCTCTCTCTCCGTTCTTGTTAAAGCAACCGAAGGGAGCAGATGGGTCTCTTATGTGATTGGCGCAAGGTGTGCGTAGCATATAGAATGTGAGGGGTGGGTAGTGCGTACCTGCACCCGTTCTCTCACCCCCCCCCCCCCCTTTTCCACATGGTCGACCACTTTGGACAAGGGGCTCGTGCCTTGGTTGTTTGTCACATGAAAATACCCGTTCGGACTATACACGTGTTTACTAATTACACTGATGGTTTTAAGGATAAGGGAGGTTATATCTATAGGAAATGTACCCACTTTTGCGTGAAAGGAGAGAGAGAAATCATATAGGAGAAACCATCCTCATAGACAGACCAGGATTCGAACCCTGATATATCTGATATAAAAAAGTATAACTTAAACAACATGTTATATTCTTTAACAAACCGTTTCCAAAAAGAAAATCGCAAAACAATAAACAAATTATTGAAGATAACTGTTTGTTTACATGGCTCTGCATTTCCACGCCAAATGAAAAGGGCCCATCGCCTTAAAGAGACTGTGTTTGTTGAGTTGGGAGGATAATGGAGAGGGGTAGGTGTACGTGAGACGTCATTAGTGAGGGTAGGTTTTGAGGCTTATATCATCACAAGGGTTATTAGCATTGTCATCGGAACAGTCTTCAGCTCTTCGCCTTCTCTCGTTATCATCGGCACAGGTTGAGGGAGGGAGGGAGGGAAATAATTTACCCTCAGATAAACTCTTGGGGACTTCAGAGCCAATTTTTTTATAATGGTGTGAATTTTCGACCAGTGGAGGTAATAAAACATTCTTGTAACAGGAATTTATACGAACTGCCGGGTGGCCACAGTCTGTGAAAATATGAAAAACCAAGAAAATGTAGGTAATCCAAAATTGCCAAGAAAATCAGGGAAATTTCAAGGATTTTTGTAATCCTTAAGGGAAAATGGAATATTTGAATGCCTATAGAAACGACAGTTGAGTCCAATTCCAACGACTTTTTTTAAAAAAAAACCTTTTGGATGTAGTATTTCAAATTATCTGTAACAAATTTGAATATTTTAAATATTCATTTTTATACCCATTTATAAATCTAGGTATGGACTTTAGTTGGGTAAATTTGTAATTTTAGCTCTGAAATTTTGTGGTCATCTTAAATAATCTCTTTGAGGGAAGGGGAGGGGGATGAAAATCTTCCGTCATTTGTTTTCGTCAGCTTCGATGGATACATGATCCAAACACACACCTGGGAAACAAACAAAAAACAACTATGGTATCTTAATATATATTTGTGATTATGGGACATTAGGACGATTGGCCCTTTTCATTTGGCGTGGAAATGCAGAGCATGTAAACAAACCGCTATCTTCAAGAATTTTTATTATTTTGCAATTTTCTTTTGTTTAAAGAATAGAAGCCTGTTGATTAAGTTATACTTTTTATATACACACCTCCTTTACAATTTTAACAGTGATCAAATATCGTTAATATTGACATTTTTTAATAGAAAATTGCCGGTTGCATAACTAACATTAAATCAGAAAATGTAACAATTAATAAACATCGATACATTATCTTAAAAGAGGTGTTGAAAATATTATTATAAGAATTTCACTCTTCTCGAGAAAACTGATATTTCCAAACATACTGCAAGACTTGTCCGGTAGCTAGCGCCATCTACGTTTTCCGTGATCCATCTGTTCTTGTTGGCGTGGAAGGATACTTTGATCGGTTGTGAAGCCACGCCACGCCTTTCACCCTCCCGCCACAAAATAAGTTTAAGACTTGCACTCGACTGGGCTAAGGGCCTTTAACTGCAATCTTTGTGTGATAGGCCTTTATTTACAAGAAGAAGCAAACTAAAGAAATCAGCGTGCACCAATTCGAACACGTGGCTTTACTCCACCCTTTCCCCTCCTCTTTTTTTTCTCCTTTAAAACATTGGGTTGCCCCCTTCTGTTGTATATTGGTCATAGCTCTTGGCTACTTATTTAGAGGTCCCGGGTTCGATCTCCGGTTCTTCCAGAAGCTATCTATGAAACACTGGGTCCTGGAAGGGGGTCAAATTATTCAGCCTCGCGAGGACAAAATGAGAAGCTACCAGAATAAATAAGTAGTGGCTCTGGTCTAGAAAACTGAGATTAACGGCGGGAGGGGGTAATGGTGGCCGTTCGGTCGGTATAGCTTGATATCTAGCTCACACCTTGGAGTTTTTTTTTATAATCATTGGATTGCATAAATTTCTTCATCAAAGTCGAATCATCCTGTCCTAAACACCTTTGGCACAACTCCAAGAGGTTCAGTCAATTTGATGGAAAATGAAATATCATTCTTTTCCGCTACTCTCTGAAAGTGTCTTGAAATATGGGGACTCCTGGAAAACACAAGAGAGTTGTGCAACGTGAACTCTTTTATATATTTCGGTCTCTCTGGACCCGCATCGGTAGCGCTAGTTTCATGTTGAGCTAGACTGCCGTGGACGGGGAAATCGAGGTTCGAATCTTGGTGGGTAAACTGTGGGTGGAGTTTTTCTTAAATGGTTTTCCGCTCTCCCTCCACGCACATGTGGGTTCACCTCCTCTAAATTCATCCGACCCAATTCCCAACCCGTTAGCGTAATTAGTACTAAAGCTTATAACCCACTAACGGGTAGTAAGACTCGGTGCTAGATAATAAATAAATAAATATCTGCTGGAATGCACCAAGAGCTGCACTCTGACGGCGCGTTCCAGTAACCTGGTGGCTTGCAGCTTGCGCCGTGATGTTCGTCCTGTAATCGAGGGTATGTTGTTGGCAAGAGGGCAGGTGTTATTAAGTTGAATGGGGGATGACGTTATCGGGGATAAGAGCGTGCTATCTCCACTTGTTTGCGAGGATTGAAGGGAGTAATAAATGAAAAGGACGTCGATATTTTTTCATTCTGCCTTGCCTCAGTTTTACTAACATAACAGCCCCGCGGCTTGTATTATTAAATTTCATTGCGGGGCCCGGCATTTATCACTGAAATGGGAAGATGTAGCCTTCCACGATGTGGTAGATGTGAGAAAGGGTAGGATTAAGGAAGGGAGGAAGTGCAACCTCGTTAGCGTGGAAGGAGGGTGTGATATTATTTAGTGCAAACAAGTCTTGGGGCACCCGGTTGGGATTTGAAGCACGCCTTCCCCGTCACAGGCTAATTAGTAGACACGCCGAAATAACTCGATACGTGTATTTTTTGGGGTCCATGGCGCCAAAGACCCCATCTTACCTTGAGTGTAATCCCTGGCTCCAAAGACCGCTCTTGTGTTAAAACGTGTGGAATAAAATAATGGGTGACCTGGTGGTCTAGGGGTAAGGTGTCAGACTTCTGTGCCTAGGTCCAGGGTTCAATCCTCGGTCCCGGCACAGATTTATCTGATTACCAAACCCTTCTTTCACCTCTGACAAGACGTGTATTAATCACAACTTGTGAATGTGTGGAATGCCATGCCTCCACCGTGGTTCGGATTCCACGTTAAACTGTAGGTCCTCCATTTCATCTCACAATCACTCTACCATTACACTTTAGCGTAAGTGCGTATAACCCTAACGGGTAGTAAGACGCGGTGATAATAATAATATTAATAATACCCGCCTCGGTGGCGTAGTTGGCTAACGCGCTTGTCGTGTTGAGCTCGACTGCTGAGGATAGGAAGATCGAGGTTCAAATCTCGGTCGGGTGAACTGGGGGGGGGGGGGTGTTCCTAAATGGTTTTCCACTCTCCCTCCACGCAAATTCGGGTTCACTTCCTCTAATTAAACCTTCCCAATTCCTAATCCACTAGCGTAATTAGTACTTAAAGCGTATAACCCGAACGGGTAGTAAGACGCGGTGCTAAATATAATAATAATAAAATAATAAAATAATATACAAGACGTCCCAAGCGCGAGAAGGAAATTTGTTTTGCATTATCTAAAACGAATCCTCATAAAATTATCCGTGATGGAGTAAGGCGGTTCTTCCCCTGGGAGGTTCGTTCATTGGTGGCACGGGCCTCTCTACTCTCTCACCAGCCCTCCGCGGAAACATCTGCGCTACCTTTCCGTGGCTTTTTATTGTTGTTATTATTAGCTCCCTTCTGCGGGCCTAGCCTCTATATTGAGTTTACAATAAGATAAAACCTTCCTTCCTTTGGAATTGAGAAAGATCACCAACCAAATCAACCATTCTCATGTGCGAGGGCACGCCGCGTTGTAGTTGACAGGGTCGAACACGTGGCCTAGTGGTCAGGTAGAAAACTACACCTATCTGGAAAGCGGGGGAGTCCCCAGTTTCATTACAGACCGAGCCTTGAGTTATTTACTATGTGTGTGTTTATTTGTTTCGTGATAGTTATATAAAACGATAATTTTTTATTCGTATTTTCGGGAACAACCAGAGGTATTTAAATTGCACTTTCTGAACCGACTTGATTATATCAGCCCTTGCAAAGTAACTTAAATCTAGTAAAGACACCCCCCTCCCCCGTTAATTAATCACTTTGAACAGAGGAACCCGCATTCCACTCATTTAAATGTTGTTTGACCATGCTGGGGAATTGAACTCGTGACCTTTTAGTTCAGAAGGCAGACTCGATACCAAATAGACTAAGGTGACGGGCTCGTTCTAAAATCACTGGTGAAAACCAAAGAAGGTAGTGATTGACATTTAAGTGATAAATAATATACTCTAGAGCTTAGGGTGTTTTTTTTTCTCTCTTGAAGATGATTTGTCGAATTCCTTCCGCCACATTTCGCTGAGCGAATGATCTAAGACAGGGATTCCCAAATTTTTATGACTGAAAGAGTCCTTTCAGCAGAAAAAAAATACATATGCTTGAGCCCTTTTAACGTTTCCTACGACATTTAAATTTTGCAAGCATAAGCGTAAAAAACAAACCTCACATGTTCTGGCTGAGCAAATGTACCTTATTCTGATTTGAAAATATTGGTAATATTAATAACAAACAAATACATAATATTCTAAAACAGCCTCGTGGAGCCTGATATGACTCAGGGTACGGCCAGACTGGAGTGAGCGACTAAAAAATTCAATAGAACACATTAGTTGTAATGAGAGGTGGCCAGACCAAGCGCGCGCACTCTCTCTCTCTCTCTCTCATATATATATATATATATATATATATATATATATATATATATATATATATATATATATTGTGTGTGTGTGTGTGTGTGTAAAACTGATATGTTAAAATACTTCAATATTATAATCAAAGTAGGTTTTTACAAATAAGAATCACCATTAGCGTGGAAAGAAGATGGGAAAACCACAACAATAAATCACTTTTCAAAAACCACCCTCAGTTCACTGAGCCAAAATTCGAACTATTGCCTCGTTGTCAACAACTATCGAGAGCTATCTGCTAATCACGCGTTTGCCAGTTTGGCCATACAGCCGCTCATTCGTTCGCCAGTTTGGCTATACAGTCGCTCGTCAGTTCGGCCATACAGTCGCTCGTCAGTTTAGCCATACAGTCGCTCGTCAGTTCGGCCATACAGTCGCTCGTCAGTTCGGCCATACAGTCGCTCGTCAGTTCGGCCATACAGTCGCTCGTCAGTTCGGCCATACAGTCGCTCGTCAGTTCGGCCATACAGTCGCTCAACCCCTTCCCGCCCCTCCCCCCTTGTCCTCGGAGAAGATTTTGCCTGGGTGGGCACAGAATAATTTTGCACCACGTAGATATTTACTGCGAAATATATTGTAAATTAAATAACGTTGGTGGAGAATGGCACTGGGTACGGGATGATTCCTGGGTAGCTCGGTGGTTAGATCATTGGCGTACTAAGCCAAATGACCCGGGTTTGATTCTCGTTTACAAATTTATTTATTTTCTATTTAAAGAATAGAATCTAAAGTTCGTTGTAAAGGTCTTATGATTGTCTAACAGATGGCAGCACTAGCAAAGTTAGAGTTGAACTTGGACTTCCCTTCGTTTTCCCTGTACCCTTCCTGTATTATATTTATGATTTTTTTTTTCCCATATGGGGCGGATAAAACGGTATAATTAAAGTGTCATTACATCCTGCGGAATAAATACCTATACAATTTTATAACACTAATAAAAAAATAAGTAAAATTAGTGTGATCCATGTTGACTTCTAAACATTTTTTTGGTTCTATTCTATTTTATTTAAAAAAGGTCCTTCCTGGCAGAATGCTGCTTTACCTCCCGTGTGTAAATAATAGTTCTCGAACAATCTTGGTCTGATTACTAGGTTGAATACGAGAGTGGGCCATTGTTTCGAGGCAGGTGTCGATGACAGGTCGATAAGACGCGCGCGCGTGCGTGTGTGTGGCGGCTCTACGTCGGGTCAGAAGCCGCTCAAGGGCGGTTTGAGGGAAGTTCTTCTTGTCCCGGAAAGGGTGTAGGCTGTAACATAAAATAAATAATAGAACATAAAAATGTATTTGACCGGTTTGTGTATTCTATTTAAATGATAACAATTTAATCAACAGAAGAAAGAAAAAAAATCTATAAATATATTTAAAAAAAGCCAATTTTTTTTACTTAAAATTTCTTTTCCAAAAGTACAGGGTGGTCTGTCAAAGCTAATGTAGTAAACCTGAGAAAGTCAGGTAATTTTTTAACCGATTAGGAGAAATGATATATCTGGCTGCTTAAAGAAGAAAAATGGCTTGAGTCCTATTCAAACATGGTCTCTTAAGTATATTTATATTTAGTTTGGAATGTTTCATTAATAATTTTTTAATAAAAATTGATTATTTTAACATCTTTATAGTTACGGTGTCAATTTATAAGTTGTGTCCTTTGTTGCATTAGCGTACCCCCAGGGATAATTCCTCTTAAATTTTATACCCCCAAAAGTGTAGGTACATAATACAATACATATACTAGCTATAATCTACATCTAGAATAAAACTGGCGCTCCCAGATTGCATGACCTTACGTTCGGGTCTATTGTGTTTAACCCCTGGCCATGATCATTTATTGTTTATCATTAAATATAATCTGTAATATATGTTAACCGTCCAAAACCGATTCCAGGTCAAACTAGATCGGACTAGGCCGAATTGATACATCCTTAGAGCCTCAGGATGTACTAGTTTAGCTTACTCTAAATTAGTTAATCCTGAAATGTTGGCCTAGCTCCAAGAATAAACTAGTATGACCCACAATTTTATTAGGCCAAACCAAGGTTAGGTTAGGTTAGGTTAGGCTAGCAGACATTTGCACATGAACTGTGCATGATGAAACATGTCCAAGGTTGACTCACTGTATGGGTTAAGAAGGATTATATTACTAATGCTTAAAAACATCAGGCTATATGTCTTTCGGTTTATTCTACAATCTGCTGGCTGTATCAATTCTGCCTTGTCTGAGCTAGTTTGTCCTAGAATAGGGGTTGTATTATAACACACACACACACATATATATTTATACACCCCTATAAATATCCTATTTTAAATTTTACGTACCCTTAAAGACTTAATCGCCTACCCTAGGTAGAATATCACTGCTCCTTTGCTATGCACTGCGAAAATAATGAAATAGTAACATGAACTACCCAAGTAGGACCCCAAGAAAACAAAAAGGTGCCACTGTTTAAAATTATTTACCATTTACCAAAAAAATGTCCAAAATATCCAGACCACACGATTGATGGTTTTTCATCACCCTCGGGGTTTGGGGGGTGGCAAGGACGTAATTCACCCCAAGGCGCCCGCCATCTGCCGCCGGCCAAGGCAGCTGGTGAAGCGCTAAACCCCTCCGTCTTGAGCCTTTGCCCCCACCTTTTTTTTTTCTAAGGAGGGTGACGGGGTAATACACCCTGTCTGTTCACCACGTCAGCGAGGGTAATAAGCGCTTGAGAATTATTTCAAATCGTTACAAACATCCTTGATCTATAACTTCAATAGACTTTAAAAAAATCCCTTCGGTGGCCGCATGGTTTAATGCGCTACTCTTGCAGTAGACTAGACTGCCGATCGTTAGGAGATCGAGATTCGAATCTCGGTCGGGTGTACTCAAGCGTGGATTCAGGAGTGGAAGGGGGGGGGGTCAAATGGTCAGTTGCCCCCCCCCCCTGTGAAAGTTAGAAAATTAATACAAAATTCAAATTCAAATATTAGAAAGAAAATACAACACAGATAAATTATACACTTTTTTTTATCTGTTAACGCGCAGACACCTCTTATTATCAAATATGAAGCTGAAAAATGGCCTTAAATTAAACTCTAAATGAATTCTTGATGCGTTTTTATGTCAAAAATTGCCGGAGAAGACATCTTCAAATAACTTCTAGACTAGACTCATCTAATTGGCACAAAAAGTCTGGGGAGGAAAGCTCTAAATAGCTTTCTTGGTCATCCAAATTTTAAAAAAAAGTCTATGGGAGGACAACTCCAACTAGCTTCTAGATGCATGTCATTTTGAAGAATGTTCAGCCGAGGACAACCCCAAATAGCCTAGTTTCTGAAATAATTTAATTTTCAAAATTTTGTCGGTGGAAGACCACTTTAAAGATTATCTTCTACAGGTATATAACTATCGTAAAAAATTAAGGTGAAGACCATTCTAAATATCTTTGAGGCGCATCCAAATTTCAAAAATTTCTGAGCGAGGAACACCTTAAATGGCTTATAAAATAATATAATTTAAAAAAATAAAGGGGAAGCTACTCATAGCTTCTAGAATGGACCATTTTTCAAAATATTGTTGAGGGCCACTCCAAATGGTTTATAAAATCTATCTGATTTTAAAAAATTGGGGAGGATGACCATAGTTTAAAACATACATAAGATCAAATATGAATCAGAAATTATTAAACGGCTCTAAACAGAAATTTAACATTGTAAGTAACACATAAACTTATGGGTAGTAAGACGCGGCGCATAAAAAAAACAACCGCACTGATCATCTAGTTGGGTTTTTAGGTGGGAGATCGTGGTTTGAATTCTGGGTGTATGTACTGGGGATGATTTTTTAAATGTAATCTACATTATTATTGTGGTTTTCTACCCCTTGATTAAGTAGTTGTTTTTTGTCCCCGCTTCTGACCGCCCTTATCGGATTGTTAGCATATGACCTAATTACGCTATTTAGGTAAGTATGAGGGAGGTTGATTTTTGTAAAAGGAAATATTCCCGCATTTGCTTGTTTAGACAAAAGTAACTATTCAAATTAAATAAAAAAGTCATTAATAAATTACCCTTAAACGAATTCCCCCCCCCCCCCCCCCCATGTCAAACCAAACACTTTCCAGATATACATTTTAAACTAGTTAGTTAAAGCCATTTTTGACATTTATTTGAGATTAAAAAAAAGCACTCGCCAATAACTACCCTTAATTCGGGGTTTGGGGTCATAATAAAATAAAAGTCCCGAGGTATTTCCCTATAAACTCTAGCTATCAAGATTGACCAGAAAATACCAAACCGTTTAAGATCTGTGGCCAGGAACGGACAGATAAGACATTAGATGAGAAAGTAGAAATACGAACCTGAACTCGCGTTTCTGTCCCCCCCCCCCTTCCCCCATCCCTCACCAGCCATTGCACTTTAAAAACTCCGCTGAGGCCGCCTCGTTGATAGAAATTGCCGGCAGACGTTAAGCTCTATCTAACTCTACGATGCGTTATTTAAAAATATGGTTCACTTCAAAATAAAGTCGAAAGATTCCAAAAGGGCTCTATTTCGTGGAAATGTAACATTAACTCATCTTCAACTACTTTTTAGTCATATTTACGTAGCTACAGTAGCCCCATGACTTCTTTGGTGCTGACTGACAGCTCCCAGCTGAGAGCTGATGGCTTTGAAAAGTTACCAGACCAAATTATGTATCCCTACGCCGAACCACATGATCTGCAAAAACATGTGTTTAGCAGTTGTCACCTGTATATACCTAAATGTTGACTGTTTCTTATCGACGTGACAAAGAGTGGCTGTAGATGAAGGGTGAAAGGGAGTATAAGCTTGGAAATAATAAATAAGTAGTTACAGAAAACGCACACACACCATTGTATTTTAAGCCTGACAGCGAATTATACTTTATCGCCGCCTTAAACTATGAGTGAAGAATAACCGTGGACACGGGGCAGTTCCTAGTTAGCTCAGTGGTGATGGAGCGCGTTAAGGAAAAGGTCCTGAGTTTCATTTAGAGGTCATTTTTCAACTAGATTTAATTTAATTGAAAAGAGTTATCGTAAAAAGACATTTTTTTTTTAACAATTTGATTTGCTCCTCTGCTCCCCCCTATCCTCCGTATGCACCACCTCTCCATTCGTCCCGATCTGCAGTCTGGTCCTGTCGCGTTCTTGTCCCGCGGAGCCAGTCACGTGGTTAAAAAAAACTATGTGTGTGTGTGTTTGTGTTTGTTTGGCACACACAGGATAAACACGATCGGTGAAATAAATAATGGATGATGTTTGGTGATTAACAGACAAAACCGTCACAGCATCGGTTGGGAGGGAGGTTGTTCGTACAGAGTAAACACTTGGGCACTATAGGCTGTTCCTCTAGTGTGTGTGTGTGAGGGAGGGGTGAACCAGGGGATAAACATGTGTGTAATGTCATTTACCCGCCAGAACACACGTGTACCCGTGTCGACCTACCGCGAGAGTCACATCACTCACTCTCTGTACTGTACCGCCTGCTAGATGGTTGGTCAAAAGCAACAGTTTGAGCTTGAATTCGAGATTCGGACGTTAGCCATTACCCCCGCCCCCTCACATTTGACTTGAAACTGACTTGTATTCTTGTTTCGGGAGATCGGTTGACTTCCGAGACTAGGGTAATTGAGTCTCGCAGGATATGGCGGGTTGGATATGCAGCGCGAATGGGAGAATTTTGAACCGTGCTCAGGGAATTAAATTAATTGACTGGCAAACCCATTGGAGAGACCTAGACCCATATGGGAGGAAAATATTAGATAGGACCTGAAAGAGATACGGTGTAGTTAGGTGGACTGGATAGAACAAGCTCAAGACAGGGATAGGGTGTAATGAGGTGGACTGGATAGAACGAGCTCAAGACAGGAATAAGATCTAATGAGGTGGACTGGATAGAACGAGCTCAAGATGGGGATAGGGTGTAATGAGGTGGACTGTATAGAACTAGCTCAAGATGGGATAGGGTGTAATGAGGTGGACTGTATAGAACTAGCTCAAGATAGGGATAAGGTGTAATTAGGTGGACTGGATTGAATTAGTTCAAGGCAAACAAGAATAACTGAACCTGACGTTTGATTCGCGTGCCCACTAATGCATGTTTGTTTTTGTTTTTTATACCGCTATCTACCACCCGCCCGGGCTATCTTCATATTTACATTAATATGATAGGGATGAGAAAGGTGTAATTGAGATAAAGTGTATCTGATTTTGCGTGGAGGAGTTGTTGGAAAACTCACACTAATCACAGCCCACCGGATTCGAACCCCGAATCTCCCTGTCACTGGGAAACCAAATGAGCTTGTTTTAACCTTATTCCGTGTATTCATCGATGTGGGTTTAACTTAATATTCGTTAGGTGGAGATTTGGGGGACGGGGATATTTGCCTCCAGTTTAAAAGATAGAGTCTTAAAATTGAGTCTTACTTCTTTTTTTAAAAAGTATCTTGATTCTTAATTGAAAGATCGCTAGC
The DNA here is from genome assembly GCA_039000515.1 of Timema cristinae. NCBI lineage: Eukaryota > Metazoa > Arthropoda > Insecta > Phasmatodea > Timematidae > Timema > Timema cristinae. Next base: position 60,063,449 of record JBCFYV010000935.1, read on the forward strand.
AGAGCTTTTCGCCTTTGTTAAGGTAGCGGGGTAGATCTTTCCGCTCTAAATTTTCCCCATTTTCCTTCAAACTCCTCACACTCTTTATCCCTTGTTGCCCTTTCCCACGCTATACTAAAAAAAAGTCAGGAAATGAATTCGTAATGGGATATTCTTCATTCTATCTTGGGACTATTCTGAACAAGAACCGTCTAAGTGACTCATCCGCGAATTCAATTTAGAGGAAGGGCCGTTTTTAACAGTTACAAAAGCTACTCACACTACTTGTATACATATTTTAATGATACTGTTTTGAGCCCCTCTCATATATAAAAAAAAATCATGGATGAAGTGTATTTTACCTAAAAAATACTGTATGCAAAGTTTCCTTTTAGTACTTCATCCATGGAAAATCACGTGTTTTCAGAAATCATTTCAAAATAATGCGCTTAAAAACCCCTTTTTTTCCTCTCTAAAAGACCAACTTCGTCGTATTAGAAGGATTATGTTACACGCTGGCTCTATCCAATAGGAAGTCAGCCTGCACAATATCAGTTTGTCAGGAGTGCTTCCATTAGTTTTGACACTGTTGACAAGGGGTCCAAGAAGCAAGAGGTAGGTCATATTTAAGTTGCTTGTGCGTATTAATACACACAGTGCCGGTAACTCAAATCTAGACAGTGCTAATAATATAAGGAAAAACACAGAACAGTGTAATATCACCCAAAAAAAAACACACTGTATCACTTGATATCAAATCCTCAGCATTATAGGTGCATTCATATAAATAAGTCGTGTATAAATCTAAAGATCTTATTCTATTTCACACAAGTATAAAAATCAGAAATAATTAGATAACATAAACCGCGTGTAAGTCATGTGCGCGCCATCGTCGTAATTCCCGATACCATTATAATAATTGGTGCTCGATCACAGGGCAATTATCAGCCAATATAATAACCTTATCACCACAATTAACGCCCAATCGTGGGAGAATTATATCATATAAATCCGTATCTCCATAATTGGCTCCCAATTGTGGGGCAATCAATAACCGTATCACCATGATATATTCATACGTCAAGTCATGTGATCTGAAACTGTGATTTTTGATAGATATTATCATTACCTATAAAATCATAGTAATAACTAATTAAAATATTATCACTCATCAGTGTTGATCATAACCGTGGTGTAGTGGTCAGTGCACATAGCTACGAGCTCAGAGGTCCCGGGTTAGATTCTCGGCTGGTTCCCTTAAAGAGGGTTGATTCCAACGGTCACCAAATTTAGATGTCATGTTCCTCCCGGCTATATATGCCATAAGATTAAAAAAATGTTGATCATCAACAAATGTGTATTTTTTAAAAAAAGTTCCTTCATAACAGAATCCTACTACACCTAGTCGCAGGTTCACATAGAAGTAATATGTATAGTAGAATACCGGCTCGAATCTTCAAGGGCAGCAATTTTCAACTTGTTCTTTCACAGGTGTGGACTGGGACACATCGGTTTTATTCGTACTGACATAACTATTTAAACTAAAATAAATCTATTCTCTATTATTATTTTTATTAAATTTTAATCAAAGGTTTCACAGTGTGTTATTCTGAGGTGTGCTGAATACATCATTAGTAAACATATTATGATGCCCTTAAACTTAAAACCATCCCTTTTGTTGTTTCTTGGTGTTATTTATAAACAATTTTTTATTTTGTTCATTTATTTGAGGTATTTAACGTGCTCTTTCTGAACTTACTGATTATATCAGCACAAATCTTATAAACTAACTTAAATCTAGAACAGGCACAAAATCAAGCAAGACCCCCCCCCCCCACCCCCCGGCAGTTAATTAAACACTGTGAAAGAGGAAACCTCCAATTGACCAATGGTAATTTTTCTCGGCCATGCCCAGGAATCGAACCCGGGACCCTCAGTAGACAAAGACACGCTACCGAATGGGCTAAGGTGTCGGATGAGTGTTAATAATTTTTGGACCTTTCAGATAGGGCCCTTACTACCACAATCCTTCCATAATCGCCTGGTTACACAATCGTAGGTAAATGTTGGTACCCGTGTCGTCACGTAAATTTACAGTCCATCCGCGTATGAATATCGCTAGTATAGACACATCTCTCTCTCTTTGGAAGTGGGATATAAACTAGAGTTATGCAAGTCTTTTTTTTTCTTTAATGTCCTCTTAATTTAATGGTCTTTAGGTAAACTCACTCCTTCAGCCATCCTAATGTTTGTCGTGAGTCCTCTTTGTATCTATCCCGTTGCTGCTGGGTTATTTATACGACAGCTTCGAGTCAATTGACCGGCAGACAGCGATTCATTTAGTGCCCTCTTCACCGTCGCCTGGGGGTTGACCCCGCTGCTGCTGCTGCTGCTGCTTACCGCGGCCGTGTCGGAACTACAGAGATCTTCATAGGAAGCACATGCTGCCACATTGGCGTAGATAAAAATACTATCATTGAATTTATATTCTTAATCTTTTTTTTTTTTTAGCGCCGCGTCTTAATACCGTCTTAATTACTAATTTACTCTAATGGTTTAAGGGATTAGGAAGTGTACCTGCATTTTCGTTTAACGAGAGTGAAAAAACATTTTGGAAAAACCGTCCTCGGTACAGCCGGCCGAGATTCGAACCTTGATCTCCCTGTCATCCGCAGTCTAGTTTACAGTGAGACTAGCGCGTTAGACCACGCAGCCCCGAAGTTGGTACATATATGTATAGGCCTATACATATTCCTAATCCACTTAATACTGTACAGATAACTATTTCATAAGAAAGTATTATTGGAAGTTTTTTGTAACTTTTTAATCAAAACAACAAATAATATTTTAGTGACTTTTCATCAATGTTGGTGGTCGGAATTGGGATTTTCTGACTAATCTGGGTTTAATTTGATCAGATTCAACATTTAATCTAGTGGGGGGTTGGGAGGGAACATTAAAACAATTAATTGTTTTCGATTTATTACGGATCTAAAAAAAATGCTGTTTGTATTTCACATGCACTTTCTGAAACGACTGATTATATCATCACACGACTTGTAAATGATCTTAAATCAATAACAAGACACAACACCCAGCTCCCCGACCATTAATTCATCACTTTGAAATAGTTAACCCACATTTCACCAATGACAAATGTTTCTTCCATGCCTCTAATCGAACCCGGGACCCTTAGCTCAGTAGATAGACACGCTACCAAATTAGCTAAGGTTTCGGACTATAGATATTATCAATACTGTACCTATAAAATAACACTAATAATATGGTAACATGTTATCAATTTTTTGTAGCAAAATAAATAAAAAAGTGTTAGTATTTTCCTAAGTCTCAATTCTGTAGAACTCTTGAGTGTATTATCGTGGCGTGGCGTGATGCGTAGGATCCCGCGATTATGGCGGCAAGGTCGACTACTACCTTCGAGGTTGTCTTGCGCGGACCATCACTTTCGACTCGGTTTCGCCGGCACTTGCGTCCATATGTTGCGCGGTGAAGTGAGGTGATATTCATACGCCACAAACCCACCCACTCCTTCCTTCCACGAAATGTCAATAAAACTATACACTTACTCTAATTAAAAGGCGCATCATAGTCTGAATGGACTAAGGCCGGTGACAGACTGACGTTGTGGTCGGACTAGCGACACAAACACCGTGACCAGGTCTCTTAGTGTATTGCATTGTTTCATATGAGAGGGGTCGCTACAGTAGCCCCATGGCTTCTTTGGTGCTGACTGACAGCTGATTTCTGACAGTCAACATTTAGGTATATACCTACATTTTGACTGTCAAAAGTGACAGCTACTAAACACATGTTTTTGCAGATCATTTGGTTCGGCGTATGGATACAGAATTAGGTCTGGTATCTTTTCAAAGCTGTCTGTCAGCGCCAAAGAAGCCGTGGGGCTACTGTACGTCCAAGAAACGCTCACATCGACGTTTCCAAACCTGTCGCAGCATTCTTGTCGCAACGACCAAAACGTCAGACTAGCCACCGGTCTAAAGCTTCATTCTCGTGTTAATTTCAAGTGGTCATGGCTCTCTCGACCATTTCATCTATATATTTGTTCTCCCCTGTTTATTTTGTTAATTTTAAAATTATTCTTAAACACTCTGATCTATTTGTTCATGTATCCAAGGACATTTGACCAGTTTATACTTAATTGAACTCAATTCTCCCCTTCCTCCCACCCTCTCAAGTTTATTTATTTATGAAAACCGCCATAAATGCCCCAGACCGGGGATTGCACCCCGTATTCGGCAGTAGCGTGTTAGACCATACGACCACCGAGGCGGGTAGTGTTGAATTAAAATGGTATATTTACCATATATTGTTATAATATTAAATGTTTTTATTTAAGAGGTTGGTGTCTGTACAGTTTTACCGACTCCGACTCTGGTTTTAACTGTCCCTCCTCCAACATCTTTAAAAAGCAACAAAAATCCCGTCTAGTTAAACGTTTCGGGTGGACGGTTTCTAGGCACCTTGTACTCAGTATCCACCATTACCAATGTAATAGATTTGTTGTCGGTTGTATTACAGGTCTCTTCTATACTCGCAGTTGACTGGATTAGCCCCCCCTCCCCCCCATTCCCCCTGCCCTTGTACTCTCAAGTGTATCAGTGAGAGGGGAGGGCTATATAATCTGATGTAATCACTGTGCGCGCATGTATACAGTTCTCGTGGTTCAGCGGAGGCTCTACTTTTATTGGCTTTGCGAAGCTTCGCCCACGCTGAGAGTTTATATAGTAGGATTCTGGGTTAGGACAGTTTGGAACAGGGATAGGTAACCTGTCGGACTTTTTGAGGTGTTCGCGGTGAGGTCTATTTCGCATATTTACGTCAATTATGTCTTTTAAATCGTTAATAAATTATACATTCTCATACGGCGTCTTCTTTTTTTTTAAACTTTATTTTTAAAACACAGTGGTAAAAAAAATGAACCTTTCTTTTCTCTGTATGGTTGACGTATCATATTTTGGCAAAAATTACCTTCCATTGTCAAAAAGTTCCTCCCCTCATGATCACATTACCTGACGTATGAATACATGTAAGTAGAACTACAATGGCGAGTACATTTGCAGTTTTTCTATTTAAATACTCTGTTTACGTAATAAATAGAACATCGATTTGGTGGATACATTTAATTTTTTACACTTTGTAATCTCAACAGTTTTTGAACATTCGTAATGTTGAAGCATAACATATTCTATTTTATGAGATGTGGGGAATGCCAGGCCTCCACCGTGGTTCGGATCCCACGTTAAACTGTAGGTCCTTCATTTCATCTCACAATCACCCTACCATTACACATTAGCGTAAGTGCGTATAACCCGAATGGGTAGTAAGACGCGGTGCTAATAATAATAATATTTTATGAGTTTTATTGAAGGACGCACTGGAGCGTCACTTGGTCCAACTTTCTAAAATAAGGATACAATACATATTATGTATTTTTGAGGCCTCCATCGTGGTTCGGATCCCACGTTAAACTGTAGGTCCTCCATTTCATCTCACAATCACCCTACATTACACATTAGCGTAAGTGTATATAACCCGAACGGGTAATAAGATCCAGTGCTGCTAATATAATAATAATAATAATAATAATAATAATAATAATAATAATTACGATCCTTAAAACTAGCAGTAAAGAACAGGATAAATTATAAAATATCTCCCCGAACCTAGTTGAAGTTGACAGTGAAAGCGACCTTGGTTGATTTCTTTAAAAGAAAGGAAATCGTCCAATGGGAGACGTGTTGAGGGTTGAAATACGTCATCGCGGCAGCCATTGAAAAAAAAAACCACTCGTGATTATACCATCATCCAGATTGCTCTCGTCTCAAACATATAAGGAGAGTGGGTATTAAATTGTTCCATTTAAATCAAATCCAGTCTAACTGTTGGTGGGGATAATGAAATTATCTGGCGCCTGAATACAATATATTTAAATATTTAGATCTAGCGCTGAGATATAAACTGACTTGAGCTAGTTCTATCCAGTCCATCTCATTACACCCTATCCCTATCTTGAGCTAGTTCTATCCAGTCCACCTCATTACAACCTATCTCTATCTTAAGCTTGTTCTATCCAATCCACCTCATTACACCATATCCCTATCTTAAGCTAGTTCTATCCAATCCACCTCATTACACCCTATCCTTATCTTGAGCTAGTTCTATCCAGTCCACCTCACCACACCGTATCGCTATATTGAGATAGTTAGGAAAAAGAACCCTGTTGGAATATTTCGACTTTATTTCGGCGTGAACCATGTTTCGAAATACCCATCGTAAAATGAAATGGTGCGTCAATTTCTCGCTTATCAAGCCCCCACCCCCTTTAACCCTAATTTCTTTTTCTTGCCACCTTGAATGCTCTGAAATGTCCGTTCTCAATTGGACACTATTAGCCATGAACCGGAATGTAACCCAGCCCACGTGTATTCTCCCTCCGGCTGCTCTTACTACACACCTTGTCTCTCTTCTCACACCCCTTACTGTTTCTTTCCCTCCTTCCATTGTCGATTACTGTCCTCGTAAAATGGTTAGAGTGGTATAGACCACAAGTTCATATGGCCGTGGTTCGTTTCTTGTCGGTGCTGATGGAAGGAGGTTCGTCCTGCTATCAAATTAGTAAACATGCAGGTTATCTTGGGTTCCCAGAGCCTAGCCCAATAAGATTTTGAGGTTGGTATTATATCTGCGGCGATTGGTGGAGAAGAAATATTATATCCCGCTTGAAGTTATTCAAAATTGCCTATATATATATTATATATATATATATATATATATATATATAACACACTTGAGGCTGTTTGTGTTAATGAATATTTTAGGAGTCAAATTTGCAACTAATCCGCTTCGGTGACCACATAGTATAAGGCGTCACTCTTGCAATAAACTAGGTTACCGATGACGGGGAGATCGGGGTTCGAATCCTGGTCGGGTGTACTGAAGATGTGTTTTCCCATTCTATCCACGCAAATTTGAGTAAATTTATCAAAAATTCTACCTTTATATTCCTATCTCATTAGCGTAATTAATATTCGCGTATAATCCGAAAGGCTACTAAGACGCGGTGGGATATAAATTAAATTACCTGGTTGATTGACGTTATCTTCAAGGTTGATATCCACAATGATCTAAAGCAGCGGTTAGCAAACGGTGAGACGCGAGACTTTTTTTTTTGTTGGTCGTGAAAAGTTTTCAAAATATGAAAATCTTGTAATTATTTTTAAATAAATCATGAAAAAATAGGAAGGGGAAAAAAGTGGGGAGGAATGGAGGTAAGCGCATAATATATATATATATATTATATATATATATATATATATATATATATTATACGGTTTACCTAATAAATTTTAAAACATATTAAATTATAAAATCCTCTTCTTTTTTTTAAGTTCATTAAAGTTATGTGATTCGTGAAAGTTGTTCATAATGAAGATGCTTGGAGCTCGTGAAGCCCATTTGGATGAAAATATCTCTTTCAAAATGCATTCCCCCCGAACAGGTAGTAAGACGTGGTGCTTAAAAAAAATGCACTCCGCACTAAAATGTATTTAAGGACCAGTGACGTCGTCACGACATGTCAAGATAGGTAACCCATGTTAATTTGTTTAAGTTTTATTTGGCAAACTTTAAAATAGAGCATTGTAACAAAAACGGCATATTTTTAAATAAATCTAAAAATAGTGCTGCATTGTTACAAATTTATTTTTTTGTCTTGAAGTAGTTTTTTGTAAACTTTTTTAAAATCGTTTACAGCTTAGACTTTATTCGCAAAAATGGCCGTTAGGAATATTCCTGACAGAATATAGACTAAAAAAGTACGTGGAGGTATTTTGTCTATCTAAAATATGAAAGGAATGAAATGTAGATCCAGGCGCTTATGGTGGAATGACCGTTTATACTCGTCAGAGTAAGAGGGGAAGTGTTATCAATGCACAGATAAGAGGCCTCGAAGGAAGATCTGCTAATTTTCTTCCCTTTCTTTTTATTCCGTACATTGGCGTCCAAGTGTGGTTGTGGTTAGAGTTGGGTAGGTGTTTTTGTATATTTTTTTTTGTCAAAATAAATATTGCTTCTATACCAACATATAAATTAATTTTATTCATATGGTGATATCAACATTTGTTGAATATCTGTCAAGGGTGTCCTGAAATTTAATGACAACTTTTTCTCTTCATTTAAAAAGTTACCCATCTATGTCGCTATGGTCGGTGACCTGGTGGTCTAGGGATAAGGTGTCAGACTTCTATGCTGGCGGCCGGGGTTCAATCCTCGGTCCCGGCACAGATTTATCTGATTTCCAAACCCTTCCTTCACCTCTGACAAGACATCTTGTGAATGTGGGGAATGCCAGGCCTCCACCGTGGTTCGGATTCCACGTTAAATTGTAGGTCCTTCATTTCATCTCACAATACCTACCATTACACATTAGCGTAAGTGCGTATAACCCGAACGGTTAGTAAGACGCGGTGCTAATAATAATAATAATAATAATATTCGCTATGCTCATTACAGATATTCAACAACTGTTGATATCACCACGTGAAAAAAACCTCTTTGTTTGTATAGAAGCAATATTTGATTTGTTTTGACAAATAAAAGTTTTTCCATAATAACTGCCAAAACAATTACCTTTTCTTGCATTCCTTGTACCCGCATCTTAATCTGCCTTAAGAATAAAGATGCAACCCGCTTCGCAAAGTAACTTCAAATACATCACCAAGTAGGAAACGTCGTTAATGGTCTCAGCCACCTACAGTAGCCCCGTGGCTTCTTTGGTGCTGACTGACAGCTCACAGCTGACTTCTGACAGTCAACATTTAGGTATATACATAAATTTTGACTGTCAGAAGTGACAGTGCTAAACACATGTTTTTGCAGAGCCTATGTTCGGCGTAGGGATACATAAGTTGATCTGGTAACTTTTCAAAGCTGTCTGAAGTCAGCTGTGAGCTGTCAGTCACCACCAAAGAAGCCACGGGGCTACTTAGGTGGCTGAGACCATTAACGACGTAGTCCAGCAGGTGTAACGCCCCCCCCCCCCCCTCCTTCCCCAACCAACCCAATCCCCGCCAGGTAAACTTCATTGTTTTAAACTCGACCTTTTGCTACTACAATACTTGGCTGGTGTTAGCCACTTTGCTTCTTTTTTTATACGACCTGGAGTTAATAAAGTGCCCCTCCCCCCCCCTCATTCATGAGCTGACACCTTTCCCCACCACCCCTCACTCCAACAATCTCTTCAAGCCAAAGCTCTATTTAGCAGGCTTCGCAATTTATTACCACATCTACCCGCCGACTATTTTAGCTTCAAACGGTTTGGCCTTGAAACAGCTTTTTAGAGCTTATTAAAATTAAATGTTGTAAAGTAATCATTATTTAATTTATTTTACATGTGTGAAACATATGACGTGATGTATGGATATATTAAAGAGTACATTTAATATATTTTTGATTTGTCACTCTTCTTACTTCGACCCAACTATACACTGGATTATAACTTTGTTATATCGGAGATAAACTTTTAAAGATTTAATATTTCGCCTCCTACTACCCGCCCGGGATATCAGGATATTTTTACACGAAGAGGTAAGAATGAGGACAGTAGCAATTTAAAGGAGATATTAGTCTCATTCGCGTGGAAACGGTCTCAGAAAGAACATTTTTTAGGTTGATGGTGACCTGGTGGTCTAAGAGTTAAGGTGTCAGGGCTTCTGTGCTGGGGTCCGGGGTTCAATCCTCGGTCCCGGCACAGGTCTATCTGATTACCAAACCCTTCCTTCACCTCTGACAAGACGTGTATTAATCACAACTTGTGAATGTGGGAAATGCCAGGCCTCCACCGTGGTTCGGATTCTACGTTAAATTGTAGGTCCTCCATTTCATCTCACAATCACCCTACCATTACACATTAGCGTGAGTATAATCCGAACGGGTAGTAAGACGCGGCGATTAAATAAAAATTCATGCGGTCACTCACTTTGTCCTTTCTACCAGTTCCTTCTTCGTCCTCTTTCCCCTCTAACCCTCCTTCGGGAATACCTCTGAAATCCTGGTCCTGTGGAATCACTCTTCCTTCCTTGCCTTCTCAGGGATTTAATGCTCCACCTGTCCTTCCTCACCTCGTCATATTTGTTACTACTCTCTCTCTCTCTCTCCCTGACAGTTTTTTGGTAGACTTTCTTCCCCGTCTCCCACGCCTCTCACCTCGTGACACCTCGCTGACAGACCGGCGCCGAGGGTCGTCTCCCTACGTGAGCGTCGAGACGCGTTTAGAAAACGTCCACACCACCTACTATAAAATACGCTCTTGTAACGAACACATCACTTTTGGCGAATTAATAGTGATAATAAGATACCATCTAATATTATAATATTCAAATCTTATTTAATTTACACTATCCCCATTTCGCGGTAAATATCTACGTTGTGCAACAGTCTTCTCTCTCTATCAGCCACCTAGACAAAATGTTCTTGAAATACAAAGTTAGAGAGGCGAGGGACGATCGCAGCACTTTACTCGAACATTCTAGAAGCAGCCAAGTCTTCGCAAACAACCCTGTTGCCAAACATAGGCAAGGAAGGACACTCGCGTAATATTCGTCTAGCGGTCGGTCAGTACCGGCGTTCGTCGAGATAAAACAGTCCGGACAGTAGATACAAAACACAAACATTACGAATGAAATATGCGGTAGAGAATTACCTGCAGCGAACCCCATTTCGAAACAACAGTAGAGCCATAAATCCAAAAATTAATTACATTTACAGTAAATGTTTCACACTTAGATTGATACAAAAACAAGATTTTTAAAAAATAATTTAAATAAAGTATAGTAGGGCCCCCATATCCGCGGGTAATAAATACGTTCCTGGATTTACCGCGGTTACGTGAAACCGCGGATAGTACCGAACGTGATATTCTTGTAACACTCATAAATACGGTAAAGTTTAATTGATAAATTATTCACAGTAAGACATTACCAACATTAAAATAATAACGTGTACTGTGCACGACATTGCACTGACTATTCTCCATTCTTCTTGTTGCGACGATCAGATGATGATGATGATGATGATGATGATGATGATGATAGCAGTGATATAGCACTATGCCCACGATGAGGAGATGGAATAGGGGTGGGGGGATGGTGTAGGCATTGTGACATAAACCATTTTCCTCTTTAATTAAAAATAAATATAATTGGGCAGTTGTAAACCGTGGGTACCGTCGGAAGGGGGGGAAGGGGAGACTACTGTATAACTACATTTACGATTAGAATAAAGCTAAAGTATAATAGTTTTAAAAAGCTATAAAACCCGCTAGCCGCTTTATGATCATTTTTCTCGCTAGCCCCACTCTGATGAGTGGTGAAACCGTTAATTTGGCAACACTGGTTTACTGCAAATTCAATTTGTTTCCCAACATCACCCACATTCAGTGAATGAAGATGAGTTAAGATAACAGAACAGGATCCGAGCAGGGTTTCATTAGTGTCCTGATATCTCTGTGATTGTCCGAGCAGCGCTGATAACAAATCTAACAAGGAAGTGTGGGGCGGGGATGACTTTTAAAATATAAATAACTACAGCTGGAAGTATTCTGTTCTTACCGGAAACATCCTCAGTCGACTGATAACACTTCCGATAAATGACAGTGGCAAGGTCCACAAACGGGTTGTGGGGGGAAGAGGGGATCACGCGATCTTGAGGCATCTGGCTCAAGATCTTCAAGACCGCATTACCGATGTCACTAAAGTCAACGTTCAATTGGATAACGTACAGTCTAATTTTCATAGGAAGAACCTTTTGGAAGATATACACTTTTTTTTTGTGGTAAAAATTGATAACATTTTACAATATTATTTACATTAGGTATTGCTAATATCTATCAAAAGTGTCATCTGCAAATCACATGACTTATGAATATCTGAAAAAAAAAAGATCTAATAATTTTTTCTAGACCCACTCCAGTGGCCGAATGGTCTAAGGCGTCACTCGCAAGCTAAACTGCCTTGATGACGTTTCGGCTGTAGTTAGTTACAACCTAGTAGATGGCTGTTGTAACCACAGCCGAAACGTCGGAAAGTTATTGTTCCCTCGACGCGGCTAAAGACCGAAAACATTAACGTGTTCCCCCCAAGATGCGCCTTATTTATCTGCTTTGTTTCTGTATTCACTAAACTGCAAATACTGGCTGCGAAAGCCTTAAAAAAATAATAGGGTAAAATATTAATAATAATAATAATAATAAACCGATTTAAAATGACACTATGCTAAATATATATTTTTTAAAAGTGCCCCTGGAAACCGCGGTTGGCCTATGCCGTTACTAATAATTGTACCAGCTAAGAAATAATTAATAAGAAGCATAAAATATCCCAACAAATGAATCATTCACCTACTTGGGTGGCCGCATGGTCTAACGTGCGACTCTCGCCATTAGACTAAATTGTCTCTGACGGGGGAGATTGAGGTTCGAATCTCGGTTGGATGTACTAAGGGTGTTTCCCCCCTCCCCCAAATGGTTCTCCATTATTCCCCACGCAAATATGTGTACACTTCCTCTAAATATAACCTTCATAATCTCTAAAACAAAACAACAACAAAATAATAATTTCTGCAATCCCATCCTTACCCCATGAGGGGAATGCGGATAAGCCCTGAATGACAGTAATGATGGATTCGCACATAAAGCTACGCTACGCTGTGCTACGCTACGATGTGCTACGCTATGCTGTGTGACATTTTATCTCGCGTTTCACACAGTGAGCTGTACTAACTACCCTATTACTTTGGAAGGTTTAGTAGAGTATTTGAAGTCTTCAAGACAACATGGCTTTTTGTGGGGTCTGTCCGTTGTGCACATGCGCAGCTCAAAACGTAGCGCGAGTGAGATGTAAAACTCGCCCGGTCCACAATTTCGCTCGCATAGAGTAATTTAGCACGGCATAGCATAGCATAGCATAGCATAGCGTGATGGATTAACGTGTTCGTTTGAATACTTGGCTAAAGATCTTAAAACATAGCATAGCATAGCACAGCGTGATAGGTGAACGTGTTCGTTTAAATACTTGGCTAACGATCTTAAAACATAGCATAACATAGCACAGCGTGATGGGTGAACGGGTTCGTTTAAATACTTGGCTAACGATCTTAAAACATAGCATAACATAGCACAGCGTGATGGGTGAACGGGTTCGTTTAAATACTTGGCTAACGATCTTAAAACATAGCATAACATAGCACAGCGTGATGGTGAACGGGTTCGTTTGAATACTTGGCTAACGATCTTAAAACATAGCATAGCATAACGTGATGGGTGAACGGGTTCGTTTGAATACTTGGCTAACGATCTTAAAACATAGTATAGCATAACATAGCCTAGCGTAGCGTAGCTTAATGTGTGAATCCAGCATTAGGGTTCGGCCAGACTGACAAGCAAGCACGTGATTAGCAGATAGCTCTCGATAGTTGTTGACGAGGAGGAAAAGGTTCGAATCTTGGCTCGGTGAACTGAAAGTGGTTTTTGACAAGTGATTTATTATTGTGGTTTTCCTAGCCTCTCTCCACGCTAATGGTGATTCTTATTTGTAAAGGCCTACTTTGATTATAATATTGAAGTATTTTAACATATAAGTTTTACATATATATTTAGGTATGGTTTATGATCTTATCAATTAAATTAGGCCGTTATTAATAAAAATGTCAGAATGAGAAGTTTTCCCAGCACTCAATGAACCAACATACAATAATATTGTCAGCGCCTGTAAACTAGACTGTTCCGGCTTCAGAGTGCGCGCTCGGTCTGGCCACCTCTCATTACAACCAATGTGTTCTATTTTATTGTTTAGTCGCTCGCTCCAGTCTGGCCGTCCCCTTAGACGAGAGGTGGGAATCGATTACTATCGTCAACCTTTTGTAACTGAATGTACGCGTCAAAAGACCACAAAGAGAAGGCGCAAATTGCTAATCCCTTTACGTTCTTTATTACACTGCTTCGTTTCTCTAATATAAATTATCGCCTCGGAAATAGCTCATTAATTATTTAATTTTTTTTTCTAAACGGGAGAGCGTAGATGATTGTAGACTTGTTTATTATTCCAATCGCCTCGGCAGCCCAGTTGTTTATAAGGCATCATCAACAGGTGGAAGAATTCGTTCCAGAAACAAATCGTCAATTCCGTTATCTTTTTTATTTTTATTTTTTTAGGACCGTGTCTTACTACCCGTTTGGGTTATACGCTTATGTACTAATTGCACTAATGGGTTAGATATTAGGAAGGTTCGATTGAGGGAAAGTGTAACCGCATTTGCGTGGAGGAAGAGTGGACAGCCATTTTAGGGAAAACCATTTTCATTGCTCCCACCAGGGATCGAACCTCTATCTCGTCATCGGCGGTCTAGTCTACTGCAAGAGTAGCGCGTTAGACCACCCGGCCAACGAAGCGTGTATCAATTCGTTAATCACTCCACAATGGGGGACAAATTATATGAAAATGATCATAAGTTAGGGTTGATTTATTTGTTAAGTTGCCCGTTTCTGTGGTCTAATGGTTTATGGCGTCGCTCTCGCAGTGCACTAGACTGCCAGTGAAAAGGAGATCGAAATTATAATCCCGGTCGGGTGTATCGAGGGTGGTTTTTTTCCTTAAATTATTTCCCCCCTTTATTCACGCATATGTGTGTACATTTCCTCCTAATTCAACTTTCTTCATTCCTAACACATTTGCATAATTAATACAGGCGTACAACCCGAACAGTTATTATTATTATTATTATTATTATTATTATTATTATTATTTTACGGTGACCTGGTGGTCTAGGGTAAGGTGGTCAGACTTCTGTGCTGGCGGCCGGGGTTCAATCCTCGGTCCCGGCACAAATTTATCTGATTACCAAACCCTTCCTTCACCTCTGACAAGATATCTTGTGAATGTGTGGAATGCCAGGCCACAACCGTGGTTCGGATTCCACGTTAAACTGTAGGTCCTTCATTTCATCTCACAATCACCCTACCATTACACATTAGCGTAAGTGCGTATAACCCGAACGGGTAGTAAGACGCGGTGCTAATAATAATAATAATAATAATAATAATAATAATAATAATAATAATAATAATAATAAATTATTATTATTATTATTATTATTATTATTATTACTATTATCACCACGTCTTACTACCCGTTCGGGTTATACACACTTACGCTAATGTGTAATGGTAGAGTAATTGTGAGATGAAATGGAGGACCTACAGTTTAACGTGGGATCCGAACCACGGTAGAGGTCTGGCATTCCCCACATTCACAAGTTGTGATTAATACACGTCTTGTCAGAGGTGAAGGATGGGTTTGGCAATCAGATAAATCTGTGTCGGGACCGTGGATTGAACCCCGGACCTCCAAAACAACAGTTAGTAAGACGTGCTGTTAAATAAATATATATTCGTTTATATAAAATAATCTACAGTCCAATTTTTCGTAGGGAGGGCCTGACCGAAAAGTTACTGATTTACTTTCATATAGTCATACTTTAAGACAAAGGATCTTTAGCTGTCTCTTTTGATGTTTTATAAATACCTATAAAATAACACTAAATAATATTGTATAATGTTATCGATGCTGACCGCAAAAAAAACTGTATATTTTATAAAAGGCTTTTCTTATGAATATTGGACTAATTACAATCTTCCAAACAAAAATATTACTTGGGGAAGGGTAGATAATCGATATTAACGAATCCAGGTCCAGTTCCTCTTGATGAAACTGTACTTAAGTTAATCCTTCCACATAAATTATCATACTTGAACGATAAACTCAAAATGTGTACACATCTTCTCAATACACTATACAATTTATTTCCCAGAGGGATATCCGCATTTGCCCTAGAGGGAGAGTGGAAAACCAGATAAACCAGAGAAAAAAATGTCCTCATTAGGGTGTACACCCTGTAGGGATTCGATCCCCGGTCTTTACGTCACTGACGATGAGGTTGACATTTATATCGCGTGCCTACCATTACATCGTGCGTGGGTTTGCTCGTAATAGTTGAGATAACTTTCCCGTTATGACGTCATAGTCACAAGACCCAACTAGTGTCTGTTTAACTGGAAGCGACCGAGGCTTGTGTACAAGACTGATTCTTGATTGTTACTCTAAAGTTGGATTCTGGTACGGTTACATTTTCATAGACAATATCAATACCATACCACCCGATTAGGTGGCCGAATGGTCTAAGCGGCTTTACACTTGCAGTAGACTAGACTGCCGATACCCGCCTCGGTGACGTAGTTGGCTAACGCGCTTGTCGTGTTGAGCTCGACTGCCGAGGACGGGGAGATCGAGGTTCGAATCTCGGTCGGGTGAACTGGGGGTAGATTTTCCTAAATGGTTTTCCACTCTCCCTCCACGCAAATGCGGGTTCACTTCCTCTAATCACCCTCCACAATTCCTAATCCATTAGCGTAATTAGTACTTAAAGCGTATAACCTGAAGGTTTAGTAAGACGCGGTGCTAAATATAATTATTATTATATTATTATTATTATATTATTATTATTATTATCTTATATTCGTCGCACCATACCACAATAGTAAGAATTAAATTATTATTTTTTATCAAAGAAAGATAAATTTATCAACTGATCATACACATCATGGTTTCCATGGTGATGTAAACAAACAACGCCTATACAAGGGAGCCACTGTGCACAGCAGGAAATCTGGGAATTCGCTTGGAAAATGGGGTTTTTGTTGGAAAATATTTTTGCCAACATTCTGGGGTCCTTAAAATGAATGATTTTTTTTTGTGGTCAAAATCGGTTCATCCATTTTCTCGTGATTTCAACTACCGAAAATTGGTTTATAAAATATATAAAAGATATTTTCAACATTTTAATTAGTAAAATAGTAAAATTTTGTTCATAGTAACAATTTAAATCGCGATTTTGTTTTGTTTTAACTGTAATGTTCTATTGTCAACGAAACGACAAGTTTCCGAAAGCTCTATGAGGGTAGGAAAAAAAAAGAGTTTTTTTCCACCTCGACTTGTTGTAACGTTTTAACGTCAAGAGTCAATCTCGGGTGAAGTCTTCTACGGATTGTGTCATCTCTTGTCTTTTTATGTTCTTTGTTTTCGCACCGGAGCAGTAATTACAAACCTTTTCTCACTCATTACAACCGACCTCTTGTTTTGTCAAGGCGTAGCTTTTGTTGTTAACCCGCCACACAAAATACTTTGTTTTCTCTTTTATTTATTCATTTTTACTTTCCGGCTTTGTTGAGGGTAGTTTTTTTATAAGAACATAAAAAAATATAATCTTTTTTTTATTATCTTTTGTCATGTAAAACTCAAAATTATAGCGCAAGTCTTTTGAAAACCGTAGTTAATTTGTGTAATTATATGTTTCGAACCTGAACGGAAGTGTTTTAATATTTATATCCAAACAAATTAAGAAAAGCTTATCAATATCCCGCCACGGTGATTATACGGTCTAAGGCGTCAGGCTCGTATTTCACGGGATTGGGGGGGACAGGAAGGTTAAATCCTGAGTAACGACCGGGAGACTAGAGTGCTGTGCATATTTTGGAATTAAGTTAGTTTCTAATTAATGTCCATAGCACGTTAATATCTTAATTTATATTACTAATACATTTATACCTCTAATAACAAATAACTTGCTTAGATGGGCGTGTGGCCTAACGCGCTACTCTTGTGTTGGACTAGACTGCTGAAGATGGGGAGATCGGGTCCACTGAGGTTGGTTTTCCACTCTCACGCAAATGCGGGTGCACTTGATCTAAATCTAACCTTTACGATCCTTAAACCATTATTAGTACAAAGGCGTATAAACCGAACGGGTAGTAAGACGTGGCGCTAAAAAAATATTTAATTATACTCAACCTTTTACCAAGCCAAACATACTTATATTCCATTTTTATTACGAATGGCCATATCTTACAGATAGAAAAAGTTACTGGATCTACTGTTACGTGTCCATACGTCAAGTCATGTGATATGCTGCTGTCACTTTTGATAGATATTATCAATAGTTTTGAAATAGCACTGAAGTGATAAAATAGTAGAATGTTATCGTTGTTTGATTGTGATGGTTGCCCGCTGGAACACTCTTCTGATAGTTGAATCAAATTCATTCAAGTGAAGAATGACATCTCTTGAGACGGGAATCGAACCCGGTACCTTCGGCATGATGCTCTACCACTTGAGACCCTGGATACGAGACTAACCAGAACGGTTCGGTGATAAGAACATTGGGTGTGCAGAACTAAAGGTCCCTGGTTTGATCCCAGTGTCGGTGTATGCACTTTTCACGTTACCTACCCGTGACGTCATGGCAGGCTAAGTTCGGATTCCTCATGTTAATGAATTTAGATTTTATTCAGTGTATATAAAAAACTTAAATAACTCTTAAGAAATAGTCCTACGTTTTCACCAAATTATTATTTTTCATATTGAAGTGTTTTTTGTAAACATATTTTTTTATAAATCATCTCTAACCTACTATTTGGCTTGGTCACGAAAATGGCACTACTAGAACCTAGTGTAATATCGTAAAAATAAAATATTATGAACTCAAACCAGTCTAAATATTAAATAAATATTTCGCGTTCGTTTACAAATAAAACTTTCTCAAGGAAGAGGTCGACAGGACAACATTTGAATGATCGCATCAATCAGAGCATGACGTCACGGAATACGCGGTGTGAGGTCACTCGCAAATATGTAATAATTTACTTGATTGAAGCAAACGGAATTTCTTTGATTCCTTTTCTTCCTCGATAACCTACCACCCGTCCTAAATATCCTAATGAATTAGGTATGAGAAAATTAGACATAAGAAATGTTACCCTCTCTCGAGGGGTGGCAGAGGGTGAAATCATTTAAGGGATGCGATAAATTATAAGTTTTTTTTTGCAGTTTTTATATACAACTTTTTTTTTTGTCAAAATATATCAAATATTTCTCTGGTAGAAACATAGAGTTTAATTTTCTTCGCGTGTGATATCAACAGTTGTTGAATATCTGTCATGAGCATAGCGGCATTAGATGAAAAACTTTAAATTAAGAGAAAAAAACTGTCATTAAATCCCAGGACACCCTCTACAGATATTCAACATTTGTTGATATCACCGCATGAAAAAAATTAAACTCTGTTTCTACTGGAGAAATGTTTGATTTATTTTGGCCAAAAAAAATTATGTAAAAAACTGCAAAAATACATACCTTTTCTCAAGTCCCATACACGCCCACCTTAAGTACATTTAAAATATTGCATTAGTAAAGAGTTAGTAAGTGAATAATTAATGATATTGTTGCCGCTTCTTACACAAAAGTTTAATTCGTGCATTTCATGTTCAACTTGGAGAAAGACTGCGCATGCGCATTGCGAGTCTCCTGTAGTGTCGCCAATTTGCACTTTCTCTGGTGCCGTCAGGACTCGGGTGAAAGAAGAGTGTGCCGTCAACCAGTGGTGTAGCTAGGTCTGAAGCGCCCTGGAGCAGTTTAACTTGGCGCGCCCCCCCCCCCCCCCATTGTTTCCATCCAAAAATTAACTGAACCATACCACCATAAAAATTATAACCTAACAATTAAACTGACTTTAAAAGTAGCCTATGTTGGTGGTTTCTTATTATTCTTGTTCCATAAAGAAAAAAATTAAAAATTTATTTTCTTTTTGTGCATGGATTTACATTTACTGAAATGTATTTATATTGAAATGCAAATCTGCTTAGTTTTTTACTTTTACACAATATAACAATAAATATTTGGAGTTTGGAACTAATAAAACAGAGTATTTTAATATAGATAACATTTGTCATTTATTGTTGATTCACATAGAAAAAAATATATAACTAAACTAACGTAACACTTATTCACAAACGACATATTATTTTTAAAGAAAAGATTATCATTTACGTTTTTTGGTCCTTACTTTTTTGTCAATAGGACATTAATTTGGGAAATACATCCCAAATTAAAAGTGAAATTGTTTAACAAATGGGTTACCAACACAAAGCCTTTTAAAAAAAAAAAAAAATTTTGGAAAGACAAAATTTTATAGTGAGAATCTTCACAAATTGTTGGAGGAACTCAAAATTGCATATTAAATTTTCTTTCGTGATTTGGCACTTGCAAATTGTGAGATGGTGTCTTCTAAGTCTATATTTCTTGCTCTGGCTCGCTCGATGGAGACGTTGCTAGAGAACTCAAAAATAAAATTTTGAAAAGAAAAATTTTGATTGGAATCATTCAACAAATTGTTGGAGAACTCAAAATTTGACATATTAAATTTCTGATGGCATAATGTGAATGGCTGTCTTCTAAGTTATATTTTTGCATGCTCGGCTTGAAATCGTTGTAAGTACTCTACCCAGCGCATGTGCCTATAGAAGATAGCATCTGTATAATTATTAGTTGAAAAGGAATCTGTCAGCCTTCGATGTAAAGGATTTCAAACATTGAAAGCACGCACCTCAGTATGACATTGAACCTGGCTTTCATTTTGTACGCACTTCTCACATTTCCTGTCAACTCTAATAACTTTACATGTTTTTACAATGTTGGAAAACATTTTTCACAGCTTGAATTACGGAAATGATACATTTGGTATTTAGTCTAGCTTGCACGTCTAGAATTTCTTGTCACACTGTCAGTAGTTCACTTGAATACGCACAATCCGTATTAAACATTTAACCTGTTATGTTTCGTTACAGCCTCTAATTTCTATTTACAAAACTGACTTTAATAACTTTCCAAATAAAATAACACATTCTTCTTTGTTAATGGTCATCATATTGATTAACATTTTAACTCCAGTAATTAGATTTAATATTAATATTATATAATATAAACTTTTTTAATATGTTTCACACCGCGTCTTACTACCCGTTCGGGTTATAAGCTTTAAGTACTAATTACGCTAATTTATTAGGAATTGGGAAGGTTGAATTAGAGGAAGTGAACCCGCATTTGCGCGGATGAAGAGTGTCAAACCATTTAGGAAAAACCCCTCCCAGTTCACCGGACCGAGATTCGAACCTCGATCTCCCCGTCCTCAGCAGTCGAGCTCAACACAAACTAGCGAATTAGTCAACTACGCCACCGAGGCGGGTTATATTATTGTTATTTTATTGGTAATATCTATCAAAAGTGACAGTTGAAGATCACGATGTATGCATACGCGATAGTAAATCTTTTAACTTTTCTATCTGCCAAATAAGTCCTTTATTATAGAAAATGTATTGTGCACTTTTTAAAGAAAACGTTGTGTATTTCTTGTGGGAGGACAGAAGTTAATGTGCCGCCGGTTTTTTTAAACCTAATTATATGGATGAGGGAGCTATTCATAAAACATTAAAAAATGCAAAAGAATAAAGAAAAAGACTGTTGAAAAGAATTACCGCAGATATAAGAAACAAAAGAAGATAAAAAACTTTATACTTTACAGAGTCTAAACTTTCTACAAGAACTCGGCATACACTACTAAAACATATGCATACAATTACTTAAAAAAAAGTGTTTTCAAGAAATTCTTTACTGGCTAACAGAGACTGGGGGTTTAACAAACATCTAAAAGAAAATCCATACCTTGATTTTACTAAGAATGGACATTTTTGAGCAGCTTTTATTCAATTAACGATGTTGTCTACTTGGAGATTTCGAAGCTATTTTGCGAATAGGGTTGCATCATAGCTTTAAGCGCTGAATCATGAAAAGGAAAATTTAATCAACTACCAAACTTTTTAAAAAAGTTTGTAAAATATTATTTATTACACAAGAACACAATTTGGGAACACAAACCATACATTTTTAGATTAATTTACAACAAATTAAAAACTGTTAAAACCTTTAACACAGCTTATTGCATGGCAGGGTGTGAACCTCAATTTTCTGACTAAACCCCTATATTGGAACTAAAAACAAAACAAAATAAACAGAGGTTGAAGATATTTTTCTCGGACTTGATCAAAATTGAATATTAAAGAACACCAAAAAAATTCTTATATTTTAAATGGCTACTTTAATTTTCCACTTTGCATGATTACAAATTAAAGTTATTTTGAATTAGAATGATCGCCCAGGTGATTTTTTTTTCAGGACTTAACTACCGTACGGAGAGCGTGGAAAACAATTTGGTTGGGGGGGGGGGGGGGGGTAGAGGACTAAGTACATCCTACCGGGATTCGAACTCTGATATCCCCGTCATCAGCAGTCCAGTCTATTGCGAGAGGGACGCCTTGGCGGGACTAAATAAGCAACATTCAACACAGTGACCTAAGCGAACGATTTTTTTCTTTTTTTTTTTTATTTGCGCATATGAAATTGTTTTCTAGGTAAAAAAAAAAAAAAAAAGGTGCCCGGAGGTGACTCAACTCGAGTTGACAAACGTTTCCAATACATTGCCCCCGTGTGAAATATTTGGCTGCGGTGCTCTTTCAAACTGAGCTGAAACAAATATAATTAAAAAAAACTTCGCACTGTCTTCCGCCTGTTAACCCTCAACAAATAACCGGCTTGCTCCCTTTAAAAAAAAAAAAGAGGCGTCTGTATCTCCCCAACCCCCCTATCCCCCCACAATGTTATAGACCACCTGTTGATGGACCACAACTTAAAAAAAGAATGAAAAAAAAATATAGATGGCCAATAAACTTTTTAAGTCGACAACGGGTGAGATGTTAAGGATATGTATGTGAAATCGTGTTTCAAGGTCATCAGGTTGCGATCGGTTAGCCCGCTACGTTTCGATTGTTCTAAGTGGTAAAAAAAAAACAGTTTAACCCCCCACCCCTCCCCCAATCCACTCAACCAGTGAAGGCGATAACTCCGGTTCATTTGATGTTAATGATCTGTTTTTTTTTATGTAACTTGACACATCTTAACAGCTTTTATTGCAAAACAGAAGCTCCCCCCCTCCCCCCTCTCTACACTCTTTCCTTTTATAATACGACGGTTAAAACACAGAACTGGTTTAGAAAGGGTACAGGATTGACAGTCAAATTTTCTTAGGAAGAACCTTAACTGTTGTTAGAATTATTTGTGATTTCGGTGAAGGTGGGGGAGGGAGGGTAATTACCTCATTTCCCCCTCTACCGCTGCTAACGCATCTAAATATTATGTTGGTGCGACGCGCGCGAGATTTCAAACAATTTAATGTGGTGTATGTAGTGTGCTGGCTGCTGGGGATCGTGAGCGGTTTTCTTTTGGCTTCCCCTTACCACTCGGCTGAGTCAGTGGCCGGATGGTCTGAGGCGTTGCTCTCGTGCTAGACTTGACGGGGAGATCGGGGTTCAGATCCCGGTTTGGTCTACTGACGGGTTTTTTCTATACCATTTCCCACGGTCCTTCCTGGCAAATACATACACACACACATGCGTAAAAACACTGGTTGGGTTGAGGTCTAAAAGCCCGTTCCCACGGCGCGTGTTTGGACGGACTCGACTCGGCTCGTAGATTGCATTATCACAGGTCGTGGGACCGATAGACGCGCGTTGTTTCGGGCGTTCCCGTGAATTGTCGGTAAATGCTTGCCTGTGGTTCGTCTGATGACGAGCCAATGGTGGCTTGGGTGCCGTACCACATCCACAAACACGAGTGGAGCAAACCACGCGTCGGGAACGGTTAGGCTCGCGACCCCATATAACATGTCGTAGGAACAAGGCTTTAGTCAAGCTTCATTTAGACTAGCTTTCCGGGGACAGGTCCAAGCTCGACTCTCCGTCGGATTGACTTTTGGTATTTTGCCCCTAAATAATTTACCATAATATCAGTACACAAATCCGGTTACATTTCATCAAGATTCTACCTTTATTATTCCTACCACATTATCCAGGCTTAAATATAATGAGTACAATCCCAACAAGTACTGAAACGCAATAAATAAATAAAACTAAAAAGTATGTCACACATTTGACTACTAATTTGAACCTGATTGAAGAGTGACCCGCTTCGGTGGACGCATGGTCCAAGTCGTCACTCTCGCAATAGACTGGACTATGGGGACGGGGAGATCGGAGTTCAAAAATCTCGCTCGGGTGTACTTAGTGTGGTTTCTTCTAAGTAGTTTTCCACTTTACCTTCACGCAAATGCTGATACACTACCTCTAAATTACACCTTCTTCGTACCTAACACAATTGTATAAGTAGTACATATGCGTATAACCTGAATGGGTAGTAAGGCGCGGTGATGAAAATGTATATATACCGTGTATAGTTGGTAGAGCGTGTGTCCGTGTTTAAAGTGTTGGCTTGGCCGAGTCTCGAGTTCGTGCTGCCTTGCAAATAATATCTTCAACACCCCCCCCCCCCCCCCCTCCCCCCACTCAGACCTGGCCCGCAAGCAACAAAGAGTGAGGGATAAATGATGAGTCGACGGAAGGGTCTGCTGTATTCTTCAAACAGACTTCCGTCTTTAGGGCTCGATGTTCAGATGAATGATTCTTATTTGTGGAAAATTTAGATTTTTGGATAAGAGATATTTTTGTTGTTGAGATTTTGCTATCACCTAAAGTCTTCTTCACTCTTAAACTGTCTGGGAAAAAATAAATTCCTCTGGTGATAAGAAAATAGTAGCGACCCTGTGCACTGAGCTCTTTTCACACACTATTATGTTTCTTTACGTCCTGTGACGTCACGGCAGGTTAATGACTTTTACATTTTATTGGGTGAGTTTTGAAGATATGTGATTGAGACAAAATCCATATATTCTTAAATGATGCTAAGAATATTTCTACAGTGTCACAACATTATTATTTTTATCTTGAATTAGTTTTTTTTTTGTAAACTTATTTTTTTTTAAATCATCTACAACTTTAGTTATTTGGCTTGATAACGAAATTATCCTTTAGGGGTCTTCCTGCCAGGATGTAGACTAAACAATTCCGTGGTAGTATAATTATTTCTAGAATAGGAAACAAGGAAAAGGTGATTTTAAAAAGCAAATCAACGTTTTCAAGGAACAAATAGTATAGTGAGTGTGTACACTCGTCACAGGAAGAGAGGAAGTGCTACCATTTGATACTTAGGTTAAATAGCTCATGTTCTTCCCTCTTTCTATTTCGTATATGTGTGTCTTAAGTGTGAAAGCGTTTAGACTGCTTAGGTGACTCAAACTAAAATGCAACCTGCTTCGCAAATTATTTCTAACTAAACAAAAGTAGGCGACGTCGTTAACGTGGTTAATATTGTGGTTCCGGGATAGGTCTCGTAGCGCAAACAAAACTCTCACTCCCTCTTTCTCTCTCCCCCTCGGTATATTCCTCCCTTAACCCCACCCCCTTTCCATTACCCTGCCCTTACCCAGAAGCTTCCTCCGTAACAGTTTTCTGGGTAAAACCCACCTCTTTGCCCTGGGTTGAGGGTGAATGAAGGGATGAAGTTCGTTCTGACTTCCTTTCCTTTCTTTATTTTATTTAAAAAAAAAACAACCCCACATTAACTCTGAAGTTAATTGTAATCATCATTTGGCAAACTCTCTCTCTCCCAGATTGTCTGTCCCCATCCCTCGGTATAAAAAAAATAACTCGCGGAGTTACGTTTTAAAATATTTTTTAACGAGGGAAAGATCCACTTTAGTGATTTATGAAATAATTATTAGCAACCTTTTTTTTAAGTAAAAAAAGTTTTATTTGGAGGGAAAGAGGTGGTGGGCCTGTAAGCGGCTTGTTGTTATGTACCGCCTTTTTTTATCTGCTTATTAACGGTAACGAATGCATGCGTTTCAAAGCTTAAGTAATTTATTTGAACACATTTTGTTTCATTGCCTGACGTTAAATAATTTTCCCAACGATTATATAATCAACAAAAATTCTGTTACCTCCGGATGTATAATTCTGTTGGACACATTTTGACAAAGATTTTGGATGGCTTTATTTCATCAAGCCAGAACATTCGGCGTGGCCCGTAAGACAAAATTATCCCCGAAAAATTCCGATTCAAATTCCAAATTTGACAGTCGCTTTAAAATAACATTTACCAATCACCGCAAAAATAATAAATATATATTTTTTTCCTCAAAATTGTTTTTAATTTTTTTTTCTTCGAGTTATTCGCATATATGATAATTACACTAATGTGCTAGTGATGAGGTAGGAAGCAATTAACCCGTATTAACATGGAAGGAGAGTGGGGAACCATTTAGGAAAAACCACCCTCATTAGACCCGACTGGGATTAGAACCCCGATCTCCCCTTTTTAAACAAGTCAGTCTAACATAAGAGTTAGACTTCTGTGCTGGCGGCCGGGGTTCAATCCTAGGTCCCGGCACAGATTTATCTGATTTCCAAACCCTTTCTTCACCTCTGACAAGACATCTTGTGAATGTGGGGAATGCCAGGCCTCCACCGTGGTTCGGATTCCACGTTAAACTGTAGGTCCTTCATTTCATCTCACAATCACCCTACTATTACACATTAGCGTAAGTGCGTATAACCCGAATGGGTAGTAAGACGCGGTGCTAATAATAATAATAATAAGAGTTACGCCATAGACCATCCGACCACTGAAACGGGTCGATATTTTTTTAAATAAATATATGTGGATAAAGTTGTCTGATGAAGGAGTAGGTCAGGGATTTAAATCCCGGCTGGTTACATTGAGGTGTTTTTTTTAAAAAAAAATAGTATAACATAACTGGTTTTTGCATTGTTCCTTCATTTAAATGTCGATTCATCTAATCTATATTATTCTTTCCTCATCCCTACACTATTAGTGTGAACACTCTGACAGCTCGAACGGGTAGTAAGACGTGGTGGGACAAAAAATAAATCAACGATAAAGAGAGAACTAGAAAGAAAGAGAGAGAGAGATATCGCTGTGCTGGAATTCCAGGCCGTGTTACGTAAGGGGATTGATAAAAACAACATAAGAGGTGATATAACGACGTTGAACGTCACGACGTGATATAGGATATGGGGGGGGGGGGACAACACAACAGAACAGAAACATCTTGCAAAGAGGGCGGCCTCCTTATTGACTGGAAACTGGAAACACTCTGCGATTTGACCCTCCCTCCCCTCCTTTCTTCTCGCTCATAGTCCACACTCTAAAGTTTAAATAGGAAGGTATTTTTTATTTTTATTTTTATGGTTTAAAAAGGTACTATAAACAAGGGTGACCTGGTGGTCTAGGGGTAAGGTGTCGGACTTCTGTGCTGGCGGCCGGGGTTCAATCCTCGGTCCCGGCACAGATGTATCTGATTACCAAACCCTTCCTTCACCTCTGACAAGACATCTTGTGAATGTGGGGAATGCCAGGCCTCCACCGTGGTTCGGATTCCACGTTAAACTGTAGGTCCTTCATTTCATCTCACTATCACCCTACCATTACACATTAGCGTAAGTGCGTATAACCCGAATGGGTAGTAAGACGTGGTGCTAATATAATAATAATAATAATAATAAATAATAAAGTGAAACGTTATCGATGAGGACCATAAACATATATTTGAGTTGTTTTTTTTTTCCTAAAAGTTCCTTTCAACCAAATCCAACTATAGTTTGTGTGGCGTGCGGTATAAACGTGACCTTGTGCGCTTCATTTGTATTTAGAATTGCTAATTCCACCACACGTGCTGGTATTGCTTGCCAAGGTCCAAGACGTGACACACTCTGCTGGTGGAGGGAGGGGTGGGAGAATGTCGCGTCTCCCTATCACTTCCTTAGGGAATAGAAATATCATATCTTCCAATCACTTCATTAGGGGATAAGTAGAAATACATATCTCCCTATCACTTCCTTAGGGAATAGAAATATCATATCTTCTATCACTTCATTAGGGGATAAGTAGAAATATCATATCTTCCTATCACTTCCTTTGGGGATAGTAGAAATACCATATCTTCCTATCACTTCCTTAGGGATAGATATATCATACTTCTATCACTTCCTTAGGGATAAGTAGAAATACATATCTCCTATCACTTCCTTAGGAATAGAATTCATATCTTCCTATCACTTCCTTAGGGGATAAGTAGAAATACCATATCTTCCTATCACTTCCTTAGGGAATAGAAATATCATATCTTCCCTATCCTTCCTAGGGGATAAGTAGAAATACATATCTTCCTATCACTTCCTTAGGGAATATAAATATCATATCTTCCTATCACTTACTTAGGGGATAAGTAGAAATACCATATCGTCCTATCACTTCATTAGGGATAGTAGAAATACCATATTCCTATCACTTCATTAGGAATAAGTAGAAATACCATATGTTCCTATCACTTCTTAGGTGATAAGTAGAAATACCATATCTCCTATCACTTCCTTAGGGAATAGACATATCATATCTTCTATCACTTCATTAGGAGATAAGTAGAAATACCATATCTCTTCACTTCATTAGGAAAAAGTAGAAATACCATATCTTCCTATCACTTCATTAGGAATAAGTAGAATACCATATCTTCCTATCACTTCATTAGGGAATAAGTAGAAATACCATATCTTCCTATCACTCCTTGGGTTTTTCTCTATTCATATCATTTTGATTTTCCGATATACCATGTGCTACAAGTTGTTTACCGACATAACCCTGTATGTTAAAAGGGCACGGTATTCAAGAGCTTGACGGACTCCTACCCTTGTTGCCTGATGACGTGATCCCGGAAGTCCCACCTCTTAATAATATTATGTCACGTAAACTTTTATTTTTTCTGATGACTGGACATTTGGAGCTCCTTTTAGAAAAAATAAACATCTCTTTTGCGGTCAACGTTTATTCCATTTTACTATATATTGTTTGTGTTGTTTTATCTGATTGATCATATCTATCAAAAGTGACAGCTAGAGATACCTTATCTTAACGTATGAATACTTGATAGTAGATCTAGTGACTTTTTTTTTTTGTTTCTAGCTGTCAGATATGTTTATTTGTAAGAAAATGGAGGTATATGTGTGTTGCCCCTAATGTTGTCGGTGAAAGGCGGGGTGAAAGTACTTGCGGACGACACACCTTTCTCACGGCCACTTTCTCTCCTGCAACTCTACTTTAGACAGGTACATTACATTCACAACCCACGTGCCAGACTCATTCTTTTTCACTCCTTCTGACAGGGAACTAATTCTCTATACAACGACCTGATTCTAGGATTATGTATGAGAAAGGCTATTTTATATAAAGTGTATCTGTATTAGTGAGAAGAGGAATGGGAAATTCACCTTGAAACGTGGAAAACCACCCCTAATTTTTTTTTTCCCTATCGGAATTCAAACTTTAACCTCGCAATTACTGGCAACCAAGTATTTTGTGAGCTTGTCTCCTTATACCATATGATCAGCGGTGTGTTTGAATAAAGAACTTTCACAATCAATGCTTCTTTTGAATAGTGAACGCCTACAGGTAGGCCTATACTAATTTTTGTACACGCGCTACCGGTCAGGTTTTGGATGTTGTCAATTTTAGAAGTTAATTTATTAATCATGAGCTGTTAAAATCGGCCGGTTCAGAAACTGCACATTATAATTAATACTATACTCCATATTTGAATCAAAAGTTCAAACAACTTTGTTCATAATAACGCTTGAACTCCACTACCTTTTGTCGTGGCGACTGGCGTTCATAGCCGATGAATAGTGTAGAATATATATGAACCTCCAAGTTGAGTCAACTTCTTATGCATAACGCTCCGATGGTCTAAAGGCGCACCCGACAATGGGAAGGGGGTGGGGTGGGGGGTGGAATGGGCTTATTAGCTAATGAGGATGCAAAGCGCGACGTAGGAAATCGATTTTATTCCTTTAAGTTTCCCGTCGCCATCTTTGATGTTTTACTCTCGTAAGTTTTATTATTATTTATTTGTTTTGTTTAGAGGTCAAAGGTATAACATGGCCGATTTTTTTTTATCACCGCGTTTTAATGCCCGTTCGGATTGTACCTTTAAGTACTAACTACACTAATGCATTAGGAATCGGGTAGGTTTAATTAGAGGAAGTGAACCCGCATTTGCGTGGAGGGAGAGTGGAAAACATTTAGGAAAAACCTCCCCCAGTTCACCCGACCGAGATTCGAACCTTTTTATCTCCCCGTCCTCAGCAGTCTAGCTCAACACGACTAGCGCGTTAGTCAACTACGCCACCGAGGTGGGGAAGGAAAACAACCTCCTCAGTACATCCGATCGAGGTTTTAACCTTATCTCTCCGTCATCGGCAATCTAATATTCTGCGAAAGTAACGCCTCATACCATGCGGGCGCCAACTTTATTATACGTTCTGTAGAATTAATGTGATGCACTTAGACAACATATGATTGGAATAATATACATTGTTACATAAACATATTATTTGTTTTGCGCGGTTTTTTTTCAACTAGCTTTTTTTTTTCCAAAGCTCGATTTAAGAAATTATATTTGCATATAATTCCAAAAAAATATTGATTTATATAAAATAATATTTCGATTAAAACATTTTTTTTGGGAGTTTTACAACTATGGTGTGATAAGTTATTTGGTCAAAAAGTTGCGGAGATATGATTAAAATTGGAAATCTCCGCTTATGTAAAGTACTCACAAGTAATGTTCCCTGGAAAATGAGAGGAGCAATTTTGTTTATAATGTTAAACAGTGTATAGATACGAATTTTAATCAAATCGTTGGAGCAGATTTTAGAAAATCAACTCTCTCTTTTTTTTCTCCCTTAAGTAAACTATCCGTAAGATACAGTAGCCCCATGGCTTCTTTGGTGATGAGTGACACAAAGCTTTGAAAAGTTACCAGACCAAATTATGTATCCCTACGCCGAACCATATGATCTGCAAAAACATGTGTTTCGCAGCTGTCACTTCTGACAGTCAACATTTAGGTATATACCTCAATGTTGACTGTCAGAAGTCAGCACCAAAGAAGCCATGGGGTTACTATACATAAATAATAAATTGTCTCCGTATCGGATAACATAATTAGTGTAAATGTATCTTTCTTGTAGCTTTGATCTACTCTACACTTGATTGATTATGGGTATAACCATGCATTGGTGGTCACAGGGGTCTAAGGCGTCAGGCGAAAAATATACTGGATTGGTGGTGACCGGGGGGGCCAGGTTTGAATCTCAGTTGGTTGTACTGGAGCTGGTTTTTACATCCCCCCCCCCTACGCCAATAAATATATTAAATAAATAATGTTTTGCAAAATTTAAAAAAGTTTATGTTTATAAGCTACATTTAGTGATTAGATGATTCCAAATAATAACAATTCATGAGTTATAAGGGGCCAAACTTGCTTTCTGCCGAACATTGCTTAGGTTATAAATATTGTATTGTGCACACCTCATATGAATGTCTAGCTATACTAATTTTCAGCCCCATACATTAATTACTTTACCTTAACAATGGTACATGAAAAACATAAAATAGCAAGTTTGACTCCTTATATATAGCTCATGAAACATTGTAATGATTTAAAATCATTGAATCACTATTTATGGCTTATAATCATATACTTGTTAAAACTTTGCAACATTTTTTTACTGTCTAGTGACCTTTATGCAGGCGTACTTTTCTCGGGACACAAAACTGGGTCAGTTGTGCTAAAGGTGCCCCGGACCCCGCCCCCTTTCCCACCAAATAGTTTCCCACTAAGTTAAAATCCTTTCAATCCAATCCCCACACTAGTGTAATACTTAGCACCGCGTCTTACTACCCGTTCGGTTAGTACGCTTAAGTACTAATTACGCTAATGGGTTAGGATTTGGGGAGGTTGAATATAGAGCAAATTAACCCGAATTTGCGTGGAGGGGAGTGGAAAACCATTTAGGAAAAACCACCCCCCAGTTCACCCGAGCGAGATTCGTAACCTCGATCTCCTCGTCCTCGGCAGTCTAGCCCAACACGAAACTAGCGCGTTAACCAACTACGCCACCTAGGCGGGTCACACTAGTGTAGTTAGTAGATATTCGTAAAACACGAAAGGGTATCAAGACAAATGGCTTTATTTCTTACAAATGTTCTGTAAAGTTTGGGTGAAAATAAACCTCTAATGCGTCGAGATGACTTTTGATCCTTCCATATACGCCATGGAGCCCATTCTTACCCGAGTTACATTCTGATATGTTTACGCCTTTGTGCCTTGGAAGATTAATATCCTCCCACCCTCTCCCCCCTCGGGACTGGAAGGGAAAGTTGTCGGGCGAGAAGGTAAAGTTGTCGGCACTGCTGTTATTACAAGGAATTGTTTATGTGTTTACGGTCTGTTTCACAACTCTACGCACCTCACTTGAATCCCTTGTCTAATAAAACCTGTTGACTCGTTTGTCGATTAACCTCGTCATCCACTCCCCTTTCACATAGATTTCAACCGCCATTTTTGTTTAGGTTTGGGTTTGGACTCGTGCATAGACGCGTAACTAACCACAAAATGGTAGCGCAAACGTTGAACACACTATTTGCAATAAATAACGTTCACAATCGAAAACATAAGGAATGGTGCGTAAAGTTGATTTAACCCACTTCTTCGGTGGCCGCTTGTTCTAACGCGCTACTCACGCAGTAGACTAGAATGCCGACAAAGGGGGGGGGGGAGATAGAGGTTTGAATCTTGGTCGGCTGATCCCCCCTCCCCCCTTCACACACATGTTTTCTCACTCTCCCTCCACGTGAATTCGAGTATATTTCTTTTACATATAGCTTTCCTCGACCCTAAAACCATTAGCGTAATTAGTACATAGGTTTAGGCTATAACACGAACGGGTAGTAAGACGCGGTGCTAAAAAAATAAGGGGATTTAACTTTTTAAACCTTTTATGTTTTCTAAATGAACGTGAGGATAAATAACTTTTCTTTAACTTGAGACGTATGAACTAATGAAGAGGCGAGTTCACTTTTTACCAGTGGTGATTTTTTTTTCGTGGAACACTAGATAATTATTTGAAAAAAAAAAAAACGATTTACATCTAAGTGGGTGTAAATCGATTCATCGCATTTAAAGTTTAATCGCACATATCGATTCATCGCACCCAACCATGGGTAGAACATATTTATCGAGTTTTGAGTAAACAATTTTTTGTTGTTGTCAATAATTAGTTTGGTACTTTTAATTTATACGTTCACATCATATGCTTAAAAATACAAACTAATCTTTATTCAAATGAAAAACCTAACCTAATCTAACCAACAGGCAAAGAGACAGGTGCGATAAATCGATGCACTTTGTTTGACCTCCTCAAGACCTCATGATGTGCGATGAGTCGATTTGAAATAGCCACTTTCCTAAACAAAAGGATGCGATGAACCGATCTACGCCGATCTAAGTAAGTATTATATGGAAGGCAAAGCTTGGTGACGAGGAATATTTATGGGTATCGGCCGTAACTGAATCATATTCGGATTCATTGAAAAATGACACCTAGAGGCGGGAATCGATTCCGGGACCTATGGCTTAGCGCGCGGTTACTCTGCAAATTGAGCAATCCAAAGATCGTCCCGTGTTCAGTTAGCTTCATTCTTCACTCGCATTGACGCGCTAAGACAAAAATCTCTAGTCTCTAGTTCGATTCCCGCGTCCAGGTGTAATTTTTTGATTTATACTAATATGATTCATTTACGGCTGATCTCCGTGATTAAAATCATTCACCATTTTCCCCCCTTACGCCCCCCCTCCCCCCAAGCTTCGCCTTTCAAATAATTTATTGTATAGCGTTGCTTTATTCCATCTCGACTCGTTTGGAATACACAATTTATTTATACTTTTGGCAGTATAAACCCATAACCCAGTCGCCGGTGGCGGTGATATCAATTGCACACGTCCATCACAGACTCTGACCAAAGCTATGAATGATGAGCCTGGAACATTCCCTGGATAACTCATTGGTAGAGCATTGGTGAGCTAAGCCAAAGATCCCGGGTTCGATTCCTGTGTCCAGACATGAGTGCTCGTATAAATGGGCGATAAGAGGGGGGGGGGCTTAAGCCCCCCTCACCTCCTATTTCTCTTTAATATTATTTAGTTGTTTTGATGTTAACTTTTATGAAAAAATAAAATTATTTATTCGGGATTTGGCTGCAATTTGCTACTAACAATTTTGAATCCTCAATCTCAAAAGTAAAAAATGACAAAATATAGTTTTATTCCCTTTCCCTCCGCCCCTTCCCCATACTTTAAAAACCCACATGGCTGCCTGTGTTTCGAAGTTTCATTTTTCACCACGGGAGATGTGGGCCATGCGCATGCGCAGAGTCTTCTCTCAGTTGGACAGAAAATGCGCTTGTTTTTGTTTGACCTTTAGTCGAGCACGAATTGAACTTATGTGTAAGAAACGACAATTACTACACTCTTTGATTTTGGAAAATAAATATCTTAAAAGTTTCAAACTCTTTTTGTTTATTATTTATTATAGGATTAAACTAATTATAATTATTTTTCACTAACAATAACATAAGGTCCAGAATTTAGCGCCACGCCTGGTGAATTTAGCGGGACACCTTTTGATAACCCCTGCTTAGCCATTCCTTTTTTTCTTTAGCACCGCGTCTTACTACCCGTTCGGTTTATACACTTATTACCCGCCTCGGTGGCGTAGTTGGCTAACGCGCTTGTCGTGTTGAGCTCGACTGCTGAGGACGGGGAAATCGAGGTTCGAATCTCGGTCGAGTGAACTGGGGTTGGTTTTTCCTAAATGGCTTTTCACTCTCCCTCCACGCAAATGCGAGCTCACTTCCTCTAATTCAACCTTCCCAATTCCTAATCCATTAGCGTAATTAGTACTTAAAGCGTATAAACCGAATGGGTAGTAAGACGTGGTGCTAAATATATATTATACACTTATGTCCCAATTACACTAGTGGTTTTAGGGATTAGGAAGGCTATATTTAGTAGAATTGTACCCGAATTTGTATGGAGGGAGAGTGGAAATCCATTTTGCAACAACCACTTTCGATGCAGCCGACCGAGATTCTAGGCAATTAAAAAGGTCGGCATACACAGCAGACCGAAAATATCTTCTATTCATATATTCGCGATCAACAAAGATAACATTTCATTTTTTTTATTAGTATCATTTTATACAAAGTTTTGATAATATCGATCAAAAGTTCACAGGTTCTTTAATTAATAAATATAAATTGGATATATGAAAAACAAAAGTAAATCTGGTAGTGTCGTAAAAGTTTTTCCTCTTTTAGATCGGACTGTGCTTGCAATAAACTCTTGTCCTATTTCTCTTAGAACCGGCATGCTATTTATTCCCCTCCGACACTTTATTGGACTTGTCTCATTTTTCCTCCGGCGCGACCACCAACGCTGCTGTTTCTTTATGCATGATGCGTCAAACTTGTGAAACTGGGTGTAGACTTTGGGCTGCTGGGAGTGGAATTGATTCGTAACCGCTCGCTACCTCCTAGCCCGGCCTGCTAGCCTGTTATAATACCCACTAATCTCTGGGATTAGCTCGGGTGGCTGGATGGCTGGGTGCCCCTTC
This sequence comes from Timema cristinae, assembly GCA_039000515.1. NCBI lineage: Eukaryota > Metazoa > Arthropoda > Insecta > Phasmatodea > Timematidae > Timema > Timema cristinae. The sequence goes on from JBCFYV010000935.1 coordinate 60,098,889, forward strand.
CCCTCCTCAACCCTTCCTTTATTCTTCGTTTTACTTTACGTTTTCTTATTCTTGGTTACGTTGTTTTTTTTATACCTTTTCATTCAGTCGCGTTCTGCGATACATACTTTATGGCGATTGTATTTCTTGTATTATAACCATTCTTCTCATCACGTCTTGCTTGCCTCCTTCATTTTCTATGGTTTGCATTTCTTTTATGGTGTTTTAGGTGTTCGGAAATGGAAAAATATAGTGTTCCTAAACGAGTAAAGAGAGAAAGAATATTATCAATGTGTCAAGCAGACTGGAAAAATGAGCAAGCCAGCCAAAAGTTCAGGAAATTCGGTGAAATGTTTTGTTTGTAGCTATCGTTTGTAAAAAGTTTGAAAGTAATAAACCCAATTTCAGTATAATTTATTTGTTAAAGTTGATCAAAATTCATTCGCCCGTAATATTTCTGTTGTTATTTCTAAACGTCAGAAACGCCAATTATTGCGTTAATGTGTTGATATAATATATCTCTTATTTTTACTTTGATATGAAGTTGATATTTTCCCTTGATAATCGAGCCATAAAAAACACTATATATTTTAATAGTACATTTTATTCACAAAGAAAACACGCTGTTCACGTAGTTTGACGTCAGTCTCGCAATATATATCTTAAAACTTAATAAATCCTAAGCACTCGATCGAGATGCGCTACTAAATGAAAAATCCTATCGAGTAACCGCCATATTGAAACGAGCAACCAGATTGAAAACCCATGTGTACACGTTGTTCGGACAAGGTTCTAAGAATGTCCCTGCCAAATTTCGTTAAAATTTGTCAAGCATTTGACACATTATCTCGGAATAAATATCCCGGACACATATACAAACGAAATGCCAATTGGTCAAGTTAAAACAAAACTCTGCTAAGCTTTTTCACTAAGTTACGTGATTTTTTTATAGGATTCTCTTATCAGTGAATACAAATTGTAATCAAGTGTCACTGACTAGTGACTAATTAGGCGTTGATTGCTTCTACCACTCAGCCAACTCTCTCTAACATGACTTGTCAACAACAAGCGAGCGGCCACTGTGTTTTTTTTTAAAAAAGTAGCCAGTAATTGGACTTGGAATAACAGGGAATGGATTTAATAGCTTAACAAAATAAAACTTCATAGCAAAAACTCACAATTTTTTTTATCGTGTTTGTGTTCATTTTGTCAAACGCATTACATGCCATGACAAGGAGGCCGGCTTCTAAAGGTCTAATTAATTAAACAGGATTGGTAATTGGTATGTTTTGTTGACTAAAGTGTCTTAAAAAATAAATTGATTGATGATTCAAGTGTTTTTGGTAGCTTTAGATGTTTAGAAAATATTATTCGATTTTTAAGTCGGTCAATTTCGTTTCTTTGAAACAACTAATTAGCCTGGAGTACACGCTAAGCAAGGATAATTACTGAACAAAATAAATATTAACTTACGAACTTAACCACACACTTAGCTCATACGGGAGGAGGGCAGGTTTCGATTACGATCGGGTGTATTATTTTTCACTCACCGCAGGCGAATTCTTACGATTTTCCTTAGTATTTGCCCTCCTCATCTTCTCGTCTTAACCCGCGTCGATGTTCGCATGGTCATTTCTATCAATAGACTGTACTGCAGATGATGGGGATATTGGTGATCGAATACCTTTCAAATTTACCGATTATGCTTTATACTGAACGTTTTCCCATTCTCCCTCCATGCAAATGTGGATACATTTCCTCTAAATTCTACCTACCACATCCACCCCACAAGATGAATTAAATACGTATAACCTGTATGGGCAGGACGATGGGAAAGGGAAAAAACCAATCACTTTTGAGAGACTTTCTTTCCTGGTACCAGTCCGGTCCATCCGCGTATTAACACTATTTGGATAGGGATCTGGAAGGTAAAATGTAAAGTTAATGTACCCAGTTGGGATCCGAACCCTGATCTCCCCATCACCGGCAATCCATTCTGTTACGAGAGTGCGGTCCCTAGACAAAATTCGACCACCGAAAAGTCTCCAGAGAGGGTTGTTTCTCGACTTTGGTTTTCTTTCTCCCTCGTGACGAATGCTGTTGAATTTCCTTAGAATTCGGGAAGCCACGTGACATGAAATAATCGGCTAAAAGCCAAACAAACGTGAGGCCATCCAAGTTTTTCTTAATTAATTGGTTCCCGGCTAGGTGATCGCATGGTCTAACGCGCTACTCTCGCAGTAGACTAGACTCCCGATGACGGTGATATTGAGGTTCGAATCTCGGTCGGGTGTACTGAGGGTAGTTTTTCCAAAATGGTTTTTCACTCTCCCTTCTCCGCAAATGCGGTACACTTCCTATAACTATAGCTTTCTTAATTTATAAAACCATTAGTGTAATTAGTATTACGCGTATAGCCCGAGCGGGTAGCAAGACGCGGTGCTAAGAAAAATGGTTTTTTAATCATAAAAAATTAAATAGTATCCATGCTAAAGTTTTTTAATTTAGTTAATGTTTTAGAAATACTCTCTTACATTACGGTCCGTTGATTATAAATCAGTGGTCGTTAACCTTTTCGGGCACCAAGCGAATAATTAATTAACTTATCAAAGGGCCCGTGATCAACCTTATTTTCTCCTCTCCACCTTTGTTTTTATCTATACACAATTACATAGTATAATAAAATGTAGTCCTTAAAATCCTTTTTCATATCGTTCTAGAAAAATATGGAATAAATAAAATGGATATTTTCACATTAAACTGTCTTATAACATCAACGATTATGAGCTATCATTATTATTTTGGTTACACTCGACTGTTATCTGAGGGGGGACGACTTAATATATTTACGAGCTTAAAGACAAAATATTTTTTTTAAAGGCAGTATAGTGTTTTTACGTAAATCAACTGGATTTTTTTTAAGCACCGCGTCTTACTACCCTTTCGGGTTGTACGATTATATACTAATTACGCCAATTGTTTTAGAATTTAGAAAGGTTATATTTAAAGGAAGTTTAATTGCACTCGCGTAGAGGTAGAGTGGAAAACCATTCAGGACAAACCACCCTCATTACACCTGACTGAGATTCGAACTTTGATCTCTTTAGTCATCGACAATCAAGTATATTGCTAGAGTGAAGCCTTTATAGACCATTCGGCCAGCGGAACAGGTATCTATCTATAATCTTCAAGATCGTACATGTCTATAGTGTTACGTGCTTGCAACTAAGTTTAGTTACGTAAATAAAGATTAATTATATTTGCCATTTGATTATCCTTACACCCGACCCGCTTTACTCATTTGTAATGTACAGTAGCCCCGTGGCTTCTTTAGTGCTGACTGACAGCTCACAGCTCACTTCTGGCAGTCAACATTTAGGTATATACCCAAATTTTGGTTGTCAGAAGTGACAGCTGCTAAACACATGTTTTTGCAGATCATGTGGTTCGGCGTAGGGATACATAATTTGGTCGGGTAACTTTTCAAAGCCGTCAGCTGTCACTCATCACCAAAGAAGCCATGGGGCTACTGTATCTGCATGACCCTTGTGAATATTTTGAGTTTGCGACCTTTGTGTCATTGACTCATAACTTACCTTGAATTATTAATGGCTCTGTTATAATCGTCCACCAAAGTATTGACTTAATTCCAAAGGCCATCATTCTTTTAAATATATTTTGGGGATTGTCTCAAATCTTTAAGCAAAGATGCTGTTTCAATTTTTTTTTTTCCAAATGGTTCAAATTTTCTCAATTTTTTTGTTCTCAATTGGAATTTACCCAGTCCTCGATGTTTTATAAACGCTTCCACTTGTATACCCTACCGTCGTCAGTATTGTCTTGTCTACCTATGAGTTTGGAGTTCGAATCTCGACCGCGTGTCCCCGTGACACCCCTTCCCCAACCCCCCGGATAAATGGTTTGGTTTTCCCACGCAACCTATACTCAATACACTTCATGCTACCATATTCATACACTCCCTCACGTGGATAACTAGGATTTGCAGTAAGACGCGGAACACGACAAACGCTCAGGGACGTGTGAGAATTCCGCCTCTTTGGTAAAATTGTGTTTCTAATTGGACAGTTGTTCTTAGCACCGCGTCTTAGTATTCCCCTCCGGACTAACCGTATTTTTATACCAAGGAAGTAGGTATGACAAAGCTTTAATTTGGAGGAAATATACCCGCATTTGTTTTGAAGTAAAGTGAGCAAACCATTTAGTAAAAAAAAAAAAATGTGGTGTGGCTGTGTCATGGACACGGCCGTGTGTTGTACGTGAATACGTTATGTATTTGACGACAGCTGACGATTAAAACTTAAACGAACATCGTAGCTTCTCCGAGTCAAAAGTTATACTAATTGCAAATCTCGATACGCAGTAAAATAACCTCAAAATGGCGGCGCTTCCCCCTCCACCACGCGCGATGCGTCACTGTTCTCGCGTATCGTAATGCATTCTTTGATCCTTAACTATCCAGTGGTATAACTTAATTTTGGATGTATAGGATAGATTCGAAACTACAACGCCAAACTGTATCCCCCGATTTTGTTATCATTAGGTTTTTTGGATTGCTCCCGTATGGTAGCAAATTTAAAGACGTATTCACGTCATAAAAACACTTTAACACTCCCTGTCGGCACATCTACCATCTTCGGTGGTCGAATGGTATAAGGCGTCAATATCTTAGTAAACTGAACTTCCGATGACGGTGAGATAGGGGTTTTAATCTCGGTTAAATGTAATGTGGGTGTTTTCCCCTATATCGTTTTGCACTCTTCCTCCATGCAAATGCAGGAACACTCCACCTGAATTTAACCTCCCTCATCCCAAACACATTAGTGAAACTACTAAACTCCGTTTATCCTGAAAGGTAGAAAGCTTACCTTGCCTTGTTCCACTATGGCGCAGGGCCATAGTGTAGTGCGTAAAGGTAATACTGCTGCCTTTCAGGGTAAACGAAGTATACATTTACGTATAATTCGAACGGGTAGTAAGATGCGGTGCTTAAAAAGAAATAATAAAATAAAAGTTTTATTTTTAATGAATTAAACAGACTCTTATAGGCAAATGTAGTTAAACTTGTTTTATTTGAACCTTGAGTCCTTGAGTCCTCCGCGGGTTATAACCCAGCTGCGGTCCGCGGATTTTTCTTAAGCGATAAAAATCTGTATCTCAACTTGTTCCACAGGGGTAGTAAAGCCGTCGCGTTGGTCCCTTGCCGATTGTGGCATGTGAAAAAAACCCTGGAATGTTTGAGAAGATAACTTTTCTCGTCAACATTTGTAGTCCCTTTCGATCTCGCTCTTAGAAATTCTCGTGTGATGATAATATAATCATGGTGACCTGGCGGTCTAGGGGTAAGGTGTCAAACTTTTGTGCTGGGGATCCGGGGTTCAATCCTCGGTCTCGGCACAGATTCATCTGATTGCCAAACCCTTCCTTCACATCTGACAAGACATGTGTTAGTCAAAATATGTGGATGTGGGGAATGCCAGGCCTCCACCGTGGTTCGGATTCCTCGTTAAACTGCAGGTCTTCCATTTCATCTCACAATCACCCTATCATTACACATTAGTGCGTATAACCCGAACGGGTAGTAAGACGCGGTGCTAATAATAATAATAATAATAATAATAATATAATCAGTTGATTCAGAAAGTGCGCGGTTAAATATCTCAAATAAACAATCTTTATGAAAAGCTGAAGCCAAAAACTAGTTTGATAAATGGTCGGTTGCTAGTATTTGGCGTGAAAGACTGTCGACCGTTCGTTGCATCCTTTGTGAGGAAGTGTGTAAGGTGTGTGGATATTTGGCAGGCCGACTGACGACACGAGGGACGGGTCAGGGTTCTCTTGTGTTATTCCGACACAGCCAACGTATCGGTCCGTCAGGTTTATTTTTATCAAATACAAGTTTTATTTAACGGTACAGCTGAGAAAATATTCTTGCTTCTTGGAACGGACCCATTTATTTTGAATGCTAGCGATAAATGTATGCATTTGAATATATATATATATATATATATATATATATATATATATATATATATATATATAAAATATATTGAATATAAAAAAATATATATTGAGTATAAAAATGACTTGCTCCGGTGATCGATTGGTCTTCTCGCAATATACTGGACTATCGATGGCGGGGGAGTCGGATTTCGAATCCCGGTCGCGTAGTTTTTCTTTCACGATTTTCCCCACTAATGCGGGCACATTTTATTTAAGTTAAACCCTCCCCATCCTTAAAGCAACTAATCCGAATTTCAAACTCACTCGGTAGCGTATCTGTCTTCTGAGCTCACGGTATTGGATTCAATTCCCGGCATGTTTAAAACAATGTATCATTAGTGAAATGTGAGTTTCCCAGTAATAAATTAACAGTGGGGGGGGGGGGGGGGGGCTGGATGTTGTGTCAGTTCAAGGAGAACAAAAAAAGGGTTTATAAGTCGTGTGTCAGTCGGTTCAGAAAGTGAACCTACCCGCCAGTCAATACCCTGAACAAGGTTCTAGAATCACCCATTCGCGTTGCATGTCCTGCCCACTGAAATCTACGAGAGACTATTTTCTCAACAGTGTCTGGTGATGTATGTTACTCATTATTATGTAACCTCCTCCACTCCGCGGTAGCCTCCACCATTTTTTGGACCAAATATCTTACAAAGTACCTTCATTTTTTTAATACCCTAAACTTATTTTCGTCATGTTTCACAAACATAAATAACAACCGATAAAACGATAGTTTTGTATATTCTGAGTTTTACATTCCTTGACAACAGACGAAATGTCAACGTTTTAATGACCGGGTAGGCCTACTAGCATGCATGCATTTCCCGACTTTATTCATTTACTAAATTTACAATGGATTTTTTAAATTTTTTAGACCTCTACGTGTTGTTGATATCGTGCAATGCTCATGACAGACAAATGTTTAATTTAGTTACTATATAAGAAGATACCATAGTGGAATAATGCAATGTAATCTCGTTATCTTACAGGGAGTTTACCTCACAGGATAAACGAAGGTTCATACACCACTCTTGCTCTGACGTATTCAAATGTAAATTGGACATTCATAGCAGGTTTTGCATACATTTAATAGCTGTTATCTGCTTCCTTTTTTTGCAAGTTGTAACCTACACTTTGGTATTAATGTGAATAAATATGCTTGAATATTTTAATTCTTATACTTTAACTTTGGCATCACTTAAACATACAATTTTATTGCTTTTCGAAAGTCTTCAAAATTTCAACAAAAATTAAAAAATAATTTTTGTATAATTTGTACATCATAAATTTAAATGATTTTTTTTGATGAATTAATGTTAAGTGCGAGTTTATTTCTTCCATTTTTATATTTCTGGCTTAGACCTGCATAATCATTTAATTAAGTAAGTAAAGACCAGACGTATAAAACAATCTACTTCGTCGAGATTCATTAATGTTTAATAATATTTTATAATTTTCGTTTTCTATTCACTGGTTATGTTGGGGTGGGGAGTGAGGGATGTTTAAACGATTGGATTGCACACACTTGCATAAAAAACCGTTTTACTAAGTTTTAAAGCAGGAAGAGGTATCAAATTCAGTAAATGTTATTTTATTTATTTTACAGACATTCACTCATTTCAAAATTAATTAGTAAAACGTTAGTACATTTAATTTGTAGAGATTAAATTAGATGCTTGGTATAGGAACACAAAATATTTTACTAACTTGTGTTCTTTTTTTTTATTAAAAAAAAAAGCTCTCCAACTCTTGTTTTACGTAATAAGTAGTAAGAAATTACTTGCTAGTTTTTAGCCATTTCTTGGTAATTTTATTATAAGGTATATTTGATTTTGAAACGTTTTATGTTTATCTTTGCATGCTTTGACCTGGAAGACTGGGGTTCAAGCTATACCTTGATTTACTTCCTATTGAACATTTGTAGCACCTTTTTAGATTTTATTTTGCAGTCAACATTAATAACATTTCACTATTCTTTTAGGGTTATTTTACAGGTATTGATGAAATATATCAAAACTGACAACCGCAGGTTACATGAATATACGTATGGACATTTGAAAGTAGTTTGAGTAAGGTAACTTTTTCTATACCCTGATTTTGGTGGACCTGTTTTGGAAGGCTTTATTTCATACTAGAATCCTACTGTATAGCAGTATTTTGGTAGGATAAAGGGCCTTCCTATTACCGTCCACGAAAGCCTTTTCTCTTACCAAAATACAATACAGTATTATAATTCTAGTATGAAATAAAGCCTTAAATAACGGTGTCTTGTAGTTAATAACGTTACTAAAACAATGTTAGTATATTTATACAATCTCATGTAATCTTCAGCTGTCACTTTAGATAGATATTTTCATTATATACCTAAAAAATAAGACAGATAATAATACCAAATTGTTATCACTGTTGGCCGCAAAGAAATATGTTTGCTTTTTATAAATTTGTTCTTTAAACAAAATCAGTTGTCGGATATCTCCATTCGTATGATAATAAAGTTTCGCTGTGTTGCACTGGATACCTGGATACAATTATTTAATTGGTTCTTTAAAATCCCATCCAGGTGGATGCTGGTGTATTTTCTTAGCACCAACATTCATTCTGTGTTCTCATATCAGTTAATACAAATTATGAATGGCCCGAACGGTCAATACAAGTCCTAGTTAGGGCCTACTATATATAAAAAATGTATGTGAATTTTGCTTGCCTCGGTGGCCGCGTGGTTTAAGGAGATACTCTCGCAATGGACTAGACTGCCGAGCCGTTGAAGGGTAGATCGAGGTTCGAATTTCGGTCAGGTGTACTGAGGTTTAAAAAAAAGTTTTACATTCTCCCTCCACGCAAATGTGAGTACACTTCTTTTCAATGTAACCTACCGAAAACCAAAAACCATCAGTGTAATTAATGTAAAAGAGTATAATCCAAATGATTATTAAGACGCGCTAAAAATATAAATATATATGCGAATTTGCGTTGTGTCATTTAGAAGTGTCCTCCACTATACTATCGGCTGTTTCGTGTTGAATCAAGTGCGCAAGTGGCCTCGTCGAGCTGTTTGATTCTCTTTCTCGCCTTGTCTCACACCCGTTCTCTCTCTTTCTGGTTGGATCTCGTGCCATTTCTCTCCTCCCCTTTACCCCCAACAACCAAACTAGCTTTCTCTCTCACGCTCGTTTAATCTTCGACTCTTCGCTCTCTCTCGGGAAGCTTCGTGCTATCTCGTGCGACCTCGCTATCCCTCTCTCTCTCTCACCTCGACTAGAACGATGTCCCGTTTCTTTCACCAAGTCAACAAAACACCATCAGTTCTCAGTTGAGTTTTGCCTCTTGGTTTAGGAGGTCGTATATTTACTTGTTTCTCCCTAATATATTTTCCTTTTTTTTCTTTCTTTTTCCTTTATATATATTTTTCGCTTATTGTTTATTTGGTTGGGTTTAAGATTTTATTCTCCCCTTCCTTCGTTATAATATATATGACGCAGTTTTTCTTTAGCGTCGTCTTTAAAAAAAAGTTGACATTTATCTGTATGTTTTATTGTAAGATTTAAAATGTGTTGATGCATATTCCATCTGTGATTATTTGTGTTCTGTGGTAAATTTTGTACTGTCAACATCTTAAAATGGTGCGTTAAAATAATTCTGACCTAAGATGAGGTGCCGACTTTGTGAACTGTTGACCGATCAACAATTGAATGTTAACCTATTGAATCTTCAACACAATCATCATATTACGCAACAGAATGGGAACGTCACAGCCTCTCCAAATATGATATGGTTACCGCCCTTTCGGGACATGATGCTTGCTTATTTACTGCGAGGTAAGATTTATTAAATCTATTGTCATTAAAGATAAACATTTTCTCTGCACGATTTACTTGAGAAAAGTCTTGCAACAATGTATATTCGATATTTTATTAGTAATCAAATCAATCTCTGCACGATTTATTTAAGAAAAGTCTTGCAACAATGTAATTCGATATTTGAATAGTAATCAAATCAATCGATTATGGGAGATTTTGATTATGAAGCTCTTTTAATCTTATTTAAAATAGTGACTCACATCCTATTTCTCTCCCTTCCCCCACCCCCCGTTTTATTTAAGCAATCAATATATCTCGTGATGCAGAACAACAAATTACCAAACGACCTTAACAACCTTCAACGTTTTTTTTTTTACGGTGACCTTGTGCTTATCTAAATCTGCGCAAGTTTTGGCGGTGCCAGTTTTACATCAGATTCCGTACTTTCTAACAGTCGATAGGATTTTAAGCACTAGCATAATAGGATATACATTTCATGCTCTCATTATCTCTTTGTATTTAAGGGCGCCGTTTACAAATTGACACATAGATACGTCGTGGAACTCCTTCTAGGAATGACAGTTTTGAATCTTCAAAATCATACAAAAAAAATTAATATTAATACATGTTTTGATTATCAATGATTAATTATTATTATTATTGTTACCACGTTACAGATCACATGGCTCTACGTATGAATACGTGAAAATAGAACAACTCTTCTAGCTGTAAGATAAAAGCCCTTCCTATGAAAATTGTACTATATATCTTTGGCAAGGAGAAAGGCATGCTTATTGTAATTTCGAAATAGGAAGAAATTTGACCACTAATAAAGTTAACAAAGCCACTTTAATGTATTCATACGCCAATCATATATTCTGCAGCTATCAATCACATCGGTGGTTTGTGTAGTATATTTCGATAGTTGTAAGATAAATTTAGGTATATTTAATAATGTAGGCCACTTTAATAATTTTCGTTAACATAAATCCCCCAGTGGGCCTACCTGCTAAATTTGTACTACATATTTTCATACCATCCTGTGTTAGTATTAATTGAAATTAAAAAAAATATATATTCAGGCCTATACATATTTTTACAGCGATCAAAATCTCTCCGCCTTTCAAAAGCCACGTGATTTGGCATATGGAGATATTCAAATCAACCTAGCACATTTACAAATTATTGTTAAAAACTTTGTTAAGTCCCTAAATTGATAACTAGTCCAGTTAATTCCTAAATTGATAACTAGTCCTGAAACGTGATCAAAATTCATGGCCGGTACAATTTTGTGTTAACCCTTCCTTAAACTCTGACAAGACATCTTGTGAATGTGGGGAATGCCAGGCCTCCACCGTGGTTCGGATTCCACGTTAAACTGTAGGTCCTTCATTTCATCTCACAATCACCCTACCATTACACATTAGCGTAAGTGCGTATAAACCGAACGGGTGGTAAGACGCGGTGCTAATAATAATAATAATAATAATAATTTTGTGTTTAATGTCATGGAGCCCTGATCTGGCTCCGGGGTCATTTTGAAAATACAATGCTAGTTCATCTGTATTTAAGGTGTAAAAACCCACATGAAATATAAAACCTATTTTCTCATTATATATAAACTGTAAAACATATTTAAAATGAGTTTTTTTCCCAGCTTCTGTTGCCATACCTTTTATATTCAATACAGTTCCCACAACTCTTAGCAAGGTCAGACAGTAGCCAGTCTATTCTCCAGAAAAGGAATAAAACTAGAACCACGTAATTGTTTTTAGAACAAGTGACAAGCGTGTATTGTACGATGTTATTAAATCCACGTCACCTCAAGTGTTGATGTAAAATAATGGGCTTCTCTGAGGAATCAACATATTGACAGGTCGCTGAGCAGACGCAAACCTCCCCCCCCCCCCCCCTTTTCCCAACCTATTAGCTCCCGCAACCCTCCACCCCTCCTATCAGTAACCGCAAACCCCCCCCCCCCCCCTTTCATCCATTTGTTAGTTTCCTCACACCCCGTTTAGACGAATGTCAACATTCTCATTAGATACTAGTTCGTCACTAATTTCCTTTGTTGTGCACTCACCTTAACACAAATACCCCCCACCCCCACACGTGTGTGGGATTTCATTCTTCGGACTGTTCTTCACCCCCCCCCCCCCCGCATCGTTTGACCTTTGTGTCCGGGTTTCAATCACGTAGCCAGGAAGTTAAACTCTGACCACCTCTTACCGTAATTGTGAATAATACGATATCAAATTCAAATTCACCCTTTTTTTAAAACCTTGTTATGAAAAAACACAAAACGTGCTGTCGGGTAGATTGTCATATCTATGAATTAATTTATTTTAACCAATGCGGTCGTTTTGAGTCGTGACGTAGTCCAAAGGTATAGACAGCGTTTTTCATTAACTTTGCGGCCGGTGACGTCACTATTCTTCCCCCCCTCCTCCGTCCCTCAAGAAAATTAGATCCTTGTTACTTGCATATTGGTGTTTATTGTTTAAGAAGATGGATGGCCGTGCTTTGATAGTCTTACAAAGAGATTCGCTTCATCTGAGGGTCAAATCTCTAATATTTTGTTGTTGTTTTATCTAATATGGATCACAGTTTCGATTCGAGGATGGTTTCGTTAAACAAGATATTCAAATACCTCTCTTTTCCCTTCATTAGTGCCTCTCGTTTATATATGCTCTGTAGCCTACTGCCCGCCTGGATTATATGTACATTAACATTAATAATAGGAGGAAGTTAAAATTTATTTTTTTAAATGTACTCGCATTTGCGCGAAGAAAAAGTGATAAAAACATCTCGATACACCCAGCATAGATTCGAACCATCTTTTCCCCCATCACTGACAAACCGGATTAGACAAGATGAGACTGATGCCTTTATTTGTGTAACCTACTGGGGTACGTCCTACAAACTAGCTTAAATCTAGAACAGACAACACCCAGGTCGCCCCCCCCCCCACCACACACCCCGCCACCAAACCGTTAATTCATTAAGGTGAGAGAGTAAATCCATATTTCACTAATTATATAATAATCACCCGTTTCATTGGTTGAATGGTCTAAGGCGTCACTCTTGGGTTAAGACTTGCCTGCTGATGACGGGAAGATCGGGGTTCGAATCTCGGCCGGATCTACTGAAGGTAGTTTTTCCTAACTAGTTTCCTACCCTCCTTCCTCTCATAAACGTGTACATTTCCTCTAAAATGCGTCATACGTCATCCCTACCCTATTAAGATAAATTATCATAAATACGTATCGCCTGAACAAGTAAAAATAAAATAATAATAACGAGCCGAACTAGGAATTGAACCCGGGATCTTTGATTCGGTAGAGATAAACGCTACCGATTGAGCTAAGGTGTCGAACATTATCTTAGAAATTACTTAAAATATATTGAGCTTAAATCGTGACAAAACCTCGCGATTAATTTTTTTTTTTGTATTAGTTAGATTATTAGGGTCGGGGGGACACGTGTTCATGCAAGAAAATCTGAATTTTGAAACCATCAAACGACTTATCGTTCTGTCGAAAAAGCTTCAGAAAGAATCTCTTAAGAGATTGAGAGGAGAGATTGACGTTAACTAATCGTAAGTTTTCATTCCGTTCCACTTCGTCTGTTGTGGGGGGATCCCCTCCTCTTCCTGACTTTGTTGTTTTCGACGCTTCGTTGAGCTTTTCGCCAAGAGGATTCCTTAAAAGACGCGGATCATCCTGTCTACGAGATGATCTCAGTGGATGTAGTCGTGACAGGAGCTACAGAGGAAGTAAGGGAGAGAAATGGAGAAACAACACCTGTAGCGCTGTGCACGTGGACAAAGGAGTAGGGCTCACCTGGGTGCTGGCTAGGTAGGTTAGAGATTGCCAAACAGATGTTGCGCCTCTTTTGAAATATAGACAAAACCCTACAAGAGTTTAGTGTTTACTGTATTGAACACAACACTATTTTATACTAGCAATCCCGAGACTAGATTAGAAATACGGCCCTAATAATATTGGCCGACTGCCGAGACTAAATACGGCCTTAAGGAGATACCGCTGACAACAACTTGTTGCTAGACAACTCGGAACGCTGGATATTTTTAAAGATCCCACATTTTTAGAGTGTGTTCGACGGAATGTCAAGACACGTTTGATGTTCGCGTCCAACTATTTTTCCTGTGAAATAGAACGTGAATCTAATTCAAACATATTGTGTGTCAAGCATGATCATCTGTGCAGAAGCGTCTTTTACAAAATATTCATCATTGTCATCCAATCTAATGACGGAGGTTTTTTTTTATTCAGTGAAATGTGAGCCTCTTATTTGTTTCCTTCGTGTGAATACATTCAATTAGTTTCTTGTCGAATTTGGCGGTCTCGGAGTAAAGAGTGCTGTTTTCAAGATACGATCTTGCGTGGGTTCAAATCCATTCGGGGTCGATGGATTTTCTTATTCTTCTTGGGTGATAAGAACCCTTAAAACAACTTCCTTCTTAGGAGGAGTAAAGTTTTTTTTGTCCCATGTAGATTTTGGCATTTAAAAGAACACTGGAAGGTATATTAAAATACCTATCCCGGCAAAATTGGTAGGACCATTCGCTCTCGCTCATAGAAATTCACGTAATATATATATATAACTTCTCGGGCCAGAAAGTGCATGTTAACTATCTCAAATAAATGAATAAAAATAATCTCTTGAGAGTCGGATATGAAACCAAATATTATAATGCAGATTTTTTTCTTTTTTTTTCTGGAGATCGAGGTTCGAATCTCGGTCGGGTGAACTGGGGTGGTTTTTCCTAAATGGTTTTCCACTCTCCCTCCACGCAAATGTGGGTTCACTTCCTCTAATTCAACCTTACCAATTCCCAATCCATTAGCGTAATTAGTACTTATAGCGTATAACCCGAACGGGTAGTAAGACGTGGTGCTAATATATATATATTTTTTCCTGATCCCCCTACCATAATAGTTTTAAATAGTGGAATAACGCGAAAAATAAATTATTCACTTTGTTGCTTAGCAGAAACTACACCCATCTTATCGCTTTTACATAGTTTCCGGATGATTATATAAAGCTACTGTACGCTCAATAAAATTGGCAGCACAGCTTTTGGTCACTATGGATTAGGAGTAAAGTAGGGTTCGTTATTAACTTTTTTTGGGGATGAGCCAGATGAAACTTCACAAGATGTTTTATGGAGGAAGGTTATAATATGTAATATGTTAAAATGTACACAGCTTTTTTTTTATGAGTTGAACAAGAAGTGGTATTTGTTAAATATTTTCTTGACTACTGGTTATATATCCCTGTGATAAAGTCACACCATGTAACGATACTGATTTGGACCCTTCTCATCTATTAAAAAAAAGTCATGGAGGAAGTTCATTTTTATTTAAAGTATTGTATGTAAAATACTTCAATACTTCATCCATGGAGAATCAGGAGCTTTTCAGAACTGATGTCAATATTGCACCATCAAAACAAAACCAACTCCGTAGTAGTTACCAAAAAAACAAGTGATGCTAGCTCCCTATACCCAATAGGAAGCTAGCCTTCATAACACCTGTCGCCGGACTCTTTCGATTGTTGGTTCTGACACTGGTCACGTGAGGTCCAAGGGGCAAGGGGTAGGTCATATATAAGCTGCTTGTGCGTATGAACGCACAAAGGATACCAATACAAATTAACAGTGCCGGTAGCATAATATAGCAGTAGCAGTAATTCACAGTGCCACTAACTGAAATCTGTACAGTAGCCTCATGGCTTCTTTGGTGCTGACTGACAGTGGACAGCTGACAGCTTTGAAAAGTTACCAGACCACATTTTGTACTTCTACACCGAACTATATGATTTGAAAAACATGTGTTTAGCAGCTGTCACTTCTTACAATCAAAATTTAGGTATATACCTAAATTTTGACTGTCAGAAGTCAGCTGTGAGCGGTCAGTCAGCACCAAAGAAGCCATGGGGTTACTGTAGTTCAACTAAGCTGTATAATATAAACTATATCTTCAGTGCCGAAGATAAATTACTGTAATAAATGGTTTGCAACATAAAGGTGTTATTATCCAATTAAAATATCACACAATTACGTATCAATATAATTGGCGCTCGATCACGGGCTATAAATACCAATTATCTCACAATACCGAAATACCATAGTGCTTGATCACGTGGCAATTACCAGCTAACTAAACGGTATCACTTCAATCGGCGCCCATCGCCGACCCGTAACGTTTTAATCGGCGCCCAACACGGACCGATTCATTCAATAACACTATAATTGGCGCCCATCGCTGGGCAAATATCAATTAATAATTTCAATAACATTATAACCAAATTGAGATCACCTAATATCACACACACTCTTGCGAATAATGTTGACATTTACACACGTTAAAAAATGTGTTAAAAGTGGAAAGATAAAAATGCCATGGGCAAAGTTATATGGCGTTATATAAGGCAGATAAATTCATACATAGAAAGGGAAGGTTTCCCTCTGGAGTGTAATACATAACTAATTATTATTTTAGGTATTTAACGTGCACTTACAGACCAGAAATAACACCCAGCCCCGCCGTTAATTCATTACTGATGAAAAAACAACATCTTCGATGGCCGCATGGTCTAAGGCGCTACTCTCGCAGTAGACTAGACTGCCGACGAAGAGGAGATTGAGGTTCGAATCCCGGTCGGGTGTACTGAGGGTGGTTTTTAACAAGACAGTTTTCCACTCTCCCTTCACACAAATGTGGGTACACTTATTCTAAGATATTAACAAGAAGCTTTGTCCCCCTATCGTCACCGCGGAAATTTCTAGTAATCATTCAAATACGACTGCACTGCACACATTTCTGGCATATCTTGGTATTTTTTTTCCCCTAATTTCCAAACCTCGCGCGAGCCGGGAGCTGAGTTCGGCCTGCTATGATGAACGCTCTTAATATTTTCAATTAGTAGCTGTGTTGTTTAGCTACTTGTTCGCCTCTTCCCCTCCCCCTTTCCAATCTCTCCCCCGCAGCTTTAGGATCATCGGTTAGCGTCGAGTCACGCCTCTATTGATCTACCGAGGTAAAGAGGATAGGAAAACAGAGGTTTTGTCAAGATTCTCTTGTTTTTATTATTTTATCTTATTTTTATTTGGTTCGATGGTGAGTCGGGTTGGGGTGGGGGTGGGGGGAAAGGAAAGAAGTCACGTTTACCCCTCGAGCTCTAAACTATCAACGACTTCTATAGGCCATTGAACACCCGCCATTGTGTGCTGAAGTTGTGACTGACAAATTGAGCTGTCTAGAAGAAAAGAAAAAAAAAAAAATAACAAACTAGGAAGATGACATTTTTGCTCGGGATGAAGACGTTTGTCTACAATTTGATGCTGGTTTGATGGCAGGTCGGAAATGGAAGAAAAAAGAAAGGGAAAAAAAACTCTTAGGCCTTACAGTGTGATACTTAAATAATAATAATAATTAGCACCGCGTCTTACTACCCGTTCGGGTTATACGCTTTAAGTACTAATAACACTAATGGATTAGGAATTGGGAAGGTTGAATTAGAGGAAGTGAACCCGCATTTGCGTGGAGGGAGAGTGGAAAACCTTTTTAGGAAAAACCACCCCCAGTTCACCCGACCGAGATTCGAACCTCGATCTCCCGTCCTCAGCAGTCGGGCTCAAGAACACGACTAGCGCGTTAGCCAACTACGCCACCGAGGCGGGTGATACTTAAATTCTACTCCATTTATTTATTTGTGTTCATCAAAAACGCTGACCAGCTTAAATAATGTCGAGATTTACAGTTTTATGGCAACAGTTTCTAAATAGGTGTATGAAATTAAAGGAGATTAAAACTAGAATTATTTATTATTTTAATTATATTCTAGTCTTAATCACATAATAATTTCATTGGTGCATTTAGATATTTTAACGTTCTATTTTTAACCCCACTTTAACACAAGACTTATAAAATTACTTAACTAGAACATAACCGCTTTGGTGATGAATGAACGATCTTCAGGCTTCACTCTCAGAATAGTCTGGACTTCCGTTGACAGAAAGATTGGGGTTCGAATCCCAGCAAGTGTACTGGTGAGGTCTCCCTCTAAATGGTTTACCACTATCCCTCCACTCAAATGCGGGTACATTTTTTATATTATATCTTCATACAACATTATTATTATTTTGACAAGTTAGTTGCCTTGACCATATTAAGTGCTCTAGCCTATCCTATCAACAGCTTGCTGACCTGGCGATCTAGGGGTAAGGTGTCAGACTTCTGTGCTGAGGGTCCGGGGTTCAATCCTGGGTCCCGGCACTGATTTATCTGATTACCAAACCCTTCCTTCACCTCTGACAAGACGTGTATTAATCACAACTTGTGAATGTGTGGAATGCCGGCCTCCGCCGTGGTTCGGATCCCACGTTAAACTGTAGGTCCTCCATTTCATCTCACAATCACCCTACCATTACACACCGTAAGTTCTTGTAACCCGAACAGGTAGTAAGACGCGGTGCTAATAATAATAGTTTCATCTTGTTTCCCTTCAACTTTGTCTTCTATGACGTCACTCGATCCATTTCTTCTCATTATGTGACCCATCAAGTTGGTCTTTATTCGTTTAATTACCTGCAGAATGGTTCTCTTTTCATTTGCTCTTCTTAGAACTTCATCAGTCACCAGATCTGTCCACTTTATCCTCTCTTATTCTTTTCCGGCATTCTCCTACCACATTAGGGTTATTAATATATATATATATATATAAAACCAATTTTCGTCATTTCCCCGCAACTATTTGAGATATGAAATAATTTATCATTGTAAAGTTGTAGTGCTATTAAAATTAAACTCTTTTATTTGGAATATATCTTTATGGAGCTCTTTTCTCAATGTTTCAGTAACAATGTGTTAAAAAAGTTGTTTTTTATTTTTATCCTTCACGTTTTTTCTGCCAGTCTTTGTATGTCATATTTTACACTTATTGTGGTAGGTATGAGAAAGGAATTTAAAATTTGAGGAAATGTACCAGCATTTTCATGATGTGTGTTTCATATTATACATTTTTTTTAAACGCCCTCAGTACACCCGACTGGAATTCAATTCCCGACCCCCTCGTCACCGCAAAACGAGATGTAACGAGATTGTTATTATTATTATTATTATTTTTATTATTATTATTATTAGCACCGCGTCTTACTACCCGTTCGGGTTATACGCACTTACGCTAATGTGTAATGGTTGGGTGATTGTGAGATGAAATGGAGGACCTACAGTTTAACGTGGAATCCGAACCACGGTTGTGGCCTGGCATTCCACACATTCACAAGATGTCTTGTCAGAGGTGTAGGAAGGGTTTGGTAATCAGATAAATCTGTGCCGGGACCGAGGATTGAACCCCGGTTGCCAGCACAGAAGTCTGACACCTTACCCTAGACCACCAGGTCACCAACGAGATTGTTCCGCGTGCACTCCGATACTCATAATTAGATATAAAAACTGCAATCTATATATATATATATACTACACACACGACTGTCCTAACCACTCGAGGTCAGGAGCTATATTCCCCTTTCTAATTTTGAAAACAAATACATTTACTAAAAACTCGTAGCCCCTAAGATTTGCGAAACGAGATAATATATATTATTGCAGCACTCCACCAACGCGCATAAATAAAAAAAACAACTTTTTTAACATTGTAACGGCAACATTGAGGAGTATCTCTGCGCACCAAAGGGCGTAACGATCATTTACAACTGTCAAAGAGCTCCATAAAGATATATTCCGAATAAAAGAGTTTAATTTTAATAGCACTACAACTTTACAATGATAAATTATTTCATATCTCAAATAGTTGCGGGGAAAAGACGAAAATTGGAAATTTCTGCTAGGATGTAAAGTATCTTCAAAGTTATTTTCATGGGGAAATGAGAGTTACCATATTGTTTGTAATGTTAAACAATGCCTGAATACAAAATTTAATCAAAATTGTTTTAAAGAATTTTGAAAAATCGTTTAAAACAATTTTTGAAAAAAAATTTATGTTTTATCCCTTTTTTATCCTTCAGTAAACCACCCTTAATTTTAGGGTTAGATATCTAATTCCAAAAACTCCTCAGAGGAACCTTTTGTAAACACTAGTTACCTAGTTGTAGCCCGGTCGATAAAATGGTTTTGACTCTCGAGGCTACTCTTTGTTTACAGAGAACACGGCGCTCCACGTGGATTTTTCAAAAACCCATTAATCCAGAACTGTTATTCTTCCCTCCCCCTTTTCGCCCCCTCCCCCCACTACTCTCCATTGAAGATATCAGAGCTTCATATTAGTTTTAAAATCTGACCGCAAATTAATTTGAGAATCGTTTTTTGTAAGCTGATTATTTTGCACCTTGGATGTAGTAATCTCTACTTTTCTCTTCTCCCCCTCCCCCCCTCCCCATTACGTTTTGAAATTAATGTATATCACACTGGATAGCTTTTTTGGGTAGGAAGATAGGGATGGAACTTTACCTCAGATTTTTCTTCTTCTATAGGCAGTCACCCGCCTCGGTGGCGTAGTTGGCTAACGCTCTTGTGTTGAGCTCGACTGCTGAGGACGGGGAGATCGAGGTTCGAATCTCGGTCGGGTTAACTGGAGAGGGGGGGGGGGTCCTAAATGGTTTACTACTCTCCCTCCACGCAAATGCGGGTTCACTTCCTCTAATTCAACCTTCCCAGTTCCTAAACCCATTAACGTAATTACAACTAAAGCGTATAACCCGAACGGGTAGTAAGACGCGGTGCTAAATATTATTATTCAATAAAAAGCTGAAAATAGTTTGTGTACAATTAACATTTTAGAGCATTGAAGATGTGTCGGATGTATAGATTTACATTTTGAAACCAAGTTTACAATCTTATATATTCAGAAGGCTTACTGTCATACACTAAAAAAAAAAAGTCCCTTTGAATTACTTCTTTTTTAGCACTGAGTCTTACTATCCGTTCAGGTTATACGCCTATGAACTAATTACTCTAATTTGTTAGGGATGAGTAAGGTTGAATTTAGAGGAAGTGCACCCGCATTTGCGTGGAAAACTATTTAGGAAAATCAACCTCACGTTACCTGACTGGGATTGAACCCTTATCTCCCCTTTATCGGCATCCAGTCTATTACGAGAGTTGCACTTTAAGACCATGCGGCCACTGTGGGTTTCTGATATTAAAACAAAAAGTATATTAAGCGCGCCCAAATAAAATCTTAGGTGCGCTAATGCTCCAAACCTTACTTGCTGTACCAACCATCCGAGGAGCTGACGATGACCGCCAAAACATCATTTATCACTATCTATTAGAGCTATACGTATATATATACACACACAAACCACACTTAAGTGTCGAGAATAAAACAGATTGGATTTGGAGAAAGTACACTAGCATTTGCATGGAGGGGGGGATGGGAATACCATTTAGATTTAAAAAAACTCCAATACATCCGACTGGGATTTGAACCTGACATCAATAGCCCACTCTATTGCGAGAGTTGTCGCCTTAATACAGTTCTCAAACTGTGGTCCGCGGAGGAGTGTCAAGTGGTTCGCAGGCAAAACCATAGGCAAAAAAATAAATATTAGGGCGTATGTGAAAGAGCTCAAGAATATAAGATTGACGGGTTAGGTCAACGAAATTTTGTAGGCTACCACAAATAGTACGACATGTAAAATGCGTATTAAAAACATAGTCTAATAAATATTGCTGTGTTTCACTGTTTGATAGACGCGCACATCAATATAACTAAGCGAGTTTTCGTGATTGACTTGGTTACGTCTTGGTATCGTGGGAAGGTTAAGACCAAGTTGTTCTGATCAAGGGGGAGCGTGAAGACGATTTTGAGATGTTTTTAATAAACAAAAAAATGGTGGTCTAGGTAGAGTCGATCTAACAGCTGGTAGGTGAATTTATGTAATCCTATTAAATGTACTGCAAATCTACGGAAAACGAGTTATTTAATTTTATTCCTAGTTAGATTGGTATTTACTTATTTGACAAGTCCTAATATTTACAAAACATGTCAAGCTAAACATATCTTGAAGAATCAAATAACCAAACTATTATTTATGCATTTTAGTGAGGATTTCTCCATCTAGATATCATATTCTGAAAATTGAAAAATTACACTTGGACACGGGAATCGAACCCGGGACCTTTGGCTTAGTACGCCAATGCTCTAACCACTGAGATATCCAGGATTCGTCCCGTGCCCATGGTCATTCTTCACTCTTCACTCATATTTTAAGGCAGAGTCTATGATGGAGGTGCGGAAATATAACCTTAATAAAACTGTTTTTAAGTAGGCCTAATTACTTACTGTCATGTATTTTGAACTAGTAATTTCTGTTCATTTTAATCTACAAAAACTTAAAACCTATTGACTCCGAAGTTATATTCGTTTAAATCTAACATAAGAAGGGATGGGATGCTGTTTTGAAATTGGTGCACAAATTCTCGACTCATTGGTCGTAACCATACTGTTTAGTCTGGTCAAGGAAAGCGTTACCAAACCGAGCTCTGGTATCATCTCGGTCATAAAACACTTGGTTAAAATCGATACCAGTTCGACCTCGAAAACACGCCTACAGCGTGGTCCGCTATGGATAAAAGTTTCTAGGAACACTGCCTTAGTACGTTATGTTAAGCATAAATGTTTTCTCTGGTCTAGAGTTAAGCCCTCCGCCGTTGTCTTGTGCTTGCGATAGTCAATGTGTTGTTCCACTTCCGGCGCAACACTTGGGGGCTAGAGTGAAACGTCACATCCGCTACTATCAGAGGACGTTTTAAATGCACTAGATTCTTGATAGTTCCGAGTCGAACGGGACAAAGTCTAACTAGAACTATAGTTCTACGGAATAACTGTGAGGAATGAAAATAATCACTTGTTTCTGATTGTTTAACAGTCTTGACACCTTAGCTCAGACGGTAACGCGTCTCCTTACTGATTTAAGAGTCCCGGGTTCTCTTTCTGTCATGCTCATAAAAAAAATATCACAGTGATTAATTGACGTGTGGGGTCTGCTGGATGTATTGATGTTTTTTTTTTACTAAATTGTTTTCCACTCTCTCGACATAAATGCGGGCACGATTCAGCTAAATTATACCTTCTTCATCCTTAATAAATAATTAGTATATATATTCGTATAACCCGAAGGTTAGTAATACTCCGTGTCAAAAATCAAAGTTATATATTTATAAATAAATAAAACCTACAACCATATGGTACAAAAAGTGAGTAATTTAAAAGAAAAAAGAAAAAAAAACAGCAGGGTTCTAAAAAAGCAAACCAAACTATTTAATTTCGGGAAAAAATACTAAGATTAGTTTTTTCATTGGTCTTGATAAATATTTTTTAGTCTAATATCAAAGAAGGGGGTGGATATATTTAACATAGCCTATTTCAACGTCACTTTATGGGCAATATTGATGTGCGTCGTTTTAATTTTCAATCTAATTAAAAAATGAGAGAGAGAGAGAGAAGGTTAATGAGCTCAACATCCAATAAATATGTCAATATTACAATATAAAGTAACTCAAATAAAACCTTTTGCATGGGTACGTATAAATCATACGGGATCAAGTTTATTCGAGATAATCGATTATCTTACGTCACGTTACACAGCGTATGTCAGATTCCATTCAGCTGCAGGCGACCAGATCGTAAAGTGGGTAGATTAGATGTATTTACTGACAAATATACAGGTTTCCCCCCTCCCCTGCTAACAATAAAGTTAAAGCTGAGACTGCTGCTATTTCATGTGTGTGTTTTTTTTTATCACCGCGTCTTACTACCCGTTCCAAGTTATACGCTTGCATGATAATTACTCTAATGAGGCAGGAATGTGGAAGGAAGCATTTTAGAGGTAATCTACCAGCATTTGCATTAGAGAAGAGTGGGAAACCATTTAGGGAAAATCACCCTCAGTAGACTCCGACTGGGATTCGAACCCTGTCTGCCAAATCTTTTTAAGTGCATTGTATCATTTTAAAATGTATTCTTTTCACGCAAAATATAACAATTCGGTCTTTTTACATAATTGAAATATTACATGCGAATAATGTTTATTTATCCGTATCGGTGGCTACGTGGTCTAAGGCGCTACTCTCGTGGTAGACTAGATTGCCGATGACTGGGAGATCAAGGGTCGAATCTTGGTCGGATGTACTGAGGTCTTTAAAAAAAAACACTCTCCCTCCACGTAAATGCGGGTGCACTTTCAATGAATATAACCTTCATTCCTAAAATCATTAAAGTTATTAGTACATAGGCCTAAGCATATTACCCGAACGAGTGAAATAGTGACATAAAAACTAGGCCTATGCATATTTATATACCTTTGCCACAAGACATCTTGTGAATGTGGGGGGGAATGCCAGGTCTCCACCGTGGTTCGGATTCCACGTTAAACTGTAGGTCCTTCATTTCATCTCACAAACACCCTACCATTACACATTAGCGTAAGTGCGTATAACCCGAGCGGGTAGTAAGACGCGGTGGTAATAATAATAATAATAATAATATACCTTTGCCTCGTTTTCTCCCCCTAAAACCCGCCACGGTGGTGTAGTTAGCTAGCGCGCAAGTTTAGTGTTGAGCTAGACTGCCAAGGACGAGGAGATTGAGGTTTTAATCTCGGTCGGTTGAACTGGGATGATTTTCCTAAATTGTTTTCCACTCTTTCTCCACGCAAATGAGGGTTCACCTCATCTGTATTAAACCTTCCCAATTCTTAACTCATTAGAGTACCCATACCTCTTAAATTTAAGTCGATATTTTTGTTCGCATTTTATTTGCTGACTTTTAATACTGACATACAACTTTTTAATTAGAGAATTCCATTTTTTAACCACAAATCAGGGTGTTTACCCTTTTACGTCAATCAGTTTTATTATTTAGAGGCATGTGGTGGTTCATGACGTCACTGTTATCAAATTTCCCGCGTTCTTGTCCCGAGCTAACGCTTGTTGCGGTTTCCAATGAATGAAATCTTGATTGAACATACGTCACTGCACAGCAACTCTACCCGACAGTTGTCTAGACTCGTATCGGTGGTCACACAGTCTAAAGGCGTCAGGCTCTCGGTAGACTAGATTGCTGGTAGATGAGGGAGTTGGTCACACTCACAATAGACTAGACTGTTGATGGAATGGGAGATTGGGGTTTTAATCCTGGTCAGGTGTACTTAGAGAGATTTTCTAAATT
Organism: Timema cristinae; assembly: GCA_039000515.1. Classification (NCBI taxonomy): domain Eukaryota; kingdom Metazoa; phylum Arthropoda; class Insecta; order Phasmatodea; family Timematidae; genus Timema; species Timema cristinae. The sequence goes on from JBCFYV010000935.1 coordinate 60,123,902, forward strand.
TATTGTCCATTCTCCCTCCACTCAAAATACGTGTACACTTCCTCTAAATTAAACCCTCCTCATCCCTAACTCAATAGCGCAATTAGTATATATGGGTATAACCTAAACTGGTAGTAAGACGCGGTGCTAAAAAATTATTGAAAAAGTAACCTAATTTAATATCCTTGATTTTTATTTTTTAACTGCGTGGTATTACATTATTTTTAAGGGTCAGTTCTGTAAAATAGCTATTTTGAGTCGCTCTTTAATCTTAATTATTTTTAAACCGGTAGTTTTTTTCTCTCCTGATTATATCTTGTTTTATTTTGGACACCTCCAAGTTATCAGCAGCCATTTGCTCTTGTTTGCACTCATGGAAACAAACGCCGGCTCACTCTACAGACATACCTCCAGTATTGTCTGCACAACTCAAGTTGACAGCTATTCTGTGACGTCACGAAACACGCTCGGTGCACATTCTACTTGACGCGGTATGGCCGGAAGCACATTCAGCATCATGAATAGTTTCTCTTAATATCAATAAAATAACGTTTGTTAATCTTCTTAGGAATGTCTTGGCCGTGAAGGGTACTAAAACTTCAAGAAGAAAATAACTTTCATCGTAATATGTTTGGTCATCAATTTTCTCCAGTGACAAATTATTATCGTTTATGATTATATATATATATATATATATATATATATAGGCCTACACAGGCGCGGATTCAGGGGGTGTGGGAGGTCAAAGGGTCAGTTGACCCCTCCCCCTGTGAAAGTTAGAACATTAATACAAAAAACAAAATGAAAATTCAAATTTTAGAAAGAAAATACAGCACAGATAAATTATACACTTTTTTAAATCTGTTAATGTGCAGACACTTCTTAAGCCGGGTCCACACGTGTATTATTCGTCCATGATTAATCAATGTTCGATATGACTCACGTAAGTGTGGACAAAGTATTTGTTTTCATGTTCTAATATTTGTCGTGCGTTGCGAGTAACTAACATTGTTCCGCATAGAGACGGTAGACTACCACACATCAAAGAAGACTATTAATCGCCTGAGAGCATTTCATCCACGAATACCGAATAGAGTATGTGTGGACAGCAGGAGCGGTGGAACTGTGGGAGACTCTGACCCCTGGAAATAATTTGACCTCCCTGGAATAAATCTCCCCAGATATATTTCAAATCCTCTGATATTATCGAATATAAAGCTGAAAGATGGCCTTAAATAAAACTCCAAATGAGTTCTAGATTCATTCTATTGTCAAAAATTTGCGGAGAAGACCTCTTCAAATAACTACTAGACTAGAATCATCTAATTGGCACAAACAGTATGGGGAGGAAAGCTCTAAATAGCTTTGAGGGGTATCCAAATTTTAAAAAATGTTTATGGGAGGACAACTCCAAATAGTTTTTAGATGCATGTCATTTTGAAAAAATTTCGAGCGAGGACCACCCAAATAACCTAGTTTCTGAAATAATTCACTTTTCAAAATTAATTTTGTTTTTGGAAGACCACTTAAAAGATAATCTTCTAGAGGTATTCAATTATCGTAAAAAAACTAGGGTGAAGATCACTCTAAATAGCTTTGAGGGGTATCCAAATTTAAAAAAATTTCTCGGTAACACTTTAAATGACTTATAAAATAATCTAATTGAAAATTCAAGGCGAAGACTACTCATAACTTTTAGAATAAACCTTTTTTCAAAAAATTCTTGGAAGTTGAGCCATTCCAAATGGCTTATAAAAACTATCTGATTTTTAAAAAATTGTGGGGGATGACGACGGATTAAAGATATTTAAGATCAAATATAAATGAGAAACTATTAAATGGTTGTAAACATAAATTTAACATTGTAAGTAACTATGTTATTTATAATTATGACCCCACTATTAAAATAATCTGGATCCGCACCTAGGCCTACATTAGTACTGTATTTGGCTAATTCAAAAAACTGGCTAGTTTTTTGAAATTTCTATTTAAATCAATGATAAACAAACCCATTTAGTAAAGTTGGAGTTGCTATTGATAGTAGGCGTGTGCGAAGTCTACTTTTTTCAATTCGAAGTGAATATAATCGAATATACGAAATATTCTCGAAGCCCGAATCGAAGTTCGAATGTTTTTTGTTTTACCCTTATTTTTTTACTGTACAATCTATCTAATATTTAGTTTCAATATGTTAAATCAAGCTATTATCACAGCATGCAATTCATTTACTTCAGTGTTTTTCGATATGATTGTTAATTTATAATGCAAGTTATATAACAGCTCGGAATGGCAGTAACTGAACATAAATCGAGTATTTTAGCTGTCACTATTTTTATTGGCGAAGCTTCGAAGCCGGAGGTTTTTTTTCGAAGCCAAGTCGAAGTTTCGCACACCCCTAATACATATAGAGAAAGCGGGTGTTTATGCATCAGCGGCGAGCGGGTTGCTTTTTATAAGGGATACGTTGGATTGGCTTTCATCATTTCTGATTTAAGTCTGCAATTTTCCTGCGCTAATTTTTCCAAGTTTTTTTATTCTGTATTTGAATTATTTATTTTCTAATGTATGTAGGCCTATTTATTGTGTATATGTGTTTTATATGTTGCATGCTTATGGTCTAACGCGCCACACTCGCAGTAGACTAGACTACCGAAGACGGGGAGATGAGGTTTGAATCTCGGTAGGGTGTTTTTAAAAAAAACAAAACATTTTAACACTCCCTCCACGCAAATGTAGATTACACGTCCTATAAAATATAACCTTCCTCATCCCTAACCCATTAGCGTAATTAGTGCATATGCGTATATCACGTGACTTGGCGTATGAATACGTGAGAGTAGATTTAATGCATCTTCTAGCTGTCAGATAAAGAGGCTCTTCCTGTGAAAATTGGACTGTACAATATCTGCAGTCGTCGGTTCTCTGTCCAACACAAGAAAGACTGCCCAAAACTACTAATAATTTGAAACGTCTTCGTGATCAATCCTTTATTCTTCTTTTTTTTTAATCCGTAGAAGCAGCTTTTATCGAAGTTTCTACCTCTCCTTTTACTTCATTGCAAACACTTGAAACGGGAAGTCGATCTCACGAAGTTGTCTTGGCCGGTCCTGTGGTGCAGGGGTGTGAATAGTGTGGCCACCGTTGGCCGATTTGTGGCTCTTTGGAAGCTTGTAAGGGGGAGGGAATGAACAGACGCCACGTTTCCGTAGAGGGAGATAGGAAAACCCGTCCTCAGAGCACCCGACCGGGATCAAACGCCGATCCACCCCCCGGTCTTCGACAATTTAGTCCAACACGAAATTAGCGCGTTAATTAATTTGAACTAATATAATATTATTCTTACTTATATGAACTTTGCTATACAACTCATTTAGTAGTCGAGTTTAATCACGCCTATGTTGACCTTTTCCTACTGTTAAAAAAAAGTTTTCATCCGTCCACAAATATATTTTCTCGCTGTAACATTTAAATTTGGTTCACATCACTTGTCAAAAGGGGCAAAATATATCCTTGAGAATTAGAGGGAATAATACATATTTTTTTAAGTAACTTTCCATCTGTCAGTAAAGGTCAAACGTCGCAACTTTTTGGCCGACATTTTAAAAGTTACTAAAAATAGTTCCGTATTCATCCGTCCCGCAAAGATGTCCCATCACTTTGACATGGGGTATATACAGTCACAAAATCTGCCATAAAGTTTCGACCAACTTTAATAGTGCTAGTGGACAGCGATGGAAATTCTACGATAAAATGGTCAAGCGGAAAATTTACTTAGTAGGTGAAGGCGTTGGGTCGGTGGATGTGGTACTTATACCCTATTACATGTACATCTGTACATACAGCCTTCAAACTGGTGTTGGGGCTGACGACCTAAGAGGGGAGGGGATTTGTTAACATACACAGGAGAAAAAGAGGGAATGTCCACTTTTAACTAGAATTGAGTTGGTGCTGCCATCTGTTAGACAATCATTGAGTTAGTGCTGCCATCTGTTAGACAATCATGAGAACCTTTATCATGCCTTTTATACACGGTTGCTACAGACAGGGAAAACCTGGAGAAGTCAGTGAATTTTTGGATGACAGGGAAATGTCAGAGAATTTAACTAATAATAAAGAAAAGTCAGATAATTAAAAAAAAAATGTCTAAAATATTTCATTAATTTCGCAACTAAACACTAAAACAAAAGTTAATAATACCTAAATAAAATAACATTTTAATTTTTAAAATAACTGATAAAACCGTCTATGTTTAGTAGATACAAACTTTTTTTTAAATATGTGATCAATAATAAATAAAACAAAAGTCATCATCCACCATTAAAACTGGAAAAAAGTAGTCAGGGAAAATTGAAAAATGTTGCCTTGAAAACCTGGAAAAGTCAAGAATATTTTTGTAAAATATGTTATGTAGCCACCCTGTTTATATATATTATGGTTAAAAGAAGTATTTGTCATATTGAAACTAAGTAGGCCTACTTTCTGAGGTCCTTGGATAAAAGTTTTCCTGGAAAATGTGTGTAATGGGTCTTTCCTCCCTGTACCCTTCATATAACAAACAAATGTTGGCATATATGAGGATGTTACTGTTTTTAATTACCTTATTGTGTCGACACGTTTATACGCCAATAATTACACATGGAAGTCGTCGATTTATTAAAAGTTCATAATTATTATAAACTAATATTTGTTATTATATTATATATATATATTATATATATATATCCAGGGGAGAGCCCTAAAGCGATTTATACCGACCGAGCGGCCCGCGCCATTGGCGATTATAGTGCCACAATTTGTGGATAGAGGGTGGCATGTGGTCAGCACAATGACCTCTCCGGCCGTTAATCTTAGTTTTCTGGACCGGAACTGCTACTTCTTTATTCAAGTAGCTCCTTATTTGTTCTCACGGGGCTGAGTTTGACCAAGTTTCAGAAAGAGTCTGGAAACACCGGGGTTTGAACCCGGGGCCTCTGGATTTGTAGCCAGGAACTCTGACCACTAGATCACAAAAGTGGTCTTTAGTTTCATATGTGAATAAAGAATAAAAGTTTTTTTTTAAATTACGTAGGCCCTAATTATTTTTAACAAACACTGACGGAAATATACTGAAGACATATGTAAACAGCATAAAAAATATCAAGATGTAACACAGATAAGGTAATATTATTTTTCTGTTCCAAGGAGAAAGAGGTGAACTCATGAAGGCTTGGATTTTATTATTATTATTATTTACTATTATCACCGCGTTTTAACGAACCGTTCGGGTCATACGCTTTAAGTACTAATTACGCTAATGGATTAGGAATTGGGAAGGTTGAATTAGAGGAAGTGAACCCGCATTTGCGTGGAGGGAGAGTGGAAACCGATTTAGGTAAAACCACCCCCCAATTCACCCGACCGAGATTCGAACCTCGATCTCCCCGTCCTCAGCAGTCGAGCTAAACACGTCTAGCGCGTTAGCCAACTACGTCACCGAGGCGGGTGATTTTAATATCTAAGTGTCGTAAGATGCGGTACTAAAAAAAAGTTTTTGATTGCAATAAACGTTTATAAATACAAACTATTTTTTTGCGGACAACTTTAGTAATAATACAGGGTGTTTCGCTCGCACTTTCTAACCAGTGGACGTAATTGGTGTATGAGATGCTATCAAGGCCAGAGATCGGTCCAAACAACCTGTACTTTTACCATAGAGTGAGGTTTTATTTCATAGGTATTGTTAGTATCTATCAACAGTGGCAAGAGCTTCAGCTCAGTCTAACTGACGTATGAATTTATGAAATTGTCTCACCAACTGTTTTTTTTGTAACTCTCTTAAAAAGGTTTCATCCGAAAATAATCGCGACCGGCGACACACAAATGTTTTGATATGAGGTAATAATGGATACATACGAGAAAAAAAGAAAATCAAATCATTTTGAGATTTTGGCACTACTGCGGGCGTTTCTTCTAAATATCTGAACTGTAAGCGAAAAAGAGTCCGAAAGAAGAAGAAACCCCCCTCTCCCCCCCCTTTTTCAGCCAACGGATTTGAGCCTGTGTGATCGACAGAAGTGAAGATCATGCGTGTTGTCAACCCCCCACAGGGACAGGAGCCAACTCCGTCCTGACTCCCTCCCCTCCCCCTTTACACGTCTTTTGACGTGCTGACTAGTTTAACTCCCGTAAACCGATATGTAAATAAAACTGAAACAGAATGTTCTTGGTTTCTTACTACTAGCCCGGGGTATCCGCCGCATATATTTATACTAATACAGAGGCTCTTAACAGTCTTACGACCACATACCCCCCTCTCGCTCCCCATTATGACAGTCTTACGACCACATACCCCCCTCTCGCTCCCCATATGACAGTCTTACGACCACATACCACCCCTCTCACTACCCATATGACAGTCTTACGACCACATACCCCCCTCTCGCTTCCCATATGACAGACTTACGACCACATACCCCCCTCTCACTCCCCATTATGACAGTCTTACGACCACATACCCCCTCTCACTCCCCATATGACAGACTTACGACCACATACCCCCTCTCGCTTCCCATATGACAGACTTACGACCACATACCCCCCTCTCACTCCCCATATGACATTCTTACGACCATATACCCCCCTCTCACTCCCCATATGACAGTCTTACGACCACATACCCCCCTCTCGCTTCCCATATGACAGTCTTACGACCACATACCCCCCTCTCACTCCCCTATATGACAGTCTTACGACCACATACCCCCCTCTCACTCCCCATATGACAGTCTTACGACCACATACCCCCTCTCGCTCCCCATATGACAGTCTTACGACCACATACCCCCCTTTCACTCCCCATATGACAGTCTTACGACCACATACCCCCTCTCACTCCCCATATGACAGTCTTACGACCACATACCCCCCTCTCACTACCCATATGACAGTCTTACGACCACATACCCCCCTCTCGCTTCCCATATGACAGACTTACGACCACATACCCCCTCTCACTCCCCATATGACAGTCTTACGACCATATACCCCCTCTCACTCCCCATATGACCCCATACGCCCTAACCGGACTGTTGTAATCATCATCACCACCATTCCCATTAGATAATATGTATGCCTTTAAAATACGTAAATAGCTTAACATAGACCCACTGCGGTGGCCGCGTACTCTAACGCGCTAATCTCGTGTTGGACTAGACTTCCGGAGATAGGGAGATTGGGGTTTGATCCCGGTCGGATGCATTGAGGGAGGTTTTTCTAAATTGTTTTCCACTCTCCCTCCACGCACTTTTGGGCGTATTTCCTCTAAATTAAACCTTCTTAATCCCAAACCCATTAGTGTAATTAGTACATTAACTTATAAATCGAACAGGTAGTAAGACACGGTGCTAAAAAAATAGCTTTACACAGTATACAGTAGCCCCATGACTTCTTTGGTGCTGACTGACAGCTGACGGCTTTGAAAAGCTACCAGACCAAATTATGTATCCCTACGCCGAACCATAGGATCTGCAAAAACATGTGTTTAGCAGCTGTCACTTCTGACAGTCAAAATGTAGGTATATACCTAAATGTTAACTGTTAGAAGTCAGCTGTGAACTGTCAGTCAGCACCAAAGAAGCCATGGGGATACTGTAGCTAAAAACATAGCAGCTGAAAGAAAATCCTAAGAATTGTATCATAATTACTAAACGGTAAATCACAAATACAAGATCCGTATTGATAATGGTGAGAATTGATTATAACCAAACAACTTTATTTTTAAATTGTCCACAGTTTGAGTCCTATACCCGCATTATTTGGTTCCCATATCTCCCAAGGAGTATAGATACCCATGGTTAACTAACTACCCTTTACTAATAGGTTGAGTATAGCGAATGTGTAATTTAGAAGAATTGTAACCGTATTTGCGTGCAGGGTAGGGTGGGAAACATTTATCTACTTGTCTCGAACACTCCAGTTACTTTGGAAAGAGCTTAGACGTCTCTACAATTAATCTCGTTCCCCTTAAGCCTGCTTCAGTAGCCCCATGGCTTCTTTGGTACTGACTGACAGTTCACAGCTGACTTCTGACATTCAAGGTAGGTAGGTATATACCTACATTTTGACTGTCAGAAGTGACAGCTGCTAAAAACATGTTTTTGCATATCATATAGTTCGGTGTAGGGATACATAATTTGGTCTGGTAACTTTACAAAGCTCAGCTGTGATCTGTCAGTCAGCACCAAAGAAGCCAAGGGGTTACTGTAGTTCTCAGATATCTTAAAATGTTATGTTGTGAGTCTATAAAAGATACTGTATTTTTTTGGAGGAAGGTTAAATCTAGTGCCCTTTTTCACCCAGTCTAGTCTCATAGCTCCGCTAATATGCTTCGAAAGTCGTTCAATATGAGCTAATGTCACATTTTCACACATTTGTTTCTATCCATGAAACTCAAACTATAGGGTTGTTAAGGAAAAATCTTTCTACTTTGATTTTGCGTGAACTACATATTTAAAAATAACGCGTCATATAACTAAATATTGCGTTAGAGCTAAACATCTGCGTGACAATTTCTGGCCCTCTTAATATTTAGTCTTTTCGACAATTAATAACCGTGTCAAATGTTCCGGGTACTCTAGAAACCAATGCATACATTTGCGATGGTTAGTTGACCCTTTTCTGTGGAAATGTGGACAAAACGTCAGGATTTCTTTCTTTTAGTCTGGTTCACCGTTGACAGGGAACTCATAGTTCGAATCCTGCCGGATATAATGGGATGTTTTTTCCTCAATTGATTTTTTTTATACTCTCTGTCAACGTAAATTCGTGTAGATATATTTTCTCTAAATTATTTCTACATTTTTCTCTTCCTTACCCCATTAGAGTGAGTATAAATGTGGATAGACCCACTCCGGTGGTCGAATGGTTTAAGGAGTCACTCTCACCTTAGACTGGTCTGTCGATGACTGATAGATCGGGATTTGAATCTTGGGTAGGTTTTTTTTTCTCACTCAAATTCGGGTACACTTCCTTTAAATTCAACCTTCCTCATCCCTAATTCATTAGCGTTATTAGTACATGCGCGTGTAACCCAAACGGGTAGTAAGACGTGGTGTAATAATAATAATAATAATAATAATAAATTTGCGGATAACTTGGACGGGTTGTCAGGCACGGCGTTAAATAAAGAAACTATTTGTGTTTGATCCCAGATGACGGGAAGAAACGGGTGACTATAAAACTCTTTTCAGAGTGCCGCGGATAACGATCCAACAACTTAGATAATAACGTCGAATCCAATCGGTCTTCCAGCAAAGGAGACGTTATTATTTATTTGTAACTGTCTCGAGGCCTATAATTTGCCAGACTCTGAGCCCTGTCATCAGGCGCTAAGCGGTAATTAAATTAATGTGCGAAGTCGTGTTCTTTTCGTTGCCGAAGCTGTGTGTTTGACCTGACGCTACTCTGTTCCCAAGCCCTTTTTTTTTTTTACTTTTAGCTGTTCAATTATGTTAATGTCTTGCCGATGGATCGCCTTCATTAATGTAATTTCGTTCTGTGGCCGGTTAAATGCAGTTGAGTCGTGAAATCCTCTCTAAAAAGCGACGCGACTTAATAATAATAATAATAATAATAATAAATAATTATTATTATCACCGCGTCTTACTACCCGTTCGGGTTATACGCACTCACGCTAATGTGTAATGGTAGAATGATTGTTGAGATGAAATGGAGGACCTACAGTTTAACGTGGGATCCGAACCACGGTGGAGGCCTGGCATTCCCCACATTCACAAGATGTCTTGTCAGAGGTGAAGGAAAGGTTTGGCAATCAGATAAATCTGTGCCGGGACCGAGGATTGAACTCCGGACCCTCAACACAGAATACTGACACCTTACCCCTAGACCAACCAGGTCACCGACTTCACATCATATTCACTCGGCTTAAACACTTCTACTTTATTTTTCTTGGTGTGTTTAACTAGAGGGTTACCTGCTTCGGTGGACGCATGGTCTAAGGCGCTACCCTGGGAATAGACTAGACTGCCGATGACGGGAAGATCGAGGTTCGAATCTCGGCCGGGTGTAATAGGGGTGGTTTTATCGAAAATAGTTGTCCCCTCTCCCACGCAAATGCGGAAACACTTAATAAATATACAACTTCCTCAAAACCATTGGTGTAATTAGTACATATGCTTATAGCCCGAACGGGTAGGGTAGTAAGACGTGTTGCTAAAAAAACAAAACAATGGTTATTAACACGGCCGTAATTAGTGTAGCTCAAGGTAAGGTAGGAGCAAGCCCCTTAACAACGGCGAATAGGCACAAACACAAGAGTATTCGTTCTTTTACTTATTTGTATGGAAAAAGGGTAGATTGGGGGTTAGAAAGTGAAGGTGAAAAGTTGAATCACCATCGTGGCGTTTTGTATTTTTCACTTTCATACAAATGAATTTAAACTTATGAATAAAAGAACATCCTATCTTTGCTGAGTTAAAGGAAAGAAAGAAAAAAATTATCGCGGCTGCTCGATCATGGGAGGGGAGGGGGGGGGGGCATAAAAGGTTGTACAAAAATATTTATGAGGGATTTTTTTTAATCTTCATTATTCCTGTTAATTTTTTTTTATATGGTGGAGTAAATCGTATATTTAAGAATTTTTTTTTTAAAAAACTTTTCTTTGCCAAGAAAATAACTTTATATTACCCGTTCATTGGTGTAGGATTAGAACTTTGGTTCAAAAAAGGAGAGAGAATTGTTTAAATTCAGCAAATCGTCCCACCTTTATGTGAAATTTGTGTAGATCCTAAAAGCACCTATTGCGATGAAATAAGGGTGTTTAAAACTACTTGGCTTGTAAGGAACAGGATAATGAGGGTGAATTTTTAAGAAACTTTGATAAAAAGAGCAAATTAAAAACTATTTTGATGGAAACAATTCCCACGTCAGTCAGTTGGGATCGAAACATACCCTGTGTTATGTCATAATACGCTAGATGTGTTCATACTTGATTTAAGTGACTGACACAAGTTTTTTACGGGGATATGTGGGGGGGAGGGGGTGCTCAAATAATGTATCACAGCTATTATTTATGTTGGATCAAATAGCCAAGCTATTATAGGGCTAAGGTCGCATCTCAAATATATTATCCAGGATCCAGGAATCGAACCCGGCACCTTTGGCTTTAAAATATGAGTGAAGAATGATACTGTGGTGCACGTAACGACTCCTGGATAGCTCAGTGGTCAGAGCATTTGCGTGCTAAGCCAAAGGTCCTGAGTTAGATTTCCGTGTCCAGTTTTTTTTTGTTTTTTTTAAATTTAAATAATATTAATATATTATGTATCTTTTTACCGTTTGATAATTTGAGGAGCAGTTTTAATGTGAATAATATCGAGTCGTGAGCTTGTTTAATATTTCCCACCGCGTTTTAGTAGGCGTTGGTGCTATACGCAATGGAATAGAGATAAAGAAGCTAAGACTTTAGGTGACGCCTTAGACCATGCTGCCACCGAAGTGGGTACTTCCATTCTTCATGCTTTCGATGTAACGTAATCACGAAATGAATTCAACATGTTTCAAAGACAAGTCTCTCTCTCTCTATACTTGAGTGGTTTTGCTCCCGAGGCGGGTGGAGTTGTGAAACAGGAGGTCTTTGCCGTGGATTTATTCCGCCCTTTGACTCTGGAATTAAGTTGGCGCCCACCGCTACATGGTTATTAACCGCCGCCAAGTTAAATAAGGCTCTGTAGCCTTTTCAATAGCTAAGCGGCTTATCCTAAATGTTGAGTAATAAATTTAAGGATCATCAATGAGGTAAGGGGAGGTATTTAATGTGTTTTGATTTGTTATTTTCAACGGACGGTAATTACGGTGGGAGTGTTTGGAGACGTGAATTAAGGGCAGTGTTTTGTGCACTTTTAATAACTTCTATTTATTTGCCCAAACAAATAAATTTCTACTCCAATAGATACAGAGTTTAATTCTCTTTACGTGAGGACCTCAACAGTTGATGAGAATATCCATCAGGAGCATAGCGAGCGGCATTAGACGAGAAACTTTTTAAACGGAGAGAAAAAGTTGTCATTAAATTACAAGACACGAATATTCAGATATTTTTTATTATTAAAAATATTCAACTTATTGTTGATATCACCATGGGAAGAAAATTAAACCTTATGTTTTTACTGGAGGATTATTTGATTTAACTTGACAAAAAAAATGTTTTGTTATAAAAATTGCAAAAATACTAGACAAAACTCGCGCTTCCAACATCTCGACCTTAAATTTTATCATAGGAACCAATTTCATACAAATATAACCAATAACGTTGACGTACGAAGCTAACAATATTTTTTCCCCCAGCACCGCGCTCCGTTCGGGTTAAACGACTGTTAGCGAACTAATGGGAACTAGTATAAATGATATACGTGGATAAAATTACAGTGTCTTATTCTTTTCAACGATTATGCAAATGATCAACACAAACCTTCTTGGAAATTCTCATAAAATTAAGTATATTTCAACCCTTATAGAAACAAAACCCCTACCCAGCCCTAAAATAATTATATTCTGTGTCACCTACGACACAAAACATCTAAAAATAAAACACGGAACTTGGTGACCTGGTGGTCTAGGGGGTAAGGTGTCAGGCTTCTGTACTGGGGTCCGGGGTTCAATCCTCGGTCCCGGCACAGATTTATCTGATTTCCAAACCCTTCCTTCACCTCTGACAAGACGTGTATTAATCACAACTTGTGAATGTGGGAATGCCAGGCCGCCACCGTGGTTCAGATTCCACGTTAAACTGTAGGTCCTCCATTTCATTTCACAATCACCTATCATTACACTAGCGTAAGTGCGTATAACCCGAACGGGTAGTAAGACGCGGTGCTAATAATAATAATAATAATAATAAAAAAACACGGATTCAGGATTCAGCAGCCAAGATATAAAACAACTTGATAAATTAAATCAACTGAACACACTTAACGCGTAGACGATTTATTGAAGTTCGTGAAATGCATGGTTCAGACCTTTGTAACCATGATTATGATAATTATGTACTCTTTTAATACAATTATGTATTTTACTATTCAAGACCAAGATAATCATAGAAAATATATTCAATTTGTAAAATGTCGGCTCATGATAAGTATGCTGACCCTGATAAGAGGGCGTTCACGTATTACTAAAGCGGACGGGGAGGATTCAAGCTTTGCTTATTTTTGCGTTCAAGGGGTGGAGGGGGTTGGGGTGTCAGAACAGTGCTGATTTAAGACGGAGAGAGACGGACAAGAATGGCGCAGTGACCCTGCCACGCCAAATGGACACAAAATATTTAAAAGTGTCAAGACGTGGATTAAAGGACTTTGGTCATCAATTTAAGAGTGGCTTAGAATATTTTTTTTATCACAATAAATAATTCATGTGTTAACTAATAATAATTCTTTTATATAATTTCAACTAAGCGTAATTTTATTTATTATTTTATAACTTGATTTAATTTTACTTGTTTAGTACAATAAATCTAAATTCAGCTTACATCAGTATTTATTGTTAATTATTTTGCACCATTAATTTACACCTCTACGTTAGTAATTACCCAACATTTTAATGGTTATTCCTGTGAATACAATTTAAATAGGTCGACAGATATAACGTAAACGGGAGGTGAGGGGGGGGGGGGGGGCTTTGCTTATTTTTGTTACACATGGTGAAGGGGGTACAAAATAGCCAAAAATATGCTTATGTGATACTTGAACTAAGAGGACAAAAATGTATATTGTAGCATAAATCATAATAGAAAGTTTTGTTTTATTATGTTCTAGCTTCTCTCTGCTTCATATTGATGTATTCTGTTACAACTAATTTTCATATAAAGGGCTTTATAGAAAATACAAGAACATATATTTTTCGGACAAAATTGCTAACATTTAATTATATATTACTAGTGTTGTTTTATTGATATTAATAATATATATCAAACTTGACAGCCTCAGATCATTATGACTTGACGTATAAATACCTAAAAGTAGATCCAAGTAACTTTTCTATTTGACAGGCCCATCCTAGAAAAAATTGGACTATAGATGGTTTTATATCAACTTATATATATATCAATCATTACGTCTTACTATTACCCGTTCGTGTTGTACGCATGTAATAATTACACTAATGTGTTAGGAATGAAGAAAGCTAAATTTAGAGGAAGGTTCTTTCCATCAAATTGAACTATACCTATCGTCGGGGTCGGATCTAACTAGAAACCAACCCCACAGCGACTCAGACGAAAGGGGAGGGGGAAGAGTCCAAGTGTGGCGTTCACCTCCCCTGTGCCCCACCATCAGTTTAATAAACAGCTTAAAACATATTATTCAGTAACACTAAAGGTTAGTCGAATGCCTTAGTTGAATTTTAAGACCTAGCTTTTGTATAGATATTAAATAGACAGTATTGCAACGACCATAGTGTTGTAGCTAGATTGGTAGCAGAAAGTCTCTAGAGTGTCGCTAAACGAAAGATTAAAGTCGTCATATTTGTCACCAAACAAAGTAATTATACAACCTTGGCGGTTGGGGGGGGGGTGCGGTGATTCCACGCTTGTATTGTATGTGAGGACAGTTGGCAACAGTGGACTGAGCTAATTCTGGACCCGGAACGACGTCGTTGTGATTTGTGAATGAAAGATATTTTTATTACTCTTCTCTTGACTGAAGCGGTGCATTATGCGTTCTTGCAGAACGGTAGTTCAAATATCAAAACCAGTGACGGCTCGTAGCTAAAATTATTGAGGGTGCTGCTAACACGGGGAGCAAAACAGTGCATTTTTTACTTCACAGCGCAAAACCAACTTTTCCGTTGGTACCATTCAGACTTAAAGCTATGAATATTGTTATTGCTTTTGCTTGGCTGAGATATAGAATATCAGGTGTTGAACGACCTCTTTTCTTAACTGTAACCTTCTCATGGAGAGATAGCTGTGAAAACTTAAGCTGTTGAAGTTCACTTACAGTCACAGAACTTATTTCTTGTGGATGCAAGGCCATGGTTAAATTTTTCTGTTAAATAAAAGAACCGAAAAAAATTTGAATCAAATAGAATAGCCGGAAGCAGAATAATAATCTAATTCTACACTCTTCTACACTTTATCACATTCAAGAATATGGTACACGGTTTTAAGCACAACACACGCTCAATAAAAAAAACACTTCCTTCCACCATCATGCCAGAGCCGGCACTGTGAAAGCAACAGTTCTCTCTCTAACTGGCAGTCCCGTCTTCCTCCCCACTTCCCTCTTATGTGCGCATGCGCACAACAGTCAAACACCACGTCGCTGGCACTGACAAGCGCACAGTTCCATACAAAGCTTTTTGTATCTTTTCATAAACTGGGGGATGGCTACCGAAATACTGACATTAAGCTTAAGGAATATATATTGTACTACAAAAATAAAGAAAGAATTAAAGAAAAAAGGACTCATTATATTAAATGTTATCGATAATATCAAGTGTAAATAGGGGTTGCTGCATTTCCGCAGTGCCTATACACGAGCCGCCACTGATCAAAACTCTACAACATTACGATTTAAAATAATGAACACGAACTTGACATAAAATTAAGGAAAGTCACTAGGTCTGGCGACAAGGTCTCTAAATTGGCAACACTGTAAAAAGGTGACAGTTTTGTACTAATCAAATGTATCTTTATAATTAATGATTTGTAAAAAAAAAAGTACAGAATAATTGAATTGATAACTTAAATCTCCCCGCCCTCTTAAGTGTACGATTTAAAAGCATGAGAGCACGCCACTGAATGGTCGGAGATCCGTTCACCTGAGCTATTAGGTAGGGGGGGGGGGTTGTCACAGACGAGGTGTGTTCTACCTCGCGCGAAGGAGTATCACCGAGTAGTCTATCTTGCCCCCCTGCCCCATACTCTCCTCTAGGCTGTGCTTACCGCGGCCAGTAGATCTTGCTCCCGGTCGCGCACCTATATGACACTCGCAACTCGTCTGAACTAAGGGCCGTCGGATAAACACGGTCGCTGGAACTATAGGAACACGTCGAAAACTACGGTCATGAAACTATAGGAACACGTCACAAACTACGGTCATGGAACTATAGGAACACGTCGACAAACACGGTCCTTGAAAAACCATCAGGAACACGTCGAAAACTACGGTCATGGAACTATAGGAACACGTCGACAAACCACGGTCCTGAAACCATAGGATCACGTCGAAAACTACGGTCATGGAACTATAGGAACACGTCGACAAACACGGTCCTGAAACCATAGGATCACGTTGACAAACTACGGTCATGAAACTATAGGAACACGTCGACAAACCACGGTCCTGAAACTATAGGAACACGTCGACAAACTACGGTCATGGAACTATAGGAACACGTTCACAAACTACGGTCTGAACTATAGGAAACCAAACACGTCGACAAGAACGGAAACGAGACAGTGGAAATAGGAACACGTTGACAAACAACTGTAATGTAACTATTCTAGGAACACGTTAGGAGTTGACACACAACTATCGTGGAACAATAGTATTTTTCCCACTCTCCCTCCACCCATATACATATATATATTTCCTCTTTCTACCTTCCTCATCCATACCCCATGAGATAAAATATGAGTATAGCATTAGACGGGTAGTAAGATGCTAGTTATATCCAGTCCACCTCATTACATCTCTGTCTCTTCCCATTAGGTTTGCCAGTCAGTACCCTGAACACGGTTCTAGATTCTCCCATTCGCGCTCATATCCTGTCCACCGCAATATACGAGATCTGGTTATATTTAATTTTGTTTTTATTTCGCATATGTGTAACACATTCACAAATGGTACAACTAACTTATAAACTATTTTGATATTAATTTTGATTCATTAAGTGAAAGTTCGTAGAAACACGTCTCACGATATTTCGGTGTTCCTATCATTCACATATCAATAACAGTCCTAATATTATGTATAGCACAATCATGAACTACTCGTACGAGTCCCAAAGTGTAAAGTAACTTAATTTCCGCCGTCTCTCTCGTGTACGCAACAACGCTTCCCACTCCTTAGTAACGGGCCTACGCGTGACGTCACAAGACCGTTGCTAAGGGAGCCACAGAGGGAAACAATGGGGCGGGCGCAAGAAGAGGCAAACACTTATTCACCGCTATTCGCTCTCTTCTAATACAGGAGCTTGGATTGTTAGTGACTTTGGAGTGGCCGGGAATCCATTAATCAGGAGCTACGAGACGATAATCGTTTCAGTCCCTGTCAAAGCACGAATAATAGACAGCATAATATGGTCGCGTTTAGTGACAAATAGATGATAGAGTACACCGCACAGCAGTGGCGGCTCGTAGCTAAAATTAGTGGGGGGTGCTGCTCCAGAAAATGTTTAGCCTTTGTTTTAAAATTGTGTAAAGAAAAATTTATTAAGGAACTTGATAAAATCTTAACAAAAAAACCCTAACTTTTTTACTTACTTTAACTTAAATTGTTACAATTCAAGCTTAATATATTCATTTAAAAATTAAATCCATTCTTTTTGTTTTAATTTGCTCAAAAAGTTCAATAATTTTCTCCTTGATCTCTGAATGACAATTGAGGAAATTTTTCTCCATTGAAAGTATTGCAAGCGCATTTAGTCTTTTCTTTAAATTAAAAAACCTAAAAAAAATTAATCAAATAGAATAGCTGGAAGCAAGCAGAATAATAATCTAACTCTATATTCTTCTACACTTTATCAAATTCAAGAATAAGGTACACGGTTTTTAAGCACAACATACGTTGAGTAAAAAAAAAACCTTCCTTCCACCATCACGTCAGAGCTGGCACTGCGAGAGCAACAGTGCTCTCTCTACCTGGCAGTCCCGCCTTCCTCCCCACCCCCTCTTATGTTCTCATGCGCACAACAGTCAAAACACCACGTCGCTGGCACTGTGAAGTGCACAGTTCCATACAAAGATTTTTGTATATTTTTCATAAACTGGGGAGATGGCTACTGAAGTACTGACATTAAGGTTAAGGAATATATTTTTGTACTAAAAAATAAAGAAAGAATTTAAGGAAAAAAGAACTCATTATATTAAATGTTATCGATAATATCAAGTGGAAATAGGGGGTGCTGCAGTTCCGCGGTGCCTATACACGAGCCGCCACTGCCGCACAGACTTGCACAGTCCTTTACCTATAATATAATAATAATAATAATAATAAATAATATACATTGTTACATAAACACGCCTCCAAATAGTACAAATTAAAATAATATACACGCTTAAGAGAAACATATTTAAAATAAACGATTTGGTGGTGCTACGCACAGGTTTCCTCTTAGGGACAGACGTTTACTAAAATCTTGTAAGATTTGTAAAACGAAATAATATGCGTTGTTACAGAAACACTCTTATACCCTGTTAACGAAACATCGCAAAAAGAAATTAGCAATAATTTTACATTTCTAGACTTCCATGAAAAATATATTTCAAATTAAAAATTTGTATTTTTAACAATAGAGAAGAAAATGTTAAGAAACTTTGGTTTGAATGAAAGCGTTTACCCGAGGAAACTTCAGTTGCATGGTCAGCAATTAGTTGCAGACAGTTTCCATGCAGTGGAACTGCAAGGTCAACTTTTAGTTGTCCACACTCGAGCTGGGGCATTGTTGTTTTAAATGTTATATATTACACTATGAAACTAATTGCGTGCGCAACTGCAACTTCTGGTGGAATATCCTTCTCATTTGAGTCTTTTTATATGGGTCAGCAATTCATCAAATGATGTAGACATATGAAAGTAATTAAAAACCGGGTTACTGACTATAGATCCTCAAATAACGTGTAGTACAGACCCTTTTCCAATCTTAAAGATAAAATCGTGTATACATACATCTTTCTTGGCCTGCGTCTTTTTTTTATAAGCAAGACAAGGAGAAATAGTTCCTTATTCCTCGATGCTATTTTTGAGATGTTGCTGCCATCAGATGGTTAGCGTCATCTCGAGAAAATAGCATCGAGGAATAAGGAACTATTTCTCCTTGTCTTGCTTATAAAAAAAGACGCAGGCCAAGAAAGATGTATGTATACACGATTTTATCTTTAAGATTGGAAAAGGGTCTGTACTACACGTTATTTGAGGATCTATAGTCAGTAACCCGTTTTTTAATTACTTTCATATGTCTACATCATTTGATGAATTGCTGACCCATATAAAAAGATCAAATGAGAAGGATTATTCCACCAAAGTTGCAGTTGCGCACGCAATTAGTTTCATAGTGTAATATATAACATTTAAAACAACAATGCCCCAGCTCGAGTGTGGAACAACTAAAAGTTGACCTTGCAGTTCCACTGCATGGAAACTGTCTGCAACTAATTGCTGACCATGCAACTGAAGTTTCCTCGGGTAAACGCTTTCATTCAAACCAAAGTTTCTTAACATTTTCTTCAACTAGTTGCATGCAACATTTTACCCCATTTAAAAGGAGCTTAAGGCCCTCCAATATGAGTGTTGCCATTTTATTCGTGATGTTAAACCATGTTTGGATACTAGATCTAATCAAAATTGCTTGGACGGATTTTGCGATAGTCAATTTTTCCCTTCTTGCCCCAAAGTAAAATATCCTTAATTTTAGGGTTAAATATCTAATTCCAAAAACTCCTCGCGGGGTGGGGAGAACCTTATGAAATTTCTAAATATCAAATTTGAGTCAAATTGGTAAAATGATTTCGGCAGACATACAGACGGCATCGCGAAAACATCTTTTTCGGTTTCAGGGGTCATGAAATGTCGGCATCTATCAAAAATCTCGAGTTAAGATTTTTTGACGATCACAATAATTCTATCTCCTAGAAACTGAGAAATATTAAACTTATTCCAATTTCACTCTTGTCAAACACATTGACGACAAATGCGCCACGATGAGAGATGTACGCCGTTCTTGAGCGCATCACGGGTTGTAGACGTCACACGCTGACAAACCGCCTCGCGATCCTTCAGGTGTAGCGATAACCCGCCCTCACCCACACACGTGACGACTGTATCATTATTCCTGTTTAGGACCTGTGGCTGTGACGATGTTGAGCTAGGTAGTCCTCCGCGCCTCTTCATATCACCACCGCTTGGTGTTGGCTCTGCTCTGGACGATCGATGATGACATAGTCTATTATTGGTCAATCCTAACCTGATACCGAGGTAAACAAACATTGCCATATCACTACGCGAAGGACCTACACGATTGGCGGAAAACCAGTATAATATTTTAAACAGGCGCGACCATGTATAGTCAGTATTATAGCAAAGTAGGTAACTACGAAGTTTTGTATTAAAAAAAAAAGACTAGTAAAATTTCCTGTCTTATGTCTAACAAAACTCGGGCCAGACTCGGAAAACACCATAAATAGACGAGACGCGCCCAACTCTCACAACCAGCACTTAACACTGCCGAGATGAACTGTCGACTGACCGTAACATGTGATAAGGACTGTACCATGGGGTCTCTCAACGCTGAGTAGAAGTTGGTATTCGAATAGCGCTTGCAAAGATTAAAGTATCATTTCTTAATCAAATGAAGGGGATTGATTAATTTTAATTACAATATATATTTATAAGGTTATTTTAAAACAAGTTTAATACAATACATAAGAGGGTACTATTTTTTAGTGACAGGATACCATTGGAGTCCGCTCAGTAGCAAACCAGAGCACAGATCCACGTGGCTTTGTTTGCTTCAGTTCTGAGGTTAGGATGAATCAATAAGACAATCATAGTCCGTGACTCCCTAGGGATGAACATTTTCCGCTGAGGTGGTTGGTGGATTACCAGGCGGGTTAAGGGGTTGATTTAGAGGAGGTGGTAACTAGAGCTTGTTACATATAATATAGGTTACAGTCCCAGTTTCGATTGGGAGAACCTATTCTGACAGCTAGAAGAGTTGTATTTATCACCGTGTTTTACTGCCTGCTCGAGTTATATGCATATAATGATGATTACGTCAATGAGGTAGGGACAAAGAAGCATTTTAGAAGTGGAATAATAGTGGGAAACCATTTTGGAAAATCACCTTCAGTAGACCCGACCGGGATTCGAATAACCATCTACCCGTCATCAGCAGGTAAGTCTCAACACGAGAGTGACGCCTATAGTCCATTCTGTCACTGAAGTGGGTTTGTATGTCAGGTCAATTTGAAATTAAATGACAAAAATATAGAAGAAATTAGACATTATTTGAGTTTCTCTTTATACTTGAGATATATATTAAGTAATTACTATGTAAAATGGCATGGATGATATATAAGTTTGATAAAAAAAATGAAAATACACAACGGCCGTTTCTTAGTCTTTACCAGTGACTGGTATTCAATTTTTTTTTTATTCGCGTCCCGTACCCTGACTATAATTTCTCTTCGCCTTTTGTACCACCCTCTCCGGTGGCCGCGTGGTCTAACGCGCTGCTCTCACAGTAAACTAGATTGCCGATGACGGGGGAGATCGACTTTCGACTCTCGGTCGAGTATACTTAGGGTGGTTTTTCCTAAATAGTTTTCGATACTCCCTTCACGCAAATGTGGGCTCACTTCTTTTAAATACAACCCTTCTAGTCCCTAAACTCATTAGCGTAAAAAACGGGTAGTAAGACGCGACGCTAAAAACAAACTTTGTATCCCTAATATGTTTTGGTGCAGTTAAATATTATAATAATCTACATATAAAATAAATTACATCCAAAATATTATATAGATTGAATAGTAAGTATTAAATGAGAAATATATACCTGTGTATATTGTATATAGCTTTACGTACCCCCTGAGATGCATACGCGTACCCCAAGTCGCGAACCACGGGTTTATAGTCTTGAGGCCTTCATTTAGATTCGAACTTGGCGTTTATTTGTTTACCAGTGATTGAATCTGTGGTGGTGATCAAGTGGTTCTCAGGCGCTAGATCTGCATTGCGCTTGCTACCATCAGACAGGTAGGTAAGTATTATTCCCGGAAGAGGTGGAATGGCCCTGTAGGTCAAGGCGAACGAATCCTGACCGAATGAAACGAAGATTTTTATTATTATTTTACCAACAGCTACACTAGCCCCGTGGCTTCTTTGGTGCTAACTGACAGCTCACAGCTGACTTCTGACAGTCAACATTCAGGTATATACCTAAATTTTGAACGTCAGAAGTGACAGCTGCTAAACACACGTTTTTGCAGATCATATGTTTCGGAGTAGGGATACACAATTTTGTCTGGTAACTTTTCAAAGCTTTTAGCTGTCTATTGTGAGCTGTCAGTCAGCACCAAAGAAGCCATGGGGCTACTGTAGCTCTCGTAGCAGTATCGTGCCGAGAAGCTTGTGACGTAAGAGAGAAACTAGTTGCGTAGGAGGGAAGCTTGTCGCATATAAGATAAGATTGAGACGTACGAAATAAGCTTGTGACGTAGGAAAGAAGCTTTTCGCATATGAGAGAGGCTTGTGACTAAGGAAAGAAGCTTGTCACATGAGAGAGGCTTGTGACGTAGGAGAGGAGCGTTAACTTGTGACGTGACCTTCTCCATATCATCGGCGTTATCTTGTCGCCACTTCTGACAGACACTTAGTCACTTCAACTAGACTCACTTCTCTCTGTCACCGCTGGATATCTCTTGATCTAGCCCAGTTCTCTTGCGTTTAGTGAACCTTCTCGAAGCTTCTGTACCAACTAGCTGTTGTCCTCATGAAGCTCACTCTTGATTTTCCACACGTATTTTGACTAGCGGGCAGATTATTAATATATACTAGATAATTTTGAATTTTTGGCCTATTTAACTGTCAATGATTTTTTTTTCTAGCGCCGTAACTAACTACCCGTTAGGATTATACGCCTATGCACTAATTACACTAATGGTTTAGGGATTAAGAAGGTTAAACAGAGAGGTAGTGCACCCGCATTTTCCGTGGAAGGAGAATGGAAAACCATTGAGAGAAAACGACACTAAGTGCACCCTGCCGGGATCGAACCCCGATCACCCCATCTTCGGCAGTCTAGTCCAACACGAGAGTAGCGCGTTAGACCACGTGGCCACCGAGGCGGGTAATTCTTTGTTGAGTTAAAATTGTATTTAATGCTACCATCATTTAAGTATCCTCTTGTCCCTTGGCTACAGGTGTAAGGAGACTTTGGTTCCAACCCCATCTGTATCGGTGGTCACATGGTGAAGGCGTCAGGCTCGTAATATGCTGAATTGGTGGGGAGGTCAGGTCTCGAATCTCGTCTTAGTTTGTAGCCTACTCGTGTTTGTTTTTTTACTAAATGATTTCACATCCTCCCTCCACGCAAACACTGATGCATTTACTCTTCTACAACCATTCTGGTAAGTCATAGAGCATGGGATGATGTTAATAAAACTAGCCCTATCTTGCATCGGTGGGCACGCGGAATAAAATGTCGGGTTCATCTAGCCATGGTTTGTTGAGAATTGGGAGATCGAGGTTTTAATCCCGGTTCGATATACAGAGGATGTTTTTTTCTTCTTTTTTTTCTAATGGTTTCCTACTGTTTATTTCCTGCAAGTGCTGATACATTTCCTTTAAATTATACCTTTACCCATCCCTATCACATAAGTGTGATTCAGACGCGTTTAGCCCGCGCGGGTAGTAGCAATAAGAAGACGTGACGGGTGAAATAAAACTCGTCGGGTATTCACTTTATCGCGCGTGAGAAATATCGATGAAGTGATAAATCACTTCGTAGGAGTGACAATCTAGGGCTAGAAGAGAAAGGGGAGGGGGCGCTCTTTTCTCGCTCTCTGCTGTGCGGTAGAAAACTCGCGAATGAAATTATTCGTAGCTTCTTCTAACGTCTCTTTCAAACCCTCCTCATTTATCAACACTTTGATTTACCGGGGAGGGTGGGGGAGGGAATCACAATGGTATCGGCCTTTCCAATCCATTGACATCCATTCGACACTTCGCGTTTGAATGGATTCCGCCAATATCGCTCTCGATCTACACCCCTCCCTCCCTTATCCAACCACCCCTTTTTATTTGTCGTCCCTCCCCCCGCCAATCGTTATTTTCACGACGTAATTTTGACAGGGAAATTAAATTCGCACCTCCCACAATTTTTTTAAAGTAAAAACATTATTTTTTTACAACTTTAATCCATTCTGGTATGAGATTTTGTTTATTTGGAAAACGATGCATTCAAATACTTTTAATGCTCTAACACCACGATAGCTGTTGTTGTTTTTTATCACATAGAAACATTAAAGTCATGGTGAAAATCATCGAGATCATAATGGATCATTATATATATATTTTTTAAATTAGTTCTAGTCTGTCTCTCCGTACCTGGGGCTACTTCGTCCGAAATAGTTTGATTGATTTTGTTCAAACTTGGTTTTCTAATTGTTGTATGGTCGTTCTTAGAGAAGAAATCTTATTTTAACTCTATCTGTAAAATTAAGGATATTTTACGGATGATGGGATTTTTTTTCATCAACAACTTCCTCCCCCCAACCCCAAATGAATATCTGAGGAGTGTTTTACGTGATAACTAGCACTCTGCATTTGTTTTTAGGGGGGTGGGGGGGGGGGGTGTGAATAAGTGTAGTTTACTAATATCTTTTTTTTTTTTTTTAAATCTTGTTCCAGACCACAAGAAAGTATGTGCGTTTATGTTTGACGTGTATCATTAGTTAAATTAGTGCTTCTTTTTTCAAACTGATAAATAAACAACTAAGATGGTGTTATAGTTAATTGATTAAGAAGGTGCACATTAAATGCCGCCATTTAAATATCTACAGGGCTATATATAACCTGTGGGCCAGTTCCATAGATCGAGTACTCCTCAAGTGCGGCGCTCTACTAAATACAGAACGAAACTTACCTAAACTCGAATGGAATGGGCCACTTTCGCATAGTCTACTAAGTTTGACTATGAAACAGGCCCTTGTGACTAATTTTCCTGAAAGTATCCGGCAAGCACGGGTCATACGCCCCTGTCCCTCTCTTTTCTTACCCTCCCCCTTCCCACACACACGGAAGGACCGAATATAAAGGAAAAAAACAACTAAGGTAAATATAGAACAAACGTAGCCTCTAGTTCCCTTATCGTTAATTCACGAGCCAATAATAAATCTTTCGGCAGTGCCGGGATAGGGAAATATATTTAAAGACCTTACAAAAATAAACAGATAATCTATTTTTAAAACATAGCCTCGCCTTGGTGGTTGAATGGTCTAAGAAGTCACTCGCTTGTGGAACTGGATTGCCAATGACAGGGAGATTCGAATCCCGGTTGAATATACAGAGTTTTTTTTTTATAAATGGTTTCCCACTCTCCTCATACAAATTTTGGGACAATTATTACTCTCAAATTCAACCTTTTCTCATCCCTAGAACTTTAGTGTAGTTAGTACATAATATAGTGGAATGCCAGACCTCCACCGTGGTTCGGATCCCACGTTAAACTGTAGGTCCTCCATTTCATCTCACAATCACCCTACCATTACACATTAGAGTAAGTGTATACAAACCGAATGGGTAGTAAGACGCGCTGATAGTAATAATAACACGTAGTCTATATACATACATAATATACGCGTAACATGAACGGGTATTTATTATTATTATATTTTATTATTATTATTATTGTTACTATTATTATTACTATTAGAACCACGTCTTACTACCCGTTTGGGTTATAACCACTTACGCTAATATGTAATGGTAGGGTGATTGTAAGATGAAATGGAGGACCTACAGTTTAACGTGGGATCCGAACCACGGTGGAGGCCTGGCATTCCCCACATTCACAAGATGTCTTTTCAGATGTGAAGGAAGGGCTTGGAAAGGGTATTTAAATGCGGTATTAGGAGCTGTTCGGGTTGTATGCGTACGTACTAACAACGCTAAGATGTTAGGGATGAGGATGCTTGAATTTAGAGGAAGTTACCTGCATTTGCGTAGAGGATGAGTGGAAAATCATTTAGAAAAAAAACACTCTCAGAACAAACTAGTGAGATTTGAACTCAGATTTATCGTGCGCCATCGGCAGTCTAGTCTATTACGAGAGTGACGTCATAAACCATACGGCCACCGAAGCCGGTATCTCGTTATTAAGACTTATTAAATCACCGTTACGTTATTTATTATTCAGAACTGGTTCTGTGATGGTTTCCCGAGTTAGAACCTCGGCCAAACCTTCCCGACGCTATTTGTGTAGAGGAAAAACATGTGGCCGCATTTTGCTCGCTAATTATCCCGACGCGTGTTGTGACATCGCGTGATGTGTGGGCGCGTACATCCGCTCCTACGTGTGGTTCTGTCTTGGACACCGGCAAAATGTTTACATCTTGAGTGGTGGTCATTGTATCGACCTTGTTTCACGTGACGTTACGGCGCTAAAATACCAAGTGTGCTTATATATAACGTTACTGGCTGGCTGTAGGAGAACAAACAGGGAAGAAGGAAAATACAAAACGACAGTACAATTTGTGTTGTGACTAACCTGGTTAAATTACATATTTCGATACACAAAGATCCATTCTACGCTCGAAACCAGTTTTTTTTCTGAGTATTTAGCTCTTAATGACAAACCAAATTTTTTTTTTTTTTTCGCTTTTCAGAGCGTAAAATGTCAACTTTTAAACAGTGTTTGCAGGTCATGTATAGGGGCATAGAAAATAGTTTTTGTGTTCATTTCAGTAAACACCAAACTCGTGTTCTGTTTAAGGTTTTGTAAATATTTAACCTAAACACAGCATCTGAGTGGAAATATCTCGACCACCAAAGGTGGTTCTCTTACACATCTTATCTTGGCGGGTTAACGAAATAACTTGATATTTTTATGGGGTTTTAATTTTCTTCTCATTACTGCGTTTAAAACCATGATTTTATCTTTCAATCTAATTAAATATAAGTATGGTTGAAAAAATTGACAACCGGATACGGGTAATTTAATCCACCGCGACCTTTGATTTAGCGCAGCAAGGCTCTTGTCATTGATCTCTCCTGGAATCGTCGTCCCTGATCATTGTCTTCGAACTATGATTGGAGAATGACCCTGAGCACGGGGAATCCCTTCATTAAATCATTGGCAGAGCTTTGGCTCGCTAGGGCAAAGATCCTGGGTAAGGTTGTCATTTGTTCAACTAAATTAGATCGTCGATTAAATAAACTAATTGAGTCAAAGGGTTGTTTGGTTAACAAAACATATGTGGTGTGTGTGTTATATATATAAAAATATTATTTATTAATTTATGTGTTGTTGTGTGTGTGTATGTGTGTATGTATGTTGTATGTATGTTGTATGATGTAATGTATGTGTATGGTATGTATGTATGTGTGTGTATGTATGTATTGGTGATGCATGTATGTATGTATGTATGTATGTATGTATGTATGTATTTTTATTGCACAATAAGCAATAATTGTATCTGCTAGTAGTGGAGAAAATCGTGTAAATAAATAACATTGAAGTATATTTATTGTAGTGCAGTAAGGTCTAAGTACTTAAATGCATGACTTATTCTATAGCCTGATTTTGTTGAAAGAACAGTTTAAAAAATTACATTACATTTTACCATATTATTCTTGTTATTTTATAGGTATGGACAATATCCATCAAAAGGAACAACTGCGTATCACATGACTTGAATTATGAACATCAATTAAAATTATTGTTTTTAATAACTTATATCATTATATTGTTTCATATTTTTAAGATTCGTAAGAGCAAATTTTTTTTCTTCGAATATTCCTCACATTATTTTAACCTAATTCAAATTTTTAGATCGGTTATTAATAAACTACCATCACACAATTTTAAAATTTTATAAACATGTTCATACATTCATATTTATCATATAAAACCTTACATAAGGACCCATTTTTAACAAAATGGTTAGGGCACATTTTCAAACCATTTGACATTTTCAAAAATTAATTGTCAGTAAACTATAGTAAAGGAATTTTTCTCAAAAAAAAAAAAACTTTGTTAATATCATGTGAAAAACAGCCATTTCGAGAAAAATCGTTGTTAAGAGCAATTTTCGAAATAATTTCGTATTAAAAGAAAATCACATGAACTATCATTAAATTTTAGAGTTAGAGTAAAAATCATGATCGGCATGACCATCTAAATATCAAGTTTGAACGAACACGTCGAACCCTGTCTGATTATAGCCCGTGTACAGACAGATGGACAAGGAGGCCGGGGAGGGCTCATTTTTAAGACACAGCTTTTTTTTTTTAATTCTGGGGCACATACACAATTATAGAGATCCTGCATAGTGTCTTAAGTTGAAAATTCTCACGATAACAATAGTTTCTTTATCTGATAATATAAAAATAAATATTACTTGATCTTTTTATTCATCCCCGACACCCTAGTCTCGGTTGTAACGCCACATGCTGCTACGATATTTGGGGATATGTACCGGACTAAAACCGCATCAGTTTCCGGCTTGTCTCCCTAGCGGCCATCTGTTGAACTACCGGTCTGTTCAAGACACGGCAAATTACTACTCGGTACTCGAGAGGCCGTTCATTAAAATCGCGTTTGTTCGTGTTTTTTTACGCGAGCTCCCGGGGGGAATTGGCCATCCTATAATATATTGTTACCATATAGTTGTTTATATGTGTGTATTTCTATCTAATGTAGTGGATTAAGCCACTAATAATATTATTTTAAGTGCATAAGAAATAATATAATTATTGAATTATTAAAAAAAAAACTTTTTACAGAATGTCTCATAAGTACTTCATCATGGTAAAAAAAAGTTTTTTATCTAGATCATAATCTTTCTGAACAAGGTAGAAATTAGCATCAATGACCGCATGGTCTAAGTCGGTGGTATTCAACCTTTTTTGTTCCCGTGCCCCCAAATTATAATTTATCGCTCCCAGATCGCCTGTCCTTACGTCCGCCTCTCCTGTCCTTAACCCTGCATCTGGCCCTGACTATTCAATGTTTATAATTAATTAATGGTACCTGGTGGTCTAGGGGTAAGGTGTCGGACTTCTGTACTGAGGGTCCGGGGTTCAATCCTCGGTCGCGGCACAGATTTATCTGATTGCCAAACCCTTCCTTCACCTCTGACAAGACGTGTAATAATCACAACTTGTGAATGTGTGGAATAGCAGGCCTCCGCCGTGGTTCGGATCCCACTTTAAACTGTAGGTCCTCCATTTCATCTCACTATCACTCTACCATTACACATTAGCGTAAGTGCGTGTAACCCGAACGGGTAGTAAGATGCGGTGCTAATAATAATAATAATAATAATAATAATAATAATAATAATAATAATAATAATATAAATTAATTAATATAGTATACTTAAATTTTACGTACCCTTGAGGCTCTCGCGTATTCCAGGTATAAGGCGTCACACTCATGTTAGACTAGACTGCCAATGAGGGAAATCGGGGCTCGAATCCCGGTCGGGTGTACTGAGAAAGGTTTGTTCCTTTAAAATTATTCTCTCCCCACGCAAATGCGTCTACACTCCCTATAAAATCAACCTTCCTCCCTCTTAACACACACCGTAATAAATTATTACATACCTGCTTCGGTGGCCGAATGGTCTAAAGACTTCACTCTCGCGATAGATTAGACTGCCGATGACAGGGAGATTGCGATTCGAATCCCGGATGGATTTACTGAGGTTTTCCTCCCTCCTAAATGATTTTCCACAGTTCCTTTAAAATCCAACCTTTCTAATCCTTAACACATTATACTTAGGGTGCCGCCAGACTGGGCGAGCGACTAGAAAATAAAATAGAACACGAGCCATTGGTTGTAATGAGAGGTGGCCAGACTGGGGCGCGCGTGCTCGACCCAGTACAGTATAGTTTACAGGCGCTGACAATAATATTGTATGTTGGTTCGTTGAGGGCTAGGGAAACTTCTCAATTTGATATTTTTATTACTATTGATAGGTTTAGCACACTTGCTACTAACGGCTTAATTTAATTGGTAAGATCATAAACTATGCATTTATAGATCTGTATGTAAAACTGAAATGTTAGTATACTTCACTATTATAATCAAAGTAGGCCTTTACAAATAAGAATCACCATTAGCGTGGAGAGAGGATGGGAAAACCACACCAATAAATCACTTGTCAAAAACCACCCTCAGTTAACTGAGCCAAGATTCGAACCTTAGCCTCCTCGTCAACAACTATCGAGATCTATCTGCTAATCACGCACTCGCACGCTTGTCAGTCTGGCCGAACCCTTATTAGTACACATGCCTATAACCCTTATTAGTACACATGTCTATAACCTGAAACGTGTTAAACGTGGAGCAAAGAAATAAAATAATCCCGAACGTCCATTCGCTACTTGTAAGTTATTTAAAAATTAAAATAAGAACCTACTTATATTTCCTCTCTTTTGCCATCCTAGCTCACATTTGTGTGACCTTGAAGGTGCATATCAAGCTATGGGACATCCCAATCCGAGGGTTGTTGTTCGTTATCAGTGGTACAAGGTCGTAACTACCCCTCGGGCGACGTCACCTCAATAACACACTCAAATTCCGGCTTGCTCTCAAGTATACAGGGTGTGTTATTATCAGGCAAATTCAAGAACTTACTTTTCAGATAGTTATTGTTTGTGAGCAAAGTTCATTGTGAAGATAAGAATGATTTTGGTTTTAAGAGTTTTCTCAACATATCATAAATCTACTACTACTACGTAGATGAGAAACTACTGGAAAATCAGAATTTATGAGATATTGAATAAAAATCTATGGAATATGAGGGGAAATTTGATTTCTTTGTTTTTTAAATAACTTTTAGGCCTTGGATTTTTTGGAAAATAATAAAAAAGAATTGCTAGATCTCTTAGATATATTTGAAATTATTTTCAAAATACGAATTAGAAGAGCCTATCTAACCTGTTGTAAACTATTTAGTTTTATTTCAAATTCCTCAGCATGATCCCCATTATGATCCTCAGCGTCCTTTTTTTATGACTTAATTACTTACTCTTTGGCATTAGCAACTAGAAAATTCACTGCCACACTTACAAAATTACGTCACATACTCTATCTTGAGCTAGCTCTATCCAGTCCATCTCATTACACCCTATCCTTTCAGGTTTATTCTAATGGTATCTTTCTTCCCCGCTGCGTGTAGGTCTTGCCAACGATCTCTCTCCATTGTTTTTGCCAGTAAACACTCTAAACAGGGTTCTAGATTCTCCCATTCGCACTGCATGTCTTGCCCATCGTATCTACAGTTTGGTTACCTACTATACCTTGATTTGTTGGAAGAACAGTAGGGAAAATCAAACATATTTCTTTGCGGCCAATATTGATAACATTTACCATATTATTTGTGTTATTTTATAGGTATTGTTAATATGTTCAAAGGAACATCTGCAGGTGACGTAACTTCATGTATGAATTATTAACATTATTTTAGTAACTTTAGTAAATAACTTCTACTGTTCTTCCTACCAAAATCATACTATATGTCTTGTGTTAAATACAAGTCATGTAACTTGTCATTATGTAACCTCCTTCACTCCCAATATCTCCTTTTGGAACCATATTTTCCTAGGTGGCTTGTTTTCGAACACACTAAATTAATTTTTGTCATGTAAATAAAAAAAACCAACCAACATTCAAAATCTTCTTTCATTACGGATGCTTATTGGATTACCCTTTTAAAAAAAAATCAACCCCCTCGTCTGGTTCCTTGTGTTAAGTTGCGGGCTAGCCCAGATAGGATGCTGGTCCGGTACTGTAGTTTGTCTCTCGGCTAACCGGAAGTTGTGACGTCAAGGCTACTACTACAGCCTCGTTGTACATCCCTGCCTTTCTCTGATAACATCTCACGACCTTGGCACACTTACTCCCCGATAGAGAAAACATGTTTGTGGATAATGAGATGCTCACCCCTCACCCCTCTTTATTTTTTTAACACATCATAATGACCTCTCCTATTTCTATCGTTGTTCGTGGGCGGCATTCATTGGTATAGTAATGGACCTTTTTTCGTAAAAAAAACCTATTCTTTTAAAAAAACAGTTCTTTATTTGTATTGTTCTAGAAATATTTCATCCCTATCTCAACATCTTTGTGCGTGCTCGCGTGTTTTAAGAAAAAGAACTAGTGTGACAATCTCATAAGACTAGACTGATTCCAGCTATTCTTAAGACACCCTCCCAACAGAATACCTCAAGTTTTTATGATATGCCGATGAAAAAGTAACTCAAAAAAGGTTTAGTTTGACTTATCAAAGTCGACATGGGGTGCTAGCTAACAGACAAAAACAAAACAATAACATACTAGACGGTCTATAGACAATAGTTTTCTTTAATGGATAGGCTTCTCTTGGGGATTTAGGGAACCAGCTGCTTTACTGACAGTGTTTTTTTCAGTTTTTATATATAACTTTTTTTTTTTCAAAATAAGTTAAAAAAATGCTCCAGTATACACATAGACTTTAATTTTCTTCCCATGGTGATATCAACAATTGTTGACTATGTCATGAGCCCAGCATCATTAGATAAGAAACTTTTTAAATGAAGAGAAAAAGTTGTCATTATATTTCAGGAAAACTTTGACAGATATTTAACAACTGATGATATTACCATGTGAAGAAAATTAAACTCTATTTGTAATGGAGAAATATTTAATTTCTTATGACAAAACAATTTTTTTATATAAAAACTACAAAATACTGCCCTAAACTCTACTTCTCTTCATTGCCACCTTAAGGATATCCAAATATTTAAGATACTTATTAGCTGTCTAACCCAACCTAATTATAGGACAAATCTAACAACCAGGGCCCAGTCCATTAATTTATCGCTTGATGTAAACCAAATCAGAAACTAAGAAGAACAATATTATATCATTGGGAGAAAGCTATGAACTTAAAAGCTTATCATGTTTTCTAAAATTCGGGGCTTGTAGATAAAATAAAGAGTCTGATTCGAGATCTGAAAGGTACGTTTGAGAAAAAATTCATTCGACCTACCCCTAGTTTATTTTCTTGTAACAAGGCTACGAAGGAAAATTTCCTTTTCGGAATATACCCGCCTCAGTGGCGTAGTTGGCTAACGCGCTTGTCGTGTTGAACTCGACTGCTGAGGACGGGGAGATCAAGGTTCGAATCTTGGTCGGTGAATGGGGTGTTTTTCCTAATGGTTTTCCACTCTCCTCCACGCAAATTAGGGTTCACTTCCTCTAACTTTACCTTCCCAATTCCTATCCATTAGCGTAATTAGGATTAAAGCGTATAACCCAAGGTAGTAAGACGCGTGCTAATATTATAATATTAATACTTTTCGGATATATTTAAAAAGGTTTTAACGAAACAGAAAAGTAACATGTATTTTATAAAAAATACTTTTAATTATACTTTAAAATACTAGAACATGTAATGTTGTGTGTGTGTGTGTGTGTGTAAGTATGTATATATATATATATATATATATATATATATATATATATATATATATATATATATATATAAAATATCCTTTATATTGTCAAGGTTCGTGCCTGCAAATTTTTTTATTTCAATATTACCCACTCAATTTGACCAAAATTGGTAAATGCTATAGACACAGTCACTTTTGTTTTAGACTAGGATACTAAAGATGGGGAGTTCATGGTTTGAATTCCGGTCAAGTATACTGAGGGTAGTTTTTTCCTAAATAGTTTTCCACTCTCCCTCCACTTGAATGCGGGTACACTTCCTCTAAATTAAATCTTCCTGATGCCGTACATATTAGCGTAATTATTACATATGCGTATTATTCGGACATGTATGGTAAAACTCGGTGCTAAAAGATAATATTTAGTGCATTTAGAAAAAATAGGAGTGGCTGGTTTGGACTTTAGACTATACTTTTGACAAATGAACATCAGTTTTAGTGTGGGAGGCTGGGTTATAGGCAACACAAGCTCTCGCAAAATATGTTACCGCAAGTGATGGTAATTAATGTCTTGTCAGTTACCTACTGTCTCGCTTGATGGCCAACGATGCGCGTTCGTGAGTAGAAAAAAAACCAACCAGCCAGCGTGGACCGTGCGCGGGATTCCCCCCTCAGTAGAACCGGGTTCAACACCCCGGATAACAAGCTTCATTGGCCGAATTGGTTCCTAATACTCTGTCTGGATGGTTCTTAATACTTTGCTAGGATGGTTCTTAGTACTCTGTCTGGATGGTTCTTAATACTTTGCTAGGATGGTTCCTAATACTCTGCCTGAATGGTTCCTAATACTCTTCCTGAATGGTTCCTAGTACTCTGTCTGGATGGTTCCTAATACTCTGTCTGGATGGTTCCTAATACTCTTCCTGAATGGTTCCTAGTACTCTGTCTGGATGGTTTTAATACTCTGCCTGAATGGTTCCTAATACTCTTCCTGAATGGCTCCTAGTACTCTTCCTGAATGGTTCCTAATACTCTTCCTGAATGGTTCCTAATACTCTTCCTGAATGGTTCCTAGTACTCTGTCTGGATGGTTCCTAGTACTCTTCTGAATGGTTCCTAGTACTCTTCCTGAATGGTTCCTAGTACTCTTCCTGAATGGTTCCTAATACTCTTCCTGAATGGTTCCTAGTACTCTTCCTGAATGGTTCCTAGTACTCTTCCTGAATGGTTCCTAGTACTCTTCCTGAATGGTTCCTAATACTCTTCCTGAATGGTTCCTAGTACTCTGTCTGGATGGTTCCTAATACTCTTCCTGAATGGTTCCTAATACTCTTCCTGAATGGTTCCTAGTACTCTGTCTGGATGGTTCCTAATACTCTTCCTGAATGGTTCCTAATACTCTTCCTGAATGGTTCCTAGTACTATGTCTGGATGGTTCCTAATACTCTTCCTGAATGGTTCCTAATACTCTTCCTGAATGGTTCCTAGTACTCTGTCTGGATGGTTCCTAATACTCTTCCTGAATGGCTCCTAGTACTCTGGATGGACCCGAATAGTTTTAATTTATTTGGGAAACTATCACTTGTTATATTTCGTCAAGATATACCCTGGTTTTGGAAGGTCTTATCTCACACCAGAATCCTACTGTATAGTAGTATTTTGGTAGGAAAGGTGGTCTTATGAAACTTACTGCCGCTCTGAAAGGTCTTTTATCTACCAAAATACAACTAAACATTAGAATTTTATTACGATATAAAGCCTTACATATCGGGCTTCTTACCGAAATCCAGATATATAATTTATACAAATGTTTTAAGGAAACTTGTGCAATGGCGTCAGTCTCGTCTTTTCTGGTTTGCCGGTGACGTGAAGGTTGGGGTTATAAATTCCAGTCTACTGATGATTTTCAGAATGGTTCTCCCATTCTCTTCTCAGGCGAATGTGGGTGGAGCTGTAGTAACATATTTTAAAAACCTTCCCTGATCTTCACACAATGCACCCGGCCAATTTTTAAGCCCCGAGCTCCCCGGAGAAAACACCTTCACAGCAACCCCTAGCTCCCCGGAGAAAACACCCTCACAGCACCCCGAGCTCCACGGAGAAAACACCCTCACAACACCCCGAGCTCCCGGAGAAAACACCCTCACAACACCCCGAGCTCCCGGAGAAAACACCCTCACAGCACCCCGAGCTCCCCGGAGAAAACACCCTCACAGCACCCCGAGCTCCCCGGAGAAAACACCCTCACAGCACCCCGAGCTCCCCGGAGAAAACACCCTCACAGCACCCCTAGCTCCCCGGAGAAAACACCCTCACAACACCCCGAGTTCCCCGGAGAAAACAACCTCACAGCACCCCGAGCTCCCCGGAGAAAACACCCTCACAACACCCCGAGCTCCCCGAAGAAAACACCCTCACAGCACCCCTAGCTCCCCGGAGAAAAGACCCTCACAGCCCCCCGAGCTCCCCGGAGAAAACACCCTCACAACACCCCAAGCTCCCCGGAGAAAACACCCTCACAGCACCCTAAGCTCCCCGTCACCGGCAAACCAGACCTATACACTTAGGCCGCGCGTCAACAAGTGCTGGTTATTGTTTCTACGAAGGTAATGAGTATCGTAAAGAAACAGCCGCCCTGGTTACGTAACGAGCTGACTAGAGCGCTGCTGGCAGGAGGGATGGACGGAGCAGTCGTGACGTGACGTCTTACCAGAGAGACAAGTCGGTCCAAGCGGCGGGACTTGTTTTGAAAGTTGCCCTTTCTCTTCCTGGTCGCTCCAAGATACTCCTCGGCTGTATAGTGCACGGTGGCTCTCAAGGAAGGGGGGTTAAAGTCTATCTATGACGTGGCTAAGTGTGGACGAATGTGTGAAAAAGAGAAACATTAATAGTTTTAATAATAACAGTGCGAGTATGACTCTGTGTATGGATGTTGTTGAAGAGAAGAGAATGTACAAAGATAAGGAAGTGTGGAGAAAGCTAGTGAGGATGGATTAAGTACGGAGTTGTTGTTTTTTGAGCTATATGCACAATTTGTTGCCTACCCCGTAAGGGGATGGCGTGATTAGTTATGTATGTATGTATTTATCTATGTATGTATATATGTGTATGTAGGTATGTGTTCATGTATGTGTGCATGTATGTGTGTATGTATGTATATATATATGTATGTATGTATGTATGTGTGCATGTATATATGTGTGTGTATGTGTACATGTATATATGTGTGTGTATGTACGTATGTACATGGAGTTCAGGGTTCGAATTCCGTTATGTTCTACTGAGAGTGGTTTTTACTAAATGGTTTTCCACTCTCCTTCCAAGCAAGTGCGGGTAGATTACCTAAAAAACGCATACTACCGTGTATCTCTACCCCATTATAGTAAATTATCATATTATTATTATCACCGCGTCTTACTACCCGTTCGGGTTATACTCACGCTAACGTGTAATGGTAGGGTGATTGTGAGATGAAATGAAGGACCTACAGTTTAACGGGGAATCCGAACCACGGTGGAAGCCTGGTATTCCCCACATTCACAAGTTGTGATTATTACACGTCTTGTCAGAGGTGAAGAAAGGGTGTGGCATTCAGATAAATCTGCACCGTGACTGAGGATTGAACCCCAGACCTCGGCAGAGTAGTCCGACACCTTACCCCTAGACCACCAGATCACCAATTATCATACTATGCGTGTGACTTGAACAAGTAGTAAGATCCGGGAATGTTTTTTTTTTTCCAAATTCATAGGAATTTACCTAACCTCTTTGCTCTACGAGATAATATTTAAAAAAACTTCACCTAAGGGGTTGCTCGAAAAAACGTCAATTAAACTTTATCTCTTGAAACATGATCTTAACCAAATTTTAAGTGTTTCCTTTATTTTTAAATCAAATTTTATTTTTTATTGGTTGTGGTTTTATTATTGCTATGAATATTATGGTGGACTTACTTCTCAATAACAGAATAAAAAATTTAATATTTCCCCCTTATTTGCAATCATATCTATTGACTCTAAAGCAAATGCGATTTGTAAATTACAAACAAGGTTTTTCAAACCTGAACAAAGAGACTAATTTCCGTCTGTGGTGTATTAATACTGTCCTTTAATTGGATGGAATATCTCCCCTCCTTCTCATTGGATCACACAATGGGTGTATATTATGGCCGTCATTCTGTTCGATGGCCATGGGGTCGAACGCGATACTCGGGCAGTAGACTAGACTGCCAATGACAGGGAGAGGTTCGAATCTCGGTTGGTTGTACTGAGGGTCTTTTTTTTTACCACCGTGTCCTACTAACCTCTCGGGTTATATGTTTATGTACTAGTAACGCTAATGGTTTTAAGGTTTAAGAAGATTATATTTAGAGGAAGTGTACCCTTATTCGCATGGAGGGAGAGTAGAAAACCATCTGGGGGTAATTCATAAACAAGGTAACGCTTTTTTCTTATATGTATATTTTTACTATATGACCTACTTCCATGTAGCACCAAGTATACATTTTGCCTGACCCCCCACATCCCCTCTTCCAATCTGTGTTATGTATCTATAATCCCCCGATATCAAGAGGGAATATCATTATTTCAGGGGAAAGCTTTTGTGTAAAGCAAGCGCCTTAAGTTCGGGGCATGAAGGCACTTGAAAAGCGTCATAAATCTGGGTATGCCTGTATAGTATCCGTGTCACGTAAAATTGTGATCTATCCGCCTCTTAGTATGCCTGTATAGTATCCGTGTCACGTAACATTGTGATCTATCCACCTCTGAGTATGCCTGTATAGTATCCGTGTCACGTAACATTGTGATCTATCCACCTCTGAGTATGCCTGTATAGTATCCGTGTCACGTAACATTGTGGTCTATCCACCTCTGAGTATGCCTGTATAGTATCCGTGTCACGTAACATTGTGATCTATCCACCTCTGAGTATGCCTGTATAGTATCCGTGTCACGTAACATTGTGATCTATCCACCTCTGAGTATGCCTGTATAGTATCCGTGTCACGTAACATTGTGGTCTATCCACATCTGAGTATGCCTGTATAGTATCCGTATCACGTAAAATTGTGGTCTATCCACCTCTGAGTATGCCTGTATAGTATCCGTGTCACGTAACATTGTGATCTATCCACCTCTGAGTATGCCTGTATAGTATCCGTGTCACGTAACATTGTGATCTATCCACCTCTGAGTATGCCTGTATAGTATCCGTGTCACGTAACATTGTGGTCTATCCACCTCTGAGTATGCCTGTATAGTATCCGTGTCACGTAACATTGTGGTCTATCCACCTCTGAGTATGCCTGTATAGTATCCGTGTCACGTAACATTGTGATCTATCCACCTCTGAGTATGCCTGTATAGTATCCGTGTCACGTAACATTGTGATCTATCCACCTCTGAGTATGCCTGTATAGTATCCGTGTCACGTAACATTGTGGTCTATCCACATCTGAGTATGCCTGTATAGTATCCGTGTCACGTAAAATTGTGATCTATCCACCTCTGAGTATGCCTGTATAGTATCCGTGTCACGTAACATTGTGATCTATCCACCTCTGAGTATGCCTGTATAGTATCCGTGTCACGTAACATTGTGGTCTATCCACCTCTGAGTATGCCTGTATAGTATCCGTGTCACCTAACATTGTGGTCTATCCACCTCTGAGTATGCCTGTATAGTATCCGTGTCACGTAAAATTGTGATCTATCCACCTCTGAGTATGTCTGTATAGTATCCGTGTCACGTAGCATTGTGGTTTATCCACCTCTGAGTATGCCTGTATAGTATCCGTGTCACGTAACATTGTGGTCTATCCACCTCTGGGTATGCCTGTATAGTATCTCTGTCACGTACCATTGTGGTCTATCCACCTCTAAGTATGCCTGTATAGTATCTCTGTCACGTACCATTGTGGCTTATCCACCTCTGAGTATGTCTGTATAGTATCCGTGTCACGTACCATTGTGGTCTATCCACCTCTGGGTATGCCTGTATAGTATCCGTGTCACGTACCATTGTGGCTTATCCACCTCTGGGTATGCCTGTATAGTATCCGTGTCACGTACCATTGTGGTCTATCCACCTCTAAGTATGCCTGTATAGTATCTCTGTCACGTACCATTGTGGCTTATCCACCTCTGGGTATGCCTGTATAGTATCCGTGTCACGTACCATTGTGGTCTATCCACCTCTAAGTATGCCTGTATAGTATCTCTGTCACGTACCATTGTGGCTTATCCACCTCTGAGTATGTCTGTATAGTATCCGTGTCACGTACCATTGTGGTCTATCCACCTCTAAGTATGCCTGTATAGTATCTCTGTCACGTACCATTGTGGCTTATCCACCTCTGAGTATGTCTGTATAGTATCCGTGTCACGTACCATTGTGGTCTATCCACCTCTGGGTATGCCTGTATAGTATCCGTGTCACGTACCATTGTGGCTTATCCACCTTCCCCGCATGTAACAACATGAAGACATTAGAGCTTACCCCTTTCACCCGCGTTACGTGGTTTCCCCTGAGGAAAAAAACACCCTCAGTACATCCGGTGTCGGGAAAAGTGTGCCCTCCCATGAATCATCACACTAATAGGTGAGAAAAGTGTGCCCTCCCATGAATCATCACACTAATAAGCGGGAAAAGTGCGCCCTCCCATGAATCATCACACTAATAGGTGAGAAAAGCGCGCCTTCCATGAATCATCACACTAATAGGTGAGAAAAGTGTGCCCTCCCATGAATCATCACACTAATAGGTGAGAAAAGTGCACCCTCCCATGAATCATCACACTAATAGGTGAGAAAAGTGTGCCCTCCCATGAATCGTCACACTAATAGGTGGGAAAAATGTGCCCTCCCATGAATCATCACACTAATAGATGAGAAAAGTGTGCCCTCCCATGAATCATCACACTAATAGGTGAGAAAAGTGCACCCACATGACCTTGTCTATCTCACCTAAATAATTTTGACAAGGTCTTGAGGGCGCACTCTTTTACTTTCCTCACGACCTTACATTCTCACCGCCTTAGATAGGTTCATCGCATCCTTTTGTTTAGGAGGGCAGGTATTTCAAATCGACTCATCGCACATCAAGAGGTCTTGAGGAGGTCAAAGTACATGGACTGATCGTACCTGTCTCTTTGACCTGTTGCATAGGTTAGGTTGGGTTAGGTTAGGTTTTTCAGTTGAATAAAGATTAGTGTGTATCTGTAAGCATTTGATGTGAACGTATACATCGAAGTTACCAAACTAATTATTGACGACCTTTTACTCCATATTTTGAATCTAGGCTAAACTCTTCAAACATTTTGATAGGTCCTTGGGCGTACTTGTTTTGTAAGTGTGTAAAACAGTGTGGGGCGCACTTTTGTGATGATTGATAGGAGGGCGTAATTTTCCCTAACCCGTACATCTGACTGGTTTTCGAACACAGATCTCTCTGTCCTCGTCAGTCCAGTCTATTGCGAAAGTGATGCCTTAGACCATTCAACCACCGAAACGGGCCTCATATTGTTCTTCTCACGAGGTACGAGCCTGCAGGATGACGTTTGGAAGGTTGTTTAATGATCACGTAGCTCAACAGTTTACAAACAATTCCCCCCGAGTCCTGGCGCGAACCCAGGGACCGTTGCCAAGAGGCTCGCGGGTTTATTAGTCACTGACACGCTCAACATGGCGATAACTGCTGCCGGCGGGGCGCGAACACGTCACTACTATAGTCCGATAGGAAGGGCCTTCCTTAACTTTCCCGTTATAACAAAAAAGTCCCGATTGTTCTGGCTCACTCCCGTTTTGGCATTTATATAATTATTATTATTATATTAGCACCGCGTCTTACTACCCGTTCGGGTTATACGCACTTACACTAATGTGTAATGGTAGGGTGATTGTGAGATGAAATGAAGGACCTACAGTTTAACGTGGAATCCGAACCACGGTGGGGGCCCTTTGCATTCCCCACATTCACAAGATTCTTGTCAGAGGTGAAGGAAGGGTTTGGTAATCAGATAAATCTTGCCGGGACCGAGGATTGAACCCCGGCCCCAGCACAGAAGTCTGACACCTACCCCTAAACCACCAGGTCACCATTGGGATTTATAATTTGATTTATAATTACAATTTGATATAAATACTTTTTTTTGAGTACTCTAAAAAAATAAATATAAATTACATCAACTTTAATTAAAAAAAAATCAATACACTGTTTTGCAACTAAGCCAAATATATAATTTGCCCTTATCAACTACAACATTCTCAGTTCTCCCGGTCGGTTTTAAATTTCCTGACTTTTACAGGTTTTTCCATATTTTCTCTCACTATGGTATATCTGACATCTAGCAAAACTACGAGGGTCATTCATTCATACGTCAGGTCTAACCATCTGCAGCTGTCACTTTTGATATATATATAAAAAATAATACAGTAATATAATAACAATTTTTTGCTGAAAAAATATGTTTACATTTTATAAGAGGCCTTTTATACGGAAATTTGAGTTTAAACATCCCCGCCACCCCCTCACCATCCTCCCTCCTTCACACACGACCAGATCTCACTCGCGTAAACAAAAGAAGCGTGCAGTGTGTGTGAGTGAGCGATCGGAGCAAGTTTCCAAAAGTTAATTTATGTCCGCCCTAGTAGCCTGGAAACCTACTTAGCCCGACCCTTTCAGTCACCTGACCTGTTCCTGTTACTCCCCCCTGGGAGATAGGTCAGCCTGCTTCACACGCACGCGCTCTTGCCGGTCAGATGTAAGAGCACGGCTTACTCAGACTAAGGTGGGGGGATGAGGGAGGTAGAATTTAGAATAATGGTATCCTTATTTGTGTGGAAAGAGTGGGGAAAAATACAACCTGCCGGGATTTGTACCTCGGACCCCTCCTTCAACGGAAATTCATACTAGATAGGTCTTGATATTTAGTCGGCGTGCTACTCGTTTCGGTAGTTTAAGGGTCTTAAGGACACTATTTTTGAAACTGTGCTCAGCGAAGACCTTGGGATTTTCATTTTTTTTAAAATTTTTTTTTTCAGAATCTGTAATTAGTATTGCGATTTTTTTTTCTATTCTGAATAAAGGTCATTTGCCAAAGGCACAGCCAAAACGTGTTGTTTTCCGTTTTTTTTTTATAAGTGTAAAATTTAACCATCGTTATTGAATGTTCGTATTTGTGTAAAAAAAAAAAGTATGAGGTTTCCAGCATTTATTTTTTCTTGTGCAAGGACTCCTTCGTTTTAAAAAGTTTGGAAACCTCTGGACTTAGGCAGGGATTTTGTTGAACTTAAAATGGCCGAGAGCCACGAAGTTTAGTTAGTGGTAGGCCGCATCAGAATCGGCCAAAGGATGGAAGGAAATGGAACCAACGTGGATACACAAGTCATTATTAAAATAGAGCGCAATTGAATTTATTACTGAATGAACATCAGTTGGATCAAAATTTCCCGTTTCTCGCCTAAAAAACATCAATTTTATACAGTAGATTACTTTTCCAAGAAACTTCTTGGGCCGCAAATAAACCTGTCTGTCTAAGACGGCCCTTTAGACATAGACTGGACTGCCGATGACGAGGAGAGGGTTCGAGCTCCGAAGCACGGCCAGATGTATCGAATGTGATTCCCCCTCCCCACCTTAATGGTTCTCCATGCAAGTGCGGGTACACGTCCTCTGAATTCAAACTTCAACATTGGCGTAATTGGTACAAAGGCTTACAATCCAAACTGGTAGAAAGACGTGATACACCTTAAAGATTTGCTGATTGCCATCAAACGGTCGTCAAATCGTGAAAATAGACAAATAGATATGTCACAGTGATAACAAATTTGTTTTACAACTCGTTTAAAGTAAGGATGCAGGGAACTCAAGAAAAGGTCAGGGTTTTGTCAGTTAATTTATTATTTTTTTCCCCCAAAATATTATTATTATCGTTATTATTATTAGCACCGTGTCTTATTACCCGTTCGGATTATACGCACTTACGCTAATGTGTAATGGTAGGGTGATTGTGAGATAAAATGGAGGACCTACAGTTTAACGTGGGATCCGAACCACGGCGAAGGCCTGGCATTCCCCACATTCACAAGTTGTGATTAATACACGTCTTGTCAGAGGTGAAGGAAGGGTTTGGTAATCAGATAAATCAGTGCCGGAAGCGAGGATTGAACCTCGGGCTACAGCACAGAAGTCCGACAACTTTAACCCTAGACCGCCAGGTCACCTTTAGCCAAAATAAATATATCATCAGTTGAAACAGAGAGTTTTATTTTATTCACATGTTGTTATCAACAGTTTAATATCTGTCATGAGCAGACAGGACCTCAGGACCTCCGAGAGGAAGTTTATCATGGAATACAAAGGTTTTTCGGGTCCTCTTCCATTTTCAATTAATGTTGTCTTAAAAAAAGTAATTCTATTTAAAAAAAAATAAGATCAAAAAAAATACAAAATATCGGTATATACTTTTGTATCTAAAAAAATAAACAATAAAACTTTTTTTTACACCTGTAATTTAGTAATAGTATTAATAGTAAACATTTGGATGTTACTCTCCGATATATGCACATATTTTCTAAGATTCAAGGAAATTCCCAAACCCCACTTGGACCCCCGAGCAGAGCGGTAAATTACAGTACAACCTTGACAAACCTTGACAAATATTCAACAACTGTTGATAATATTATCACCATGCGAAGAAAATTAAACTTCATATTTTACTAATGAAATATTATATCTATTTTGACTTAAAAAATAAGTTTTGCTATAAAAACTGTA
The DNA here is from genome assembly GCA_039000515.1 of Timema cristinae. Taxonomy (NCBI): domain Eukaryota; kingdom Metazoa; phylum Arthropoda; class Insecta; order Phasmatodea; family Timematidae; genus Timema; species Timema cristinae. The sequence continues at coordinate 60,168,031 of JBCFYV010000935.1, forward strand.
AAAACAATAGTACCTTATACTCCGATCTTAAGATGGAGTTTTAGTGCGCAATGGTTTTAAGATGGGGCTCGTATGATGGTATTAACAAAGCGGATACGAACACGCCAGTCCTTTTGTCATTTGTTTAAAAGATTTTCATGTGTCAGAGCTCCGTACCGGATCATAACTGTGGTTTTCACACGTGTCTCTGCCCCCCACCCCACCCCTTTCCTTACACCTCCTCCACATCTTCACAAACCACTCTCATAGGTGCTGCGAATATTACTGATAACTGTAGTTGTAGTACGATGCTGGTAGGAAAAACCTTTTAATTTTTGTTTCTATAAACAAACAATTTATTTATATTGTTTGTGTTATTTATTTATATTGTTATTGTTATTTATTGAAGGTTACCTGGTGGTCTAGGGGTAAGGTGTCTGACTTCTGTGCTGGAGGTCCAGGGTTCAATCCTCGGTCCCGGCACAGATTTATCTGATTTCCAAACCCTTCCTTCACCTCTGACAAGACGTGTATTAATCACAACTTGTGAATGTGTGGAATGCCAGGCCTCCACCGTGGTTCGGATCCCACGTTAAACTGTAGGTCCTTCATTTCATCTCACAATCACCTTACCATTACACATTAGCGTGTGTATAACCCGAACGGGTATTAAGACACGGTGATGATAATAATAATAATAATAATAATTATTATTATTATTATTTATTATAATTATTGAACGAGTGAAGCAAAGCTCGGTTTTTTTAATTTACAATTTGGAATTTCGTATGTTTCTTTTACTGGTCCGATTTTCGTGATAACTGTCAAATCCGTGGACCAAATTTTAATGAAATTTGGCAAGGTACATTTATTTTAACCTCGTCTGAATGACGTATGTACATTGTTTCTCACTCGATATCACTATCCGTTTAAAAATGGCGACCGCTCGAAAGTTTTCTCGTTTAATAGCTCATCCTAAGTGATTTTGATTATAATTCTAGGTAATCGATTGAATACTTAGGGTTTTTGCTTTAAAATTTCAACACGGATTGCGAGAATGATGCCTTAAACCACGTGAATAATTTTTTTTAAATCACCGCGTCTTACTACCTGTTCAGGTTATAATAACATGTATGATAATTACTCTTGGTAGTGGGGCATGAGGAAGCAAGCATTTGCGTAGAAGGAGAGGGGTAGACCATTTAGTAAAAAAAAATCCTTCGCTAGATCCCGCCGGGATTCTAACTCCGATCTCCCCGTCATCAGCAGGTCAATCCAACTCAAGAGTGACGCCTTAGACCATTCGGCCGCTGAAGAGGGTGATTACTTTTATTCCCTATGACTGAAAAAAATGTGCTATTGATTATAGCAAAATATAAAATTGCTACCCGCAAGATCTAACGCGCTTCTCTTGTAGTAGTTTATACTGTCGACGATGTGAAAGTTGAGGTTCGAATCTCGGTCGGGTGAAGTGAGAAAGGTCCTCCCCCCCCCCAGATGATTTTCCACTTTTCCCCCCGCGCAAATGCGGCTACACTCCCTCTAAATATAATCTTCTTAAACCTTGAAACCATTAGCATACTTAGTACATAAAAATTTAACCCGAATTGGTAGTAAGGCGCGGTGATAAAAAATAGTTTTTTATCAAACTTGATTCACGAGTTCCAAGGACTGAAGTAACGAGAAAAACATTGAGAGGGGGAGGTCTATTGCTAATCAATATACATCAAAAGTGACGGTTGCAGATCACATGACTTGACGTATGAATACGTGAAATTAGATCTAGTAGCTTTTCTAACTGTCAGATATGGTTACTCCTATGATAATTGGACATTAGCGGTCACGTGTATCCAACTCATTTACATTTACTGATACGTCATCCGTCATTTCGTATTAATAGAGTGTGACCTTAATTCATTTTCAAATTGAATTTGAATGCAAATTTGTCCCCCCTAGGGACTGGTGTTGGACATATTTCCTGGGTCACCTTTGTATATTTATATGTTCAAAATATTTTGATAAATTATTTACAAGCAAACAAATTTATCTGTGATATTGACAAGCCTGGATATTATATAGGCACTTACATATAAATGAACAAACCTTAGCGAAAAATAATCTTTTCTAAACAAATACAAAATATTTTGAGCAGTTTGACTCTCGGGTGAAGGGATTTGTAATGAAGGGACCAATGTTCGTATCTTCTTGACCCGGGGTGGTTTTCAACTTGTGATTTATTTGAAGGTTTCCCGTCATATCTTTTTGCTGATTCAGGTGCACTTTATCTTACCATTTTTCGTGTTTCCGCTTCGGTGGTCGTATTATCTAAGGCGTCATTCTCGTAGACTGCTGATGACGGGGATATCGGGGTTCGAATCCCGGATAGGATGTCCACCGACCTGTAAAACAGGGAAAAATCATGGAAAATTATGGGAATTTGATAACATTTCTGGAATTTTCATAAATTTACTAATAAAAAAAATTGCTACTTTTATTTACAATAGTCAAAATAACATTTTCCCCCCTCGCCCGCTATTTAACACACACATACACACTGCCATATCTTTTAACACAGTTGAGCGTATAAAATTAATTCTCAAAGTCTACAGGTAATTTTGATGTTTTTCCACCCCTCTCCCCTCTATCGCGCATCTTAAGCTTAAGCTGAGACATGTTTATGCGCATGCGTGATAATTAGATTACGTCATAGGACGAAGAAACAAACTGATAAGCATGTGTCTGACAACAATTTTAAACTGTACAGGTGTAAGGAGATATTTTAATGTCTCACTGAAATCTAACTTAAATCATACTACCCCATAGCTTATTATCTTATGCTCATTACCCTTTAACCCCTTCATACACTGATGCAATCTCAGACTCAGTAAGCCCAAAGTATATACAAATATTATTACATCAAGCTAAAATATTAATAAAATAATATTTGAATACATAGTGACCGGAAAATTTGTAGATTGGCTTTGGAAAGGCTGGAAAAGTCAGGGAATTTTAAAATATTTGGCTGGACACCCTGTCAATTCTTCACCCACATAAATGCGGGGTACCCGTCCATTAAATTTAACCTTACTCACCCCCTCGCCCCTTAGCGTAATTAGTTATTTGGCGTTCCCGGACGGGCAGTAAGACGCGATACTAAGTTTTCCGTTTTAAGGTGGTAGTGTAGAGACGCGAGAAAAAGGCAGTGCATTTGTAGTTTTTTTTAACAACACTTTTTTTTGTCAAAATAAATTAAATAATTGTCCAGTATAAACATAAAGTTTAATTTTCTTCACATAGTGATATTAACAATTGTTGAATACCTGTCAAAAATGTCCTGAAATTTAATGTCGACTTTTTTATCTAAATTTAAAAAGTTTATCATCTAATGCCACTTTACTCATGACAGATATTCAAGAACTGTTGATATCACCCTGGGAAGACAATTAAACTATATGTTCCTACCGGAGCAGTATTTAATTTATTTTAACCAAAAATATGTTGTTTTTTCATTTAAAAAAAAAACCTGCCCCTTTCTCGCGATCTTTACACTCCCGCCTTACATACAAAGCTCTGATTAATCGATCGCTTGAATCCTCAACCCCTTTCTCAACTTAAGACTCTTTTAAGGTTGTGTTGATGGGAAAACGAATTACTGAGAGTTGTTATTACAATTTCTTTTTTTGTTAAATGTGAATAAAATATTGCTTTATTAGATACTATAGTTTAGTTTTCTACACGTAGCAGTATTAACAGCTATTGGATATTTGCCGGTGACCTGGTGGTCTATGGCCGGGTAAGGTGTCGGACTTCTGTGCTGGGGGTCTGGGGTTCAATCCTCGGTCCCGGCACAGATTTATCTGATTACCAAACCCTTCCTTCACCTCTGACAATACATCTTGTGAATGTGTGGAATGCCAGGCCGCCACCGTGGTTTGGATTCCACGTTAAACTGTAGGTCCTCCATTTCATCTCACAATCACCCTACCATACACATAGCGTAAGTGCGTATAACCCGAATGGGTAGTAAGACGCGATGATGATGATAATAATAATAATAATAATAATAATAATCGATATTTGCCATCAACATCGCGAGATATTTAAACACGATTTTTTTTTTAAATAAGAGGAAAAGCATTGTTCAGATTCCGTGATATGTACTCACCACAAATATTCAAGGACTGTTTGGACTAATATATTACAGAAAATTAAACAAAACTTAGCTAATAAACCAATACCTACTCTATCTATATTGATAAAATATATATATTTTTAAACAATTTTACAAGAATATTTATCTTACCTCGTTTTTGTCATCCCACCTTAATAACACATTAATAGTAAAGTTTAAGAAAATGCACCAGCACTCGCTTTTAAAGGATAAGTCTGCTGGTGATATCACTATTTCAACGGTCAGGATAATTTTGGATGAGTACCTTCGAGGGACCGGTTTGAACCCCGGCATAGTATAAAATTATGCTTCACTCGATGAGGTAGATCTCACCAAAGAGGTAGGCCCTACACCTCACAAATGAGGTACGAGGGATTCGGAGTTCACCACAAGGGTTGTCCATTAAAGTAATACTCCAAGCAAAACACTTGTAGAGTTAATTTAATGATTCAATTTGTTTGTAGCGCGATGCCCTAACGGAACACAATAATTCTTGAAAATGACTTGTTCGCGTGGTTGAAAACCACCTCGCGCTAAATGGGTATAATTACACACGAATAAACTGTTCACTACTCTAATAAACGTGCCATTCGTTTTGCTTAACCAATTGATTATATTAGAAGATTTTTCTCAAAACGAATGTATTTAAATCGACCGTCATCTCTGTATCACTAGCGCAATGTTTTGTTGATCATACATCTCACGGTTTAAGGGTGCTGCTTGGGTGTGGCTGAGATATTGTCAATCATGTGTTGCGCTCAGGTTAAGATAAATAAACCTTTTAACACGCCACGATTTTGGTGTTTACGGGAATACACAAAAAAAACAACTATTTTTATATGACCTTACTGGCTACATATAGAGACTTGTAAACGTAGTATTAAAAGTATAACGAATATTTGTGAAGCGAATCATGTCATTTAATAGGGTTTGGAAGGTTAATTTATTATTATTATTATTATTAGCAGCACCGCGTCTTACTACCCGTTCGGGTTATACGCACTTACGCTAACGTGTAATGGTAGGGTGATTGTGAGATGAAATGGAGGACCTACAATTTAACGTGGGATCCGAACCACGGTGGAGGCCTGGCATTCCCCACATTCACAAGATGTCTTGTCTGAGGTGAAGGAAGGGTTTGGCAATCAGATAAATCTGTGCCGAGACCGAGGATTGAATCCCGGACCCCCAGAACAGAAGTCTGACACCTTACCCCTAGATCGCCAGGTCACCCTTGAAAGGTTAAAACACATTGTATTGCCATTTTTTTTACTCCTCCCCTGTTTGTTCTCCTACTGCCGTACATCTCCACTCAGTAACGTTATGAACCTACTAGGTTTCCTAAGTTTATGAATTTCTGCTCGACTATTCTCGGTTTCGGTCTGCCGAGCTCAACATATTACAGATGTATGCTATCTAATTAACCGAACTTTGTTCTTCCTAGTTGTGTCTATTTATAGACCTATATTTCGTGTACTTAATATTCATACACATGTGTACATCCCACCCCTAATTGGAAATGTTAGAAGGAACATCGTGTAGCAATAAAGGGCATGACTCTCCCTCCACCTCCACCTGTGTGGGAAGCAGGTGTGTGTTGTTTTAGTACAATTAAATACGGTAATTATTGTACCCTGGAAACACTGAGAACAATCCCCGTGAATACATTCTAGAATATACAACCAGGTTTCACGGTAATTATTGTACCCTGGAAACACTGAGAACAATCCCCGTGAATACATTCTAGAATATACAACCAGGTTTCACGGTAATTATTGTACCCTGGAAACACTGAGAACAATCCCCGTGAATACATTCTAGAATATACAACCAGGTTTCACGGTAATTATTGTACCCTGGAAACACTGAGAACAATCCCCGTGAATACATTCTAGAATATACAACCAGGTTTCACGGTAATTATTGTACCCTGGAAACACTGAGAACAATCCCCGTGAATACATTCTAGAATATACAACCAGGTTTCACGGTAATTATTGTACCCTGGAAACACTGAGAACAATCCCCGTGAATACATTCTAGAATATACAACCAGGTTTCACGGTAATTATTGTACCCTGGAAACACTGAGAACAATCCCCGTGAATACATTCTAGAATATACAACCAGGTTTCACGGTAAAATAAATACCTACTCATATTCAAATGAAAAGAATAATTTTAATGTGGTTTTAAACCTTGCGTTAAACACAAAACCTATTTAACTGATTTACCTATGTTTTAAAGATTTATAAGTTTTTTTTTAGTAATTACACCCGCATTTGTTTGTAGGAAATATGATAAAACCAATGCTATATCACATATTTGTAAGTACAATATTTAACTGGAAACCTTTCTCTTATTTCGCGCATTTTTTCTTCTTCTTCAAAGTGATGAAATTGTTTAACTCGTTCCAAGTAGACACCCTGTATACTCCCCACGCTCCCTCTGGTGACAACCGGTACGACAGGGTGTCGTTTTGAACCCGAGAGATGAGTGTTGAAACGTGAATCCCGTCAACACGGCGTTTAATGGAGCTTAGCGTCCTTATAGTAGGATCGTCATTAGAATAACCTTTTCAGAACATCAAAAAAAAAAAAAAACTAATGTAGAGAAGTGCAGTGCACAGTCTGCCAACATTTATACCATATTTAATGAGTAACATCAAAACACATGGCTTGGCGCATGGACGCATTAATGAAGTGCTAGCAACTTTTTAAACGCTCATATATAGTATCTTAATATGGTGATCTGACTATATTTTCATAGTGGACTGAATGTGGATACACACCGTCCACGATTAGTGTAAGTCTTTTTCAGCTCATCTTATATACTTTATTTAAAATAAATTATATAAACTTATTTAACAAATAAAAAAAAGTTCTAGTGCCTTCCTCGACCTGGTCTCCTTTCTTTTATATTATATTTATTTAACCTAAAGTGACGTTTATAATCACACCTTAGCTCAGTCGGTGACGTGTCTGTCTATTGAATTAAAGGTCTCGGCTTCGATTCTTGTCAGGGCTAAAAAAAATTACCATCGGTGAAATGTGGTTTTACCTTTTAACAGTGATGAATTAACGCTGGGTGCAGGATATTCTAGATTTAAGTTAGGTTGTAATTTGTAGGCTGAAATAATTAGTCGGTTCGGAAAGTCCACGTTAAATACATTGAATAAATAATAATAACAAAAGCCCCCTAATGTTCTTTGTCAAAATTAGCTGACTAATATAAATTATTATTATTAGCACCGCGTCTTACTACCCATTCGGGTTATACGCACTTACGCTAATGTGTAATGTAGGGTGATTGTGAGATGAAATGAAGGACCTACAGTTTAACGTGGAATCCGAACCACGGTGGAGGCCTGGCATTCCACACATTCACAAGATGCTTGTCAGAGGTGAAGGAAGGGTTTGGAAATCAGATAAATCTTTGCCGGGACCGAGGATTGAACCCCGGCCGCCAGCATAGAAGTCTGACACCTACCCCTAAACCACCAGGTCACCATCTAATATAAAGATACCTGGTTTGACTCTTTAAAGGTACATGATTTATCTGAATGAAATCACGTTTTGCTCTCTTTCATATATTACGCTGTTGAATTAAAGGTCTGATGTGTGAATTGTTTTGTGTTGTTACGCTATAAAAAGTGCCACTAACGCACTATATGCGTTCATTCCACAACTTTCTCTCCGTGTGTGTTCTATTTACCTCTTTTATTTCTCTCGTATAATTCTATCTTAACGATTTGTGTCAACGGACCAGAGTTTTACTAACGACCCGTCTCTCGTCTGACTTAATCCTTGTCATTTTTTATTATCCTCCCCTCTCTTTTTGAAGTGTCGAGTCACGTCTTTTTCCTCGTGTTTAAATAACCCTTTTAAATTTCTCATCAAGAGAGAGAGAGAGAGTATTGTAACGGTGAACGTGAACATTTTTTGGACCTCTACACTATGATGTATATTTTTTTTAAGTTTTAGGTGTGTTTAACCCGAAAAAGTGGATTTTACATTTCTGCCCGTCTGTCTCTGGCCATAAATTTGAAACGGACCGATAGATTTCGTTCTCTCTCTCTCTCTCTCCTCTCTCTCTCTCTAATATATATATATATATATATATATATAGTGTTCGGGACATTTTTATTTTATTTTAACCTTATTCCTCAAATTAAGGAAATTTACTTATAAGTGAGATTTTGTTTGAATTCCAAATTTTTCGTAAATTGCTCTAGTAGTTTTGTTTTAAATAAATATCTAGTAAGTGGTTGACTTCCCAAATAACTCTGAATACTTAGGTTTTGGGTAAAAGTTTGTTAAAGGGTAGTTTACTGATGAGTTGATTTGTAGAAAACTCGAAATATTTTGAAACGTGATTTTGCTTAGATTTATATTTGGGGAGTGTTTAAAAGGCAAATAGAACTGTATTACTTGTCTTTTATGGGGAATTCTTTTCAAGGGTAGATAAAAGAAAAATATATATAAAAAAAAGTTTTAAAATTGATTCTAGCTATTTGGTTTGAAATTAGTATCGAGGTAATATTTTACATGCTCAATAATAATTATTTTAATTTTCCTAAAATAAATTAATTTACCCACGACAAATTATTTAAAAAAAATATTTTATTTTAATACATGCTCTTTTATTTATTAAAACTCTTAATGTTTCTTTTTTTTTTCCACACATTTGTCTACAACATTTAGCCATGTTTTACATGACCTACCCCCTTCCTTTTGATTCACACACTCTACCTTCATATAGTTGCTTCTTCACTCGATCCACACTTATACTTTATACTTTCCACATACCCAACTGTCAGATATTAAAGTAACTGCTATACCACACGAGGCAACTAAACTCTACAGCAAGTTTGAACGCTTACGGGAACATTGTACAAATCTTGTATAGATTTATTTTTATATTAATTCGATCTTTTATATGTTTATCTAACTCGTACATATAAAATGAGAGTTATTGTGATATTTATATTCCCATTTACAACTTGTTTTATTACCTACCTCGATCATCACAACGATGTGCATGAGTGTGTAAGTTCAAGTAGTTTATAGACCATTGTTTCATGTTTGAATCACCCGAGACCTCGGCTGTGATTACGATTTTTGAAACCTTGGACCTATGATACTTTGGTTCGAATCTTGGTGCGGTAGACTATTTAATCTTTTAGGGAGGGCGTCCCTAGAGTAAGCAATCCTTTAATTTTGACCCTCCGTTAAGGATGAAAGTTATTACAACCTTAATTCTCAAGGATTTTTCTGGTTCGGTGATTATCAATCTAGACCAGTGGTTCAAAAGGTTTTTTTTTCTCTTGTGGTCATCGTCCCACCCCCGCCCCCTTAGGTTCCATAAACTCACCCCTATTGCCCCATACTCTACTCTATACAAAGTATTATTCAGATCAGTGATCCAGTGAGGAAGATTATAAGATTCAAAACTATAACATTTAATAGAACAGTTATATTAGTATTAGCACCGCGTCTTACTACCCGTTCGGGTTATACGCACTTACGCTAATGTGTAATGGTAGGGTGATTGTGAGATGAAATGAAGGACCTACAGTTTAACGTGGAATTCGAACCATGGTGGAGACCTGGCATTCCTCACATTCACAAGATGTCTTGTCAGAGGTGAAGGAAGGGTTTGGTAATCAGATAAATCTTTGCCGGGACCGAGGATTGAACCCCGACCGCCAGCATAGAAGTCCGACACCTTACCCCTAGACCACCAGCTCACCCTAGAACAGTTATAAAAAGTCCAATTAAAACTTAGGTCTACCATTTCAATGAATTCAACATAATTGTTTAAATTAATCGACTAATATCAGCTTTTAACCGGTTTCATTGGCCGAGTAACCTAAGGCATCAGTCACTCTCGTGTTAGACCGGTAGCTAGGGGTTCGGATCCCGATTGGGTCCTGAGGGTGGTTTTTCATAAATAGTTTCTCACTTTCGTTCCACACAAATGCGGGTATATTACCTCAAAACCCTTCCTTCCTCATACCCCATTAAATTAATTATCATATACACGTATAACCTGAACAGTTAGTAAGACATGGTGGTAACAAAAACATTTAATAAAATGTCAGCTTTTCCAAGTCTGGTAGTAATTCACCAGGAGTCTTTGATACCACATTTTGTAACTTCTTCACTGTTCAGTAAATTACTGATGGTATGGGTGCGTTTTATGAAGTGATAGCAGTTCCCCCATCCGCTGCCAGACCCTCGTATGGTCTAAGGAGTCAGACTCGCAGTGTCCTGGATTCACGGCTGGTCGAAATTCACAGTTTCTCAACACCCTGCCCCCTTAGATAAGTTGGGGTGGGGGGTGGCAGGGAACCTCTTGGCAGTCTGGTGAAACCTAGGAACTCGTTTTCAGAATAATGATTATAAAATAACAACATAATATTTCAAAGGAGACAAATTATATTAAAATGCAGCTATCAAAATATTAAAAAAAAAAAAATTGTGATATAAATAATAGGCCTATAGATGTTTCTTTATTAACTAATTAAATAACAAGACAATACAATTACTATATAGACAAGTTAAACTTAATTGATTTTGGGTGAGGTGGACAGGGATCAGTGTTTTTGCGGTTTTTCTATCAAAACAATATTTTGGTTAAAATAAATAAAATATTGCTCCAGTAGTAAGGTTTAGTTTAACTTTCTTCACACGGTGATATCAACAGTGGTTGAATATCTGTCAAGGGTGTCCTGGAAGATAATGACAACTTTTCCTCTTCATTTAAAAAGTTTCTCATATAATGCTGCTCTGATCATGACAGATACTAAACAAATTGTTGGTATCAACACGTTAAGAAAATTAAACCAAACATTATTACTGCAGCAATGGTTTATTTCTTTTGGTCAAAAAAATGTTTTGCTATCAAAACTTATAAAAAAATTAATTAATCTTTTCTACCGTCCCATATACATCGCCATCTTAAACTGTTATATTGCTGTGGTTTATGCCTGCATTCATAATTGAAGGAAATAATAAATTTCGAAAGGTTAGTAAAAATTAGAGACGGTTCGAATCCAATACTCCAAGAATTTAAATCCGAACCTCGTAAAAAAGGATTGAACATAGAGGTAGTAGGAATATAACATCACATGATAATAGAGAACGTAGAAATAGTTAACATGTTAACATGTGTTTCTAAAATGCATACATTATAAGATTAATACATTCATTTAAGTTTTAAATTAATGGTCTGGGGTCTAGTTGTTAAGTTTATCCTATAATTATGTTAGGAGTTGAACCACCAATAATAACTATTTTAGCTCTAAAAAAATTCCAATCCAAAATGTTGAGGTTTTTTTTTTGTTCAATTTTGAATATCCTTTGGTTCGAGCCTCGAGAATCCCATCTCTAGTAAAATTTAAATATGTAATTTATTTATTCCTTGTCTTTATAGAGTCCCCCACCCCCTCCCTTCAAATTCTATCCCAATGTTAACAACCATGGTGTAGTAAAAGATATATTTTGGTTATGTTGTGGCAGCAGTGAGGCGCACAGAAGGTAGCCTACCTATTGAACCTCCCCCGACCGGGAACAAAACACGATCATGACTATAAAAACTTCCGCCACGTTACCCTCCTGCACGCGTGTTGCGGGTATGGTCGCGCGCAGAACTGGGCTATATCTCGCGACTGCAATTACTGCCCCCCCCCCCCCACACACATCTTAAGGCTGTTCAACTTGTTTTAATTTTTTTTTTTTTTCTGGATAGATATTTTGTAAATTTTGTTTAGCTTCGCGTCTTACTACTCGTTCTGGTTGTACGTCTATGTACTTGACCTAATTACGTTGATGGATTAGGGACTGGGAAGGTATAATTTAAAGGAAGTGAACCCGTATTTGCGTGGAGGGAGAGTGGAAAACTACCCTCAGTGCACCCGACCGGGATCGAATCTTCGGCAGTCTAGTCCAACACGAGAGTAGCGCGTTGGAGCGTGCGGCCACCGAAGCGAGATCAATGAAAACATTGTTGGCTACCTCCCCCTAGTATTTGGATTGCTACAGAAACAATGTTAATGTAAATTGATATGGTGACACCTGTTTCGCTGGCCGCATAGTCTAAGGCATCACTCTCGCAATAGTTTACACTGCCGACGACTGCGATCACGGTCGGGTGTAAGAGGTTTTTTTCACTCTCCCTCCACGTCAATGCGAGTACACACTCTTCCTGTAAATCTAACCTTTCTCATCCATAGTTAATTAGCCTGGCTAGTAGATGCGTAGAGCCTGAACAGGCAGTAAGATGTGATGCTAAAAAAATATGGTGACCTTTTTCATATATAAGTTAGTAACGAAGATACTGGATAAGTTCCCCAACAATCTTTATTTTAGGATGAACAATTTCAATCGAGAGTAAAAATAGTTTCCCTTATAAAAATAAAGTTTGAAACATTTCTCGAAACACACTTTAATATATTTAAATAACTTTTTTTTAAAAAGGGTCATACGATATATTGAATGTGTTCTCCCCCACCACCCCTCGTTTTGTCACATACGCGTCACCTAGGGGTGTCCAACAGACTAAAAAAAATATAACCATGACATGCCATACTTTCGGCCCGTGGGCCTTTGGATGAATCAACAAACAATGCGTCCGGATTACTCACCTGCGATCGACTCCTAAACATTTTGTAATTCAAAAGTGTTCAATTTTGGACAGGACATAGGGTGAACCGGTTCTTTTTTTTCTCCTATGAGAAGTAATTAACATTCGAAAGATCACGGCTTGTCATCATTAATATTAAAGTGATGTCAACACATTATTTCAAGTCGAACACTTATAACCTTGCTAAATAAAATTGTTTCAAATCTCTGGGAAAATGTTGTGTCCCTTAAAATCTCATAAAATCTCAATTTTCTTTTAACAAAAACCCGCCTCGGTGGCGTAGTTGGCTAACGCGCTAGTCGTGTTGAGCTCGACTGCTGAGGATGGGGAGATCGAGGTTCGAATCTCGGTTGGGTGAACTGGGGTGGTTTTTCCTAAATGGTTTTCCACTCTCCCTCCACGCAAATGCGGGTTCACTTCCTCTAATTCAACCTTCCCAATTCCTAATCCATTAGCGTAATTAGTACTTAAAGGTATAACCCGAACGGGTAGTAAGACCGGTGCTAAATATTAATATATATTTTAACAAAAACAAGATTTTTTTAAACTTTTGCACGTTATCAACAGTTATTCTGGCCAGTTAAAAAGCTTAGCTTAAAAAAAAAAAGACTAAAAACGCTTAACACCAAAATGTGTTCTTCCAAGATTAAAGTAAAAAGTTAGAAACTTTATCTAGCCTTCCTCTATCAAATAAAGTCATATTATGATAAGGTCACAACAGAACATTTTAAGATAATGTAGGATTGTTTTAATATGTAAGCCGTCAAAGCTGTTATTTTTCCTCCACGACCTCTTTTCCAAAGGACGAGAGACGGGAAAAGAGAGGAGACAAATAATCTCTCCCATCTTTTACGAGCACCCACCGCTTACACCAACACTTATTCTTTAAAAACAAGTATGACTTTTAAGTATGTTGACACCCGTCCTCTGTGGCGTAGTGAGCGTATTTTATTATTTATTATTATATATTATTATATAATTATTATTATTATTATTATTATTATAAGTATGTTGACTATATCGCATTTTATTAGATGCGGTTCCTTATGTATTTTCGATTATCAACTTGGCCCTTTTGACCAAACGAATTTGACACGCCTGAATCTAAATTAAAGTATTATTGAAGAATTTAAATAACATATTTATTAATTCTGTAAAGTTATAAAAAAAGTCTTTAAAAAAAAGCACAGCCAAATTGAACGTAATTTTGACAGCTATTTGTTAAAAAATTATTTAAAAAATGACTGTGGTAAATAGAGCCCTTGTTTGTTTTTAAAAAACCTTTGTTTTTTACAAATGTTTTCGTTTCTAAGCTCATAATCCACAAAGTGACGTGTTTCTCAAACTGGTTCAGGAAAAAATTGTGTGGATATGTTTTGGCGGGGGATGTCACTTTCTGAAAAGTAAAATGTCAACTGGAAAGTTTTGTTGCCCGTTTTGGCTGAACAGGCGTTGTATATCCGACCCCATAAACCCTCCATGTCGTCTCTGAGAATATTAAGCGTACTTTTACCCGTCTTGCGGCGCCTACTCATTAATACACGCCCGACGTCGCATATGCGATCAAGCGCGGCTAGCAGAGAATCAGGGGATTTGTTTGAACGCTTTGTCAAAATATACAGTTTGTGTTGAGAGGATAAAAAAAAGTGTTTTAACATGAGATAAAACCATAATACACTTCTCCTGACATTTGATACAGTCGCTTTAATTATAATATAACTTTCTCTCCTCCAGGCTAGGCAGGGGATGAACACACAACACACACACATAAAAGCTGGAAATTCAAGGGGCCCTTTTAATGTGTGTAATGTTATCCTTATTCCTTTTGATTATTAAGTGTTAAAGACTGGCCTTAAAATTTTGCATACAAGCTCAATAATAATAATAACTAAAACAATATGTCTTTATTTGACCTAAGCTAAGGTCAATGGCCCTTTCTTACACATAAACCGCTCAAATATAATGTGTAGACATAGGCTACCTATACTAATGTACTATTAATATAATATTTTAAAACTAATTTACTAGTAGTTCTGTGACCAGTAGACCTCGCTCCCTCCATGTTACTATCGTTCGTTACAACTTGTCTGTGTCCTGGGTTCAAGTAACATCCCTGCCAAATCTCGTTAAAAATTGGTCCACGCATTTGACAGACAATCGCGGGGTAAACATCCGAACAGACGAAATGCCAAATGGTCCCAAATTTGTCTTTCCTAAAAAAAAAAAAAACTGCCTTTAATTCTATAAATTCGTGAAAAAATGTTATTTTCGCCTAAAATGATTAAAATTATGTTTTGTAACATAACATTAATCAGCTAGTTTTGTTGTTGTTATTATTATTATTATTATTATTAAATTATCTATTATTAAAAGTTATTTTAAAGTGGGAAAGAAAAATAACGGACTTAGATTACAGACATTTACACACAAGTCAATATAATAAACCTTTCTGTAAAGTATTCTAATAATGGCATCATTTCACTCAGTTTTACTTGTATTGACTGACAGATATAAAACATTATTCATTTAGGTCCATATTATTCGCTTGATTGTTGGTAACAGGGACGGTAACACGCAGGGGCGTGGTTCGATACCCTACCGATGCAGCGGACGCCAACTTCTCCCGTTGACGTCAGCGGGACTTAGGGTCTTTTCGGTCTGATAGAGCGCCGCGGTGTTGCCAAGTCGCGCCTTGCTCGGGTCGGGCTGATCGTTCTAAAGACAACACTGGTCATTTCCTCGCAGACTTTTCTTGGAACCATTTTCTTTTCAAATACACAAAGTTGCGGTTAATATAATAGCTGTGACGTGACGTGTAGCCGACAATATTGACTAATTAGCTCACCTGTTCGAGATATCCACAGTAATCGAGTATGAAGGAGGTGGATGAACTTTAGAGGAAACATAATTGAAGAGAGAAAAGAAAACGATAACAAAAACTCGGTTTACTCGAACAGTGACCTCTTCCATCACCGGAAACCAGTGAGACGAGACTGACGCCAGTGTCTGCGCGTCCACCTGCACGAGTTTGAATGTCTGAACTCACTCATTGAAGAAACATGAATTATTGTCTCTAAATGTATTTTAGCGGGTAATTTTATCAGGCCTATGTATCGTAAACTTTCAAAGTTGTTATGCATAGTGGAACTTGGTTAGGAAAAACTTTGTCCTTTAACAATTAAAAAAGTTACTGGATCTATTTTCAAATATTCATACGCCGAATCATGTTATCTTCAGCTGTCGCTTTTGATAAATATTATCAATACCTATAAAATGCCACTAATAATATTGTAAAATAATGCTAATTTTGTCCACACAAAAAAGGCCCTTGTTATTCAAATTGAACTATATAAAAGGAAGAACTTTGCAGCTGTGCAATACTCGGCAGCTTGTGTTCAACTCGCCTTTTGAATATGAATAAATAAAGTAAGCTTCACTTATGAACCTAGCACGTTTGTTTGTGTTTAGTTAACTGATCTTTATACAGCTATTTGATGACCATCCCATTAGTTATTAATTAGTTTAATTATTATATTGGATTGACTCTAATACGTGATCCTTTTAATTTGAGAAATTAGATTTCAAATACTACACACAATCTGTTTTTTTTTTGTCTTGTGTACTAGGTAACACAAGCGTCTATTTAACATTATTGTGTTCGTTAAAGCTAGATTGACCTCGAATCACAGTGCCTATTTTTATCCTATGTTCCGAAAATAAAATTCCGTCCCTAGTGAACTCGGTCGTTGAGAAATTATAGTCCAATTTTTATAGGAAGGGTCTTATCCGACTGCTAGAAAAGTTACTGGATCTAGTTTCATGTATTAATACGTCAAGTCATGTGAGCTTAAAGCTGTCACTTTTGATAGATATTATCATTGTTGGCCGTAAATATATGTTTAAATTTTCTAGACTGTTCTTCCAACCAAAATCAGACTCCTACCTTGATTCAATGTGGACGTAACATGTCTATCCTAGATACTTAAATAACACTTATGATTAATATTATAATCTTCGGGACATTACTAACGTGCTTGTCGTGTTGAGCTCGACTGCTGAGGACGGGGAGATCGAGGTTCGAATCTCGGTCGGATGAATTGGGGGGTGGTTTTTCCTAAATGGTTTTCCACCCTCCATCCACGCAAATGTGGGTTCACTTCCTCTAATTCAACCTTCCCCATTCCTAATCCATTAGCGTAATTAGTACTTAAAGCGTATGACCCGAACGGGTAGTAAGACGCGGGGCTAAATAAAATAATATCGGGACATTAGAGTCGAGGAAAACATGGAAAACTTGCAATTGTCAGGGAATTTAAAACTGCCAAGGAGATTAATTATAAGGACCCGCTCCGGTGACCGCATGGTTTAAGACGCTACTCTTGCATTAGACTAGACGGCCGAAGACTGGGAAATCAGGGTTCTATCCCGGTCGGATGCAATAAGGGTGTTTTCCCTCAATTACGTTTCACTCTACCACGCAAATGCGGGCGCACTTACTCTAAATTAACTCCTTCCTAATCCCCTAACACATTAGTGTAATTAGTACATAGGTGTATAACCCGAACGGGTAGTAAGACGCGGTGCTAATGTATAAAAGGATATGTTGTAATTAGTCAGAGAATGTTATATTTGACTGACTAGGAAGACTAGGAATGTAAGCCTTTTTAATCGTATCTCAAGGTGAAATTGAATAGAGCAAGCCTAGATCAGTATTTTTACAGTTTCATAGCAATTATTAAACCTTTTTTGGTTAAAATAAATAAAAATATTATCAAGTAAAGGTGTTTAGTTTCGTTTTCCACCTACATTAAACTAATTACTTGAATATTTGTAACTTTACTCTTAATTTACAAAGTTTTTGTTCAAGCGCCGCTATGCTCATGGCACATATTCGGGCAAATATTCAAGAACTGTTGAAAAGTATCTACTCAAGTAATATCTTGTTTTATCTGAAAAGATTTTTATGTTGTTGTAAAAATTGAAGGAAAAAAAAATACAATATTAAATTCGCGTTCCCTTCTACTCCACCTTAATAAACACTGTTTTTAGTCAACGTATATATTTATTTTTGAACGTGCTCCAAACATATTTTTCTTTGTAACAAAAGGAATATTTTAAAATTTATTTATTTTGAGCACATAACTTTTCGGTCTTGAGGAATATCTATTAAAAATGTGTTTTTTAATAAGATGTTGGTTATGGTCATCCTGTTTATTTGACATGTCGCCTTTTGATTAAAATGTATCTATCAACCTTTTGTTTGTATCAGTTAAGGCCAGTCTACAACCAACATACCCGCTTGTCGGACTCGCAACTACGCAATCGCAAATGCACTCGTAATTACGCTTTTATTAAATACAAAATAGACTGTCTACAATGAAAAGTCGTAAAACGTAATTTCAACCAATAGGAACAAACATCAATGATGACTATAAAAGTCAAATTCATATTAATGTTTTCAAATAAGAAATAAATATTTAAAAAATATTTAACTGGATAAATACACATGATTTTAATTGGAAATCCTGTATTCATTACTATACATTTCCAATCGTTTTTGTCATAGACCAATTAACTTCAAATTATTTGATTTTAGTAGTCCATCCATATTTGTTTTTTGATTGGCTAAACGCAAGCCAACGCAACTACATAAACGCAAGAGATGGACAATGTTCATCTCCTCCCGACACGCTGGTCCGACAGTTCCGACACACGATTGTGTTTGCGTAAGCTATTGTAGACAGACAAAATTACGTTATTGCGTAGTTGCGAGTCCGACAAGCGGGTGCGTTTGGTTGTAGACGGGCCATTATCTATCACAACTTTGGATATTTACAAAACAAATATAAGTAATAAAAAAAAATCCCCCGATTTGGTGGTCGAATTGTACAAGACGTCCCTCTCGCAATATATCGGATTGTCGATGACGGAGAGGTCGGGGTTTGAATCCCGGTCGGATGTATTTAAGGTGGTTTTCCACTTTCCCTTCAAGCATATATCGAGTACACTAATGCTCTTAAATTCAACCTTCCACGTCCTTGACACATTAGCGTTAAAAGTTATGTGTATGCGTGTAACCCGAACGGGTAGTAAGACGAGGTGCTAAAAAAAAACATGGCTTTATTTTACCCATTAAGTGGGGGGGGGAAACGTTAATTAATACCTTATACCTGCCGGGAATCTAACCAGTACCTCTTAAGATCATTGGAGGTAAATCTACTATGCCGAAATGTCGGTGATCCAATCTGTTCAGTAACCTTAGTGTATGTAGGAAAGGAGTGAGGGGGGTCTACTGTTCTGTAATGACCCGGCTCACGGCGGAGGGATTTGTGCGGGCCACGTGACGCGGAAGTGACACTGGACTAACTGCATTTTGAACCGCTCCCCTCCTCCGCCCTGGTTAGGAGCAGTTTCAACTTTTCCCCTCTCTCTCAACTTTATACAGACAATGCTCGAATGAGACGCTACTGCATAGGTCCGTGACTTGTCGATCTCGAGGC
The DNA here is from genome assembly GCA_039000515.1 of Timema cristinae. Taxonomy (NCBI): domain Eukaryota; kingdom Metazoa; phylum Arthropoda; class Insecta; order Phasmatodea; family Timematidae; genus Timema; species Timema cristinae. The sequence goes on from JBCFYV010000935.1 coordinate 60,187,326, forward strand.
AATTTTCAGTCGATCTTCATTAAAAGTAGACCTACATCTTTTTGAGTTGTTTAAATTCTCAAATATATCAAATAATGATATTTAAATACGACCGAAATATCAAATAATAATATTTAAATACTACCGAAATATCAAATAATAATATTTAAATACGACCGAAATATCAAATAATAATATTTAAATACGACCGAAATATCAAATAATAATATTTAAATACGACCAAAATATCAAATAATAATATTTAAATACTACCGAAATATCAAATAATAATATTTAAATACTACTGAAATATCAAATAATAATATTTAAATACTACTGAAATATCAAATAATAATATTTAAATACGACCGAAATATCAAATAATAATATTTAAATACGACCGAAATATCAAATAATAATATTTAAATACGACCGAAATATCAAATAATAATATTTAAATACGACCGAAATATCAAATAATAATATTTAAATACTACTGAAATATCAAATAATAATATTTAAATACTACTGAAATATCAAATAATAATATTTAAATACGACCAATATATCAAATAATAATATTTAAATGCGACCAAAATAGTCCCGCCCCGGTCGATCATAAGCGGTAATGTAACTAGAAAATTAAATTTTAATATTAAAATGTATTTTTTCTCTATATATTATTTAGTATAAGGGTAAGAACATAAATACAATAAAACTTCTTTAGACCGAACCCTGGTAGTCCTAAATTCTGGATAATCTGAACACACTTTTCGGAAAACGGAGGGGTGCGGGGATATTAAGTCAAATGAAATATATTGTATTGATTATCAAGCTCAACTTGTGAATGTGAGGAATGCCAGGCCTCCGCCGTAGTTTGGATCCCGCGCGTATAACCCGAACGGGTAGTAAGACGCGGTGCTAATAGTAATAATTAAGCTCAAAGCTAAAACAGAATTGTAATAAACAGTGATATCTGGCAATAAATATTTAATATTTACATGTTGTTGTCAACACAATGTGTTTTCCTGTAACTATAAATAATCACAGTACATTAATACGTGTTGTACATCAGTTAACTAAATGAAAATTTGATTAAACTCATTCAACTGTAATTTAAAATTCGTGAAAATACTGCGACCATGTATTCTCCCGGTTAATCCGAACTGTCGCTAATCCGAGAAAGCTTCATTCCCAATTAGTTCGGATTATCAATGTTCTAGTGTATTCGAGGAATGTTGATTATAAGGAATAAATGAATATAAGATGTAGGCTATAGACGATAAATAACTAATTAGAGTGAAAGAAATAAGGGTGATCGCGTGTCGTGACCTTTGATGAGTTTATAGGTCGATCGTAGCCCAAAATGGTTACCAACCCTTGGTCTACTTGACTTTGCTTGGTAGCTCATGTGGAGGTGCGATATTACCCGATACTTTTGTTTCGATACTACAACTGATATGAGCTAAAGCGCCAATGTGGGTTTTCCAATTTGGGGGTGGATTGAAGCCCATCTGCACCCCACCCCCACCCTCTCCTCGAGATAAAATTCCTGGAATTTATCCTTTTGGTAGGGAATTTTAGAGCATCTATCTGAACATAATTCTAAGCTATGTGTTTTATGAGCCAATTTTAGCAAAAAAAAAATGTTTCTGAAAAATTAACAAAAGATTAAATGGACTTGTAGCTGAACACCATTGAAAAGAAACACATATTTGTAGAAGTTTACTGAACAAAACAAAATGATAAAAGAAAGCTGTTGAAGAGGAAATGTGAGAAAATCTACATTTTATATTTTTTATCTCTGTTAACTCTAAAATACACACACACACATTATATATTATATTATATTTATATATTATTTAGCACCGCGTCTTACTACTCGTTCAGTTTGTACGCTTATTTACTAATTACGCTCATGGGTTAGGAATTGGGAAGGTTGAATTGATAGGAAGTGAGCCCGCATTTGCGTGAAGGGAGAGTGGAAAACCACCCCCCAGTTCTCCTGACCGAGATCCGTACCTCGATTCCCCTTCCTCGGCAGTCTTGCTCAACACGAAACTAGCGCGTTAGCTAACTACGCCACTGAGGCGGGTAACTCGAATAGATGGTTCAAAGTTGTTAGGAGCAAATTAGAGCCAAATACCAAATACACAGTTTTGAGGTTTTCATAAAAAATTAACAACAAAATTGCAGTTATAAGGGGTACGGAGGATAACCCCCCCCCCCCTTTTGTTCATGGATATGAGTAATCACACGCCGATATCGAAAAAAACAAAAACAGTTTTGAGTTTGGTTATCTTCACTCATGCTCAAATTTATTTGCACCCACCAGCTACATCATTTCTTGCTGGCCATCTTATTTTCCGTAGCAGACGATACTTTAATTAAAACAAAGGACAGTGGTTTGGGGAAATGAATAGACTCATATCTCAGTGTCTTCACCATACCTAAGAACTTTTAAATGATTTTTCTAAAGTTATTTTATTCTTATTCTTATTTATTATCGGTTCAAAGTTTCACCTAAATGTAACCGATCAAGGCATGTTCTCTAACCTTCAAGGTCAAAGGAGGGGAAAATAGGTGGAGAAAAATATGTTTTAATAAAAGCTGATACTATAATAAAAAATGTTATAATATGCATCATACAATACTATACTATTATACCGTCCAACATAATTATACCATAATATGGTTAAGTCATAATTCTCATTGTTTTATTAAATATGAAAATACCATTTTATTTAATGTTAAAGCTGTATTTTAATTTCTAGATTAAAAAAAATCGTTTCCCCGAATAAAATATTGATACAGATACCTATGATTATAGGTTACTCTTATATCGATACCCACATCCCTAAGCGCATACCACAATGGTCGATGTTGGGGTCATTAGATTTCGGGAGTACGAGGATATCGGCAAAGATCCTTTTATCAGAACATTACAGTTGTGACATAAAAACAATTAGTGATGTTATCGTTTGGAAGTTTTTACTTTTCATGAACTGATAACGTTTAATTGTTGATAAACTATTTTACTCATTCCGATAAAAAATAATATTTGGCAAGTAAATATTAGAGATATAAATAAACGTACCCTGGTGCCCTTTCTTAACCCAGGTCGTGTTGTTTTATTTCCGGGTTCATCGACTGTAAGGTAGGTAGCCTCTTGAAGATTAAAGCCAGAATCCCTCTCTCGTATAGTGAACTTACCCTCTGCGGTGGCTGAATGGTCTAAGGCGTCACTCTCGTGTTAGACTGGCCTGCTGAAAACTGGGAGATCGCGCTTTGAATCCCGGTCGGGCCTACAGAGGGTGATTTTTTCTAAAAAGTTTCCCACTCTCCTTACACGCAAACGTGGGTAGACTATCTCTAAAATTCTTCCTTCCTCATCCCTATCCCATCAGTAATTATCATATATGCTCATAACCTAACCAGATAGTACAGTAAGATGCGGAGATAAAAAAAATACGAACTTTTTTTTGGTAGCGACTTTCAAATGGCGTAATACTTAAAAGGCTAACCGGCCTCGTGGTATAGTGATCAGAGCTCCTGGCTGCTAACTTAGTGGTCCCGGGTTCGATTCCCGACTGGTACCTTAGGTATTTGTCCCGAAAGAGGAATTACTGCAACGGTCACCAGGGCATGGTTAGTTAAGTTAGGTTATAAGGGTTCCACACCCTCATACTCACTATCATCAACATCATCACCTCATCGGGACATGGAAAGAGCCTCCAGGGAAAGGATGTACGATTAGTACATTCGGGCGTCCCCGGGCAACGGTACATTAGTACTGGATAATATTTCCACTACTGGGCTACGAATAAGGTAGCCCAGACGTCCATTATTATTATTATTATTATTATTATTATTATTATTATTATTATTTTTATTTTTATTATTTTTATTATTACACAGGATCTGATTTGTATTGTTTCACGCATTACGTAAAGTAAATTTCATCATTTTTAATGTTGAATTTTATAATCATAATTGGTGACCTGGTGGTCTAGGGGTAAAGTGTCAGACTTCTGTGCTGGCGGCCGGGGTTCAATCCTTGGTCCCGGCACAGATTTATCTGATTTCCAAACCCTTCCTTCACCTCTGACAAGACATCTTGTGAATGTGGGGAATGCCAGGCCGCCACCGTGGTTCGGATTCCACGTTAAACTGTAGGTCCCTAATTTCATCTCACAATCACCCTACCATTACACATTAGCGTAAGTGCGTATAACCCGAACGGGTAGTAAGACGCGGTGCTAATAATAATAATATAATCTTAATTAACGTTGTATGATGATTTTTTTAGACAAATTTTAGGCCCACACATTTTATTAAAAGACTAATAATTAAACTTATGATACCAGGAATGAATCGTTATAAGACTTTTAAAAAGATCTATAAAATAGATGATAATTACAGCAGTTGTTTTATATTTGTTGTAGTTTGTAAAGTAGGAAAAAAAACCTCTAAACGAACTTCTATTTTCTATTTAAACATAATGTAATTAGATTTACAAATTAATCCAACAAAATGTTTGAAGGCCTTATTATATTTCAGTTTGTCTTTTAGGATCAAACACATTTATTTAACCCATATTAAATTAACTTTTTTTCCTCAATCACAAATTAAGAAGTAATTAAGGCTGTAACTCCCCCCCATTGAGAGGTGTTTAAGCGTTCTTCCTGTTGTTAAATTTTGAGCCAAACAATATTTCTTGTTGCGAAACGAGGTCGTTATGTTTCCGCTTTGCGTCGCGTTCCTATTGCACGGTCGACTATAACAGATCCTAGTTGCCTGCCTTGCCGTGTTTCGCCCGAGAAACCTTGGCTGCGCTCTTGTCACGCTGCCAACCGTGTCCTGGGTGGAATAACCAGGAGGTTCGTCACGACAACCAACGTAGTCTCCTGCGTGGAATAAACAGAAGATTCATCAGACAACCAACGTAGTCTCCTGGGTGAATAACCATAGAAGTATCATGACAACCAACGTAGTCTCCTGGGTGGAATAACCAGGAGGTGTATCATGACAACCAACGTAGTTTCCTGGTGGAATAACCAGAGGTTCGTCACGACAACCAACGCAGTTTCCTGGGTGGATAAACAAGAGATATATCAGACAACAACGTAGTATCGGGTAAATAAACAAGAGTGTATCACGACAACCAACGTAGTATCCTGGGTGGAATAAACAAGAGGTGTATCATGACAACCAACGCAGTTTCCAAGTGGGAATAACCAGGAGGTATATCATGGCCTCACTAACACACGTTGACGCTTGCGTGGAATAGCTGGAAGGTATATTATCATGACCTTGCTAATCAACCTAGTCTTCTGGATGAAACAACCAGTAGGTTTAAATGACCTTACAAGTCACATGTCCTCGGTGAAAGAGCTAGGAAGCTTATCGTTACTAATCAATTCATCTTCTTAGTGGAATAACCAGGAGGTATTTATTGACCTCACTAACGTCTCCTTGGGGAAATAAGCACTTCTTATATCTCGATAATACCAACTACTGTGATTACAAACTTTAATAAACTCATTGTATAAATAAAAGCCTTTTTTATCCAAAGATTCTTGATTGAGTTGGAGATATCTTGAACAAATTGAAGACCCAAGTGAACCGTTCTCAAACCATGAATACATTTTATGACAATAATTTAATAGAAAATAGTGAACATGTTGAGACTTGTTATTGGTATAGCATATAAAATATTGGGAAAACAAATATTGTACTACAATGAAATAGTATTGTAGTGTTGCCACAAGTGCTGATGTTTGGAGTGTATTGCAGTGTTGCCACAAGTGCTAGTATTCGAAGTATATTGCAATGTTGCCACAAGTGCTAGTATTCGAAGTATATTGCAATGTTGCCACATATCCATCCTAGTCGTACAGTGGGTGCCTTGTCTTGTCACATGTTCCACCATACCCCTTCGGTGTTGCCTTGTCTTGTCACATGTACGCATAACACTACAGTGTTGCCTTGTCTTGTCACATGTACCGCCATAACACTACAGTGTTGCCTTGTCTTGTCACATGTACCGCCATAACACTACAGTGTTGCCTTGTCTTGTCACATGTACCGCCATAACACTACAGTTCTGCCTTGTCTTGTCACATATACCGCCATAACACTGCAGTGTTGCCTTGTCGTGTCACATGTACCGCCATAACACTACAGTGTTGCCTTGTCTTGTCACATGTACCGCCATAACACTACGGTGTTGCCTTGTCTTGTCACATGTACCGCCATAACACTACAGTGTTGCCTTGTCTTGTCACATGTACCGCATAACAACTACAATGTTGCCTTGTCTGGTCACATGTACCGCCATAACACTACAGTGTTGCCTTGTCTTGTCACATGTACCGCCATAACACTACAGTGTTGCCTTGTCTGGTCACATGTACCGCCATAACACTACAGTGTTGCCTTGTCTGGTCACATGTACCGCCATAACACTACAGTGTTGCCTTGTCTTGTCACATGTACCGCCATAACACTACAGTGTTGCCTTGTCTTGTCACATGTACCGCCATAACACTACAGTGTTGCCTTGTCTTGTCACATGTACCGCCATAACACTACAGTGTTGCCTTGTCTGTCGCAGGCTACTACCAACCCGCCGGACCACTCATCTCCTCGCACCATCACCACCACCACACCAGTACCAGCGTTGCCAACAAGGTGCCTCCGGCAGTGTTGTCAACCCTCGAGGCGTCTGCTACCCCCACGCCACCGCCGTCTGCCGCCCCTCACAGCGCTCCGCCTTCGCAAATTATCTCCTCTACCTCTACACCTTCAGGTGAGACGAGAACCCGGGTATGAAGTTGATAAGTGTTAAATTACCTTTCTAGGGTCTAGTTGACGTGTTTGTTCTGAAATTGAGATAGGATAAGCTCGCTTATCTCTTATAAAACCATATAACGTGTGTAAGGGGGGGGGCATATTTGGGAAACTGGTCTATAATTTTACAAAACCTAGTCAAAATATCTAAACACTCTTAACTATTCTAATAAAGTATTTTATTTTTTTCAAATGGAATCACCCCCTGTAGGCTTCACCTACCCCCCCCCCCACCCCCCACACACACATTGAGAAAACTTAATCCAAAAACATAAAACCTCCGATGAGATCCGAAAAATCAAACAAAAAAACTACAAAATTATATAAAACAACTTTATAATTGTACACCAGCCAATTAATTGAGTATTTTAATGTATAAATATTTAAATGTATAAAATTATATTATTTATGGACAGCTGCAGTGCTATACTTGTTCTCTCCAACAATAACATACGTTATTTCGAACTATGGCACACGAACAAAGGCGCCAGTCTTGTCCTGTCTTGCCGATGTGAGGAGGTATAAGTTCGAATTCTGGCCGGGTGGAATGAGGTGTTTTTGTTCTCTCTTCTAAATGGTTTCCCTGTCTCCCTCCATGCAAATGGCTGTATTCTCCTTGTAAACTATACCTCCCCACGACTAAAGTGTCGGAGCGGGTGCTATGTTACAGGGACGACTCGAGGAGGGGACGAGTCCTCAGATAACGACGTCGTCATCACGGCCACGTCATGCTCGTCGGGCGGCGGGGAGGTGATTTCAGGACCCCCCCACTACCCGCCCCGTTACCCGCCCCCCACACCCCACGCCCAGCCGTACCCCTACAGCTACCAGTACTACCCATCACCGCCATCCTCTGCTAGCGTGCAGTATCCCGGCGTACCCATCCCTCACTATCACAGTCAGGAGCTGTGCTACCCACCCCCACCCTATTACCACCCTCACAAACCACCCGCTTACTCCTCGCCGCCGCCTCCGGCGCCTTACCACCGTCGTTACCCTCAATACTACCCGGCCGAACTCTATCCCGGAGCCAACCCCGCGCCGCCTCCCGGTCCGGCCCCCCAACAGTCGGGTGGTGGTCAGCAACAGGTGGTGGCGTCCGGCGCTACTTACCAGCATGACGCCTATCCTCCACCCGTACCGCCCCCGGCAGTTGTAGATCCCTACCCACCGCCACCCCCGCCGCCTCCAGGCTATTACGCGGGATACGGTGCAACCCCGGCGTGCTATACGCACTCTCCTCCTTCACGCAGCTTGTTCATAGGTGAGCAGCAAATGCTGTTACAATTCCTTAAAATTCATCTCTCTTAGCTACTGTCCTGAAATCGGTATAAGTTGTGAATCAATTGGCCAGGCAGTAAGCCGTGTAGTATGAAAAAACATTAAATTTGTTCAAAGTATTTTTAAAATACATTTTTCAATGATGCCATTGTATAGCTGGAAACAATTACACGCTATGTGTTTCAGATGCCACGTACCAGAGCTGTCCTTGCCCCATGCAGTCGTGTCCAAAAAACGTCCTTACTGGGCCCCTTACTGGTGACGGTAAGGGGCCTCATCTCCCCTCTAAGCAACAACAACTTCCTCTGCCTCCGGTGGCCCTTGCCTTGCCTTTGGAACCTCCCGGAGCACTTGGGCCTCCCAGCCCTGCACGAGGTAGTGCGGGCATGCCTCTCCCCCCCTCTCCAGCCACTGGGTCAGCCCGAAACCCCAGTAGTTGGAGCCCTGAGGTGCAGAGGACCGGGCCATCTCTCGTGGAGGCCGCTCAGCTCCCGTTTGACAAAGGTGACACCGACACACTCTTAGGAGTGGAGGATTCCACCCAGCATCGGCTGCTCACTATTGGCACGCTGATCGAAAAACCGGCTATTTGCGAGCCAAAACTTAAGAGTAGAAGATCCTCGGTGGATTCACCGGTAGCTAACCAGACCCAGAACTTACCTCTCTTGATGTGTGATAGCAAGTTCCAAGACCGCGGGCTTCAAGTGTCTAGTGAGGATGTGACTGAACCATCGGTGAAACAGGAACTACGCACAGTGAAAGAGGAAGTGTTTGTTTCACAAATGGCCGACAAGGGGATGTTTAATGTAGACAGCGGCACCACACTGAAAAGGAAAGTGGAATCCTTGGTGAGCGATGCACCAATAATGGACACACTGCCTGCGACAAAGAGGCAGAAAGTTTTAAAAGTTTCAGAACTTGCTTTGCGGGAGCGGACAGTTTTCAAATCCGAAGGCTTAGACATGGCCGAGCTGGAAGCAAAAATATTGCCCGAACTGAACCCTCCAAGAAAATCGCAGCCTCTCTCATTGAACAATGCCAGTGTGCCAAATTCTAAATTCAAACCCAAGAAAAGGAAATCAGAAGATGCAAAAGATTCTACAGAAAATGCGGAGCCAGAATCTTCTCCGACGAAAAAAAGGAAAAGGATCACCGCTTTAAAAGTGCCCAAATTCAAAGAACTTAGAGCCAAAACATATCGTTCATGTGTTAAACAAGCAAAATCTAAAAATTTTCCAAATTCTAATCCAAAAAACTGTGTTAATAATATTGAAGAGGGCGTGTGTAACATTATTTCTAACAGGGTCGGTAGCAGAACGATTGGTACTTCCATGACAAAAAAAAATAACAGTTCCTGTGTTATTACGGGGATGAAAAAGTTGTCTACCACCAAAAGTACACCTAAGAAAGCAGAGACAAAAATAACCGTATCATCCGCCACTCATAAAAGATCTGTACTCAAACAAGCTACAAGCAAGTGTTGTGACATAGCAGTCACAGATGGAAACATCTCGAGGAGCAGAGTTGACGCACATCGTAAGCGGGCATTATCATTGGAGTCAACATGCAAAAGATCTGTTGGGAGCACCTGTAGATCGGCGTCTGTTAAAGCTGCACCCATCGCTCGAAGCAACTCGAAGCTCTGTGATTCCATCCCTGACCCAAAACAGAGCGATGAACCATCTTCCCCATGCTTGCCAGAACCCATGGTAGGAAAACAAGTGAAAAAGGAGCCATTCAAAAAGCCCCAAAGGTTAATGGTTTGCTCTCTTGCGAGTCTGTCGAGGTTCTGGATGGTCCCGCCTGCAAGAAAACGCCGCTGAAGAAAGCCTTGCTCACCCCAAATGGTCCAATGGCTGGTCTTGGGAGGGGGAACCCTTTACTGCCAAAGTGTTCCTTACGGTAAGTTTGAGTCGTCTTAATATACTTTGTCACACATCCTCGCCTGTAAATTGAAATAAATAGCTCTCCTCTCTGATTCCATCCACAAGAATAATACAGAGAATAAGTTCTAATGTCATTCTGAAATATCAACTATCAATCCCGCACGGCGTTGCCAGTGACCCACTGTGATATAACAATTATATAGGGCCCACCACACACAGATGGTTTAAAATTACGGTCAATTTTGTACACATTTTTTTTCCCCGAGGAGGATGCTGGCATATTTTTATCGCAGTTATCTCTGAAACGTAATTCTAAACCAACTAACAATATTTTCTTTAAAAAATTTGTTTAAAATATCTAATAAAAAGACAATAAAAAATGGCTTCGAGAAGCATTTGGACCCCTTCCATCCAACTATGTTAAAAATGTCAGATTTCTGCTTGCGTAGATTTGGCTTGGCATGCACACAAACACACACACACACACACTAAACTTCTTTTATTATTATATTATTATTATTTATTATTGATGAATATTATTGGTATGATCATTATTATGTCATTTTGTATGGATTAACAGGAAAGAGGGTTGCTAAATTAACAAGAAGCAGTTTTAATTCATTATCCAATAGGGTAAAAATAATAACTATGTTTTATGAATTATTGCAAACTTTCAGATTTTCTTCTCTATGAGACTTTGTGGACTTAATGACTTCTTGTTTTGGGTCAAGTTTGGCAGGATATTAGATTGTAAGCATTGTCCAACCTCTTGCAGGGACTTGGATGGTTCAAATCCTAGCATTGTCCAAACTATTTAGTCTCTATGGGCACTAAAACAGGCAAAGTACTAATGATTAAAAGTTTGCTATAGTAGTGGTCTGAGGTACATATTACCCTTAATTTGTACCAAGAACCTCTATAACCAATTTAAAAAACATAATGCCCAAAAGTTAAAAGTGCTTTTTATTGGAGAATAATTTTATAAAATATGAACATTTTTCTTCTGAGTTAGTTAGAACACTATCCTAACCCAGTGTGTCAGGATTATTAATTCAAACTTCGACCACGAGCATTTAGGTTTTATTTATATAGAAGCTCTTTTCCATTCTCTCTCCTCTTAATGCATCATTCACTTCCTTACACCCGCCTCAGTGGCGTAGTTAGATAATGTGCTATTCGTGTTGAGCTCGACTGCTGAGGATGGGGAGATCGAGGTTAGAATCTCGGTCGGGTGAACTGGGGGCGTTTTTCCTAAATGGTTTTCCACTCTACCTCCACGCAAATGTGGGTTAAATTTTCTCTCACTCAATCTTCCCAATTCCTAATCTATTAGTGTAATTAGTACTTAAAGCGTATAACCCGAATGGTAGTAAGATGCGGTGCTACATTATAATAATAAAAAACACTTCCTTACCCCATTAGATTTAAGTCTTTAACTCATTTTCATATAATTTTTATTTGAGGTGCCATTTCTGACCCTAAACTAACTTAAATCAATACAGACACAATATCCAGACCCTGACCATTATTCATCACTCTGAAAGGATAAATTTACATTTCACCAATGTCACATTTCTTGGTCATGCCGGGAATCAAATCTGGGACCCTTACCTCAATAGACAGACACACTATAGACTGAACTTAGGTAAGTCTTAAAGCTTAGGTTAAATAAATTTTGGAAAAAATATTATAACTTTTAACTGATCTTATCCCTACATACGTATGATTTTAAAACTTTTTCTAAAAATGCCAGTTTTAGAATTTTATTTTCTACAACACATTTTGAAAATGGCATGTTCTTACTGTTGTGTACAGAGTGAAGTTGCACCAGTCGTGCGCAGGTGTTACCCTTCCATGCGTCACACCGAGGGTGACATCATATATCCTCACGACTGTGTCCTGCTCAAGTCTGGCACCAGAAAGATAGACCTTCCTTTTGTGGCCAAAGTGGCCGCTCTCTGGGAGAACCAGACGATGGTGAGGTTTCTTGTCTCTTTATCACAGTCCAACTTGCACAGGAAGAACCATATCTGACAGTTAGAATAGCTACATCAACTAGCCTTTATCACAGTCCAACTTGCACAGGAAGAACCATATCTGACAGTTAGAATAGCTACATCAACTAGCCTTTATCACAGTCCAACTTGCACTAGGAAGAACCATATCTGACAGTTAGAATAGCTACATCAACTAGCCTTTATCACAGTCCAACTTGCAAGGAAGAACCATATCTGACAGTTAGAATAGCTACATCAACTAGCCTTTATCACAGTCCAACTTGCACAGGAAGAACCATATCTGACAGATAGAATACTACATCAACTAGCCTTTATCCAGTCCAACTTGACAGAAGAACCATATCTGACAGTTAGAATAGCTACACAACTAGCCTTTATCACAGTCCAACTTGCACAGGAAGAACCATATCTGACAGATAGTAATCACTAGCGCTTTCACAGTCAACTTGCACAGGAACACCTATATTACATAAATAGTAACAACTAGTTTATTAGATCTAACCTTCTATGAAAATTGGTTGATATTACATACTTTATACAGTAATGCATGGTATTCAACCTGTTATCAACTAGTTTATAAGTCATCTTTAGGGGACAAAAATATTGATTATAGAATATGTATAACTCTTGCAAGAGCGTACAAAAAATATTTCTTCTAGAGTGTTCTCACTAAAGGCAACAGCAAGCATAGGAAGAACGATCTGACTTGTACGCTACACCCCTACCTCTGACTTACAGTGCAATTTGCATAGATGACCATATCTTACATGTTATATATACTAATCCAACTAGCCTTTATTACAGCCAATGCAAGAAGAACTATGGACTTAAAGGTAGCCTATTGTTAAAGACTTTCATAGGAAAACCCTCTGACACCGTTATTCACCCTGCCCCTATTACATCCCCCTAGGAAAATACCTTTCTGACGTTTGTTTACCAATTAGCCATTTTTGTCACTTGTCATAATGCCACATATGACAGCTAAGTTAATCACATCACTTGAAACACTTAATATGGAAAACCACTGTTAGAATATCTCAACTCATTAGTTTATTTTTAAATAGGAAGAACAACTGACTTGAATTCAAAGTTGCTTTTAAGCCATAATTTTAGGTAGCTATTTACTGACAGTTAATCTAAACAACTATTTAAATACAGCACACTACATAGAAAAACCTAATTATTACATTAGAACAGACACCAACTTCTATTCATCCACTGCATGGTAAACAATGACACTGTAAAAGGTAAACCCTAATACATCAACTGAACAGGAATTCATTACATGACAGGAATCGAACACCAACAGCTTTTAAGCCGTTTAGAGAGCGAACCGAGTATCCTGACTATTAAATACTTTCATAGCTTTTATTTAATCCAATCTATTTGAACAAGTGTCTAAAATGGTTTCAACTAATAGCATTTAGTTCAGTACAACCAGGAGAACATTATCTGCATGACTAAGTACTGTTTATCACAGTCCAACTTGCACAGGAAGAACCATATCTGACAGTTAGAATAGCTACACCAACTAGCCTTTATTACAGTCCAACTTTCATAGGAAGAACCATATCTGACAGAATAGTTACACCAACTAGCCTTTATCACAGTCCAACTTGCACAGGAAGAACCATATCTGACAGTTAGAATAGCTACACCAACTAGCCTTTATTACAGTCCAACTTTCATAGGAAGAACCATATCTGACAGTTAGAATAGTTACACCAACTAGCCTTTATTACAGTCCAACTTTCATAGGAAGAACCATATCTGACAGTTAGAATAGTTACACCAACTAGCCTTTATCACAGTCCAACTTGCATAGGAAGAACCATATCTGACAGTTAGAATAGTTACACCAACTAGCCTTTATTACAGTCCAACTTGCATAGGAAGAACCATATCTGACAGTTAGAATAGCTACATCAACTAGCCTTTATTACAGTCCAACTTGCATAGGAAGAACCATATCTGACAGAATAGTTACATCAACTAGCCTTTATTACAGTCCAACTTGCATAGGAAGAACCATATCTGACAGAATAGTTACACCAACTAGCCTTTATTACAGTCCAACTTGCATAGGAAGAACCATATCTGACAGAATAGCTACACCAACTAGCCTTTATCACAGTCCAACTTGCATAGGAAGAACCATATCTGACAGTTAGAATAGTTACACCAACTAGCCTTTATTACAGTCCAACTTGCATAGGAAGAACCATATCTGACAGAATAGCTACACCAACTAGCCTTTATTACAGTCCAACTTGCATAGGAAGAACCATATCTGACAGAATAGCTACACCAACTAGCCTTTATCACAGTCCAACTTGCATAGGAAGAACCATATCTGACAGTTAGAATAGTTACACCAACTAGCCTTTATTACAGTCCAACTTGCATAGGAAGAAACCATATCTGACAGAATAGCTACACCAACTAGCCTTTATCACAGTCCAACTTGCATAGGAAGAACCATATCTGACAGTTAGAATAGTTACACCAACTAGCCTTTATTACAGTCCAACTTGCATTGGAAGAACCATATCTGACAGTTAGAATAGTTACACCAACTAGCCTTTATTACAGTCCAACTTGCATAGGAAGAACCATATCTGACAGAATAGCTACACCAACTAGCCTTTATTACAGTCCAACTTTCATAGGAAGAACCATATCTGACAGAATAGCTACGTCAACTAGCCTTTATTACAGTCCAACTTTCATAGGAAGAACCATATCTGACAGTTAGAATAGCTACACCAACTAGCCTTTATTACAGTCCAACTTTCATAGGAAGAACCATATCTGACAGAATAGTTACATCAACTAGCCTTTATTACAGTCCAACTTTAATATGAAGAACCATATCTGACAGTTAGAATAGCTACACCAACTAGCCTTTATTACAGTCCAACTTGCATAGGAAGAACCATATCTGACAGAATAGTTACATCAACTAGCCTTTATCATAGTCCAACTTGCATAGGAAGAACCATATCTGACAGTTAGAATAGCTACATCAACTAGCCTTTATTACAGTCCAACTTTAATATGAAGAACCATATCTGACAGTTAGAATAGCTACACCAACTAGCCTTTATTACAGTCCAACTTTCATAGGAAGAACCATATCTGACAGAATAGTTACATCAACTAGCCTTTATCACAGTCCAACTTGCATAGGAAGAACCATATCTGACAGTTAGAATAGCTACATCAACTAGCCTTTATTACAGTCCAACTTTAATATGAAGAACCATATCTGACAGAATAGCTACACCAACTAGCCTTTATTACAGTCCAACTTTCATAGGAAGAACCATATCTGACAGAATAGTTACATCAACTAGCCTTTATTACAGTCCAACTTTAATATGAAGAACCATATCTGACAGTTAGAATAGCTACACCAACTAGCCTTTATTACAGTCCAACTTGCATAGGAAGAACCATATCTGACAGAATAGTTACATCAACTAGCCTTTATCACAGTCCAACTTGCATAGGAAGAACCATATCTGACAGTTAGAATAGCTACATCAACTAGCCTTTATTACAGTCCAACTTTAATATGAAGAACCATATCTGACAGTTAGAATAGCTACACCAACTAGCCTTTATTACAGTCCAACTTTCATAGGAAGAACCATATCTGACAGAATAGTTACATCAACTAGCCTTTATCACAGTCCAACTTGCATAGGAAGAACCATATCTGACAGTTAGAATAGCTACATCAACTAGCCTTTATTACAGTCCAACTTTAATATGAAGAACCATATCTGACAGTTAGAATAGCTACACCAACTAGCCTTTATTACAGTCCAACTTTCATAGGAAGAACCATATCTGACAGAATAGTTACATCAACTAGCCTTTATTACAGTCCAACTTTAATATGAAGAACCATATCTGACAGTTAGAATAGCTACATCAACTAGCCTTTATTACAGTCCAACTTGCATAGGAAGAACCATATCTGACAGAATAGCTACATCAACTAGCCTTTATTACAGTCCAACTTTAATATGAAGAACCATATCTGACAGTTAGAATAGCTACATCAACTAGCCTTTATTACAGTCCAACTTTAATATGAAGAACCATATCTGACAGTTAGAATAGCTACACCAACTAGCCTTTATTACAGTCCAACTTGCATAGGAAGAACCATATCTGACAGAATAGTTACATCAACTAGCCTTTATTACAGTCCAACTTTAATTGAAGAACCATATCTGACAGTTAGAATAGCTACATCAACTAGCCTTTATTACAGTCCAACTTGCACAGGAAGAACCATATCTGACAGTTAGAATAGCTACACCAACTAGCCTTTATTACAGTCCAACTTTAATATGAAGAACCATATCTGACAGTTAGAATAGCTACACCAACTAGCCTTTATTACAGTCCAACTTTCATAGGAAGAACCATATCTGACAGAATAGTTACATCAACTAGCCTTTATCACAGTCCAACTTGCATAGGAAGAACCATATCTGACAGTTAGAATAGTTACACCAACTAGCCTTTATTACAGTCCAACTTGCATAGGAAGAACCATATCTGACAGTTAGAATAGCTACATCAACTAGCCTTTATTACAGTCCAACTTGCATAGGAAGAACCATATCTGACAGAATAGTTACATCAACTAGCCTTTATTACAGTCCAACTTGCATAGGAAGAACCATATCTGACAGAATAGTTACACCAACTAGCCTTTATTACAGTCCAACTTGCATAGGAAGAACCATATCTGACAGAATAGCTACACCAACTAGCCTTTATCACAGTCCAACTTGCATAGGAAGAACCATATCTGACAGTTAGAATAGTTACACCAACTAGCCTTTATTACAGTCCAACTTGCATAGGAAGAACCATATCTGACAGAATAGCTACACCAACTAGCCTTTATTACAGTCCAACTTGCATAGGAAGAACCATATCTGACAGAATAGCTACACCAACTAGCCTTTATCACAGTCCAACTTGCATAGGAAGAACCATATCTGACAGTTAGAATAGTTACACCAACTAGCCTTTATTACAGTCCAACTTGCATAGGAAGAACCATATCTGACAGAATAGCTACACCAACTAGCCTTTATCACAGTCCAACTTGCATAGGAAGAACCATATCTGACAGTTAGAATAGTTACACCAACTAGCCTTTATTACAGTCCAACTTGCATTGGAAGAACCATATCTGACAGTTAGAATAGTTACACCAACTAGCCTTTATTACAGTCCAACTTGCATAGGAAGAACCATATCTGACAGAATAGCTACACCAACTAGCCTTTATTACAGTCCAACTTTCATAGGAAGAACCATATCTGACAGAATAGCTACGTCAACTAGCCTTTATTACAGTCCAACTTTCATAGGAAGAACCATATCTGACAGTTAGAATAGCTACACCAACTAGCCTTTATTACAGTCCAACTTTCATAGGAAGAACCATATCTGACAGAATAGTTACATCAACTAGCCTTTATTACAGTCCAACTTTAATATGAAGAACCATATCTGACAGTTAGAATAGCTACACCAACTAGCCTTTATTACAGTCCAACTTGCATAGGAAGAACCATATCTGACAGAATAGTTACATCAACTAGCCTTTATCACAGTCCAACTTGCATAGGAAGAACCATATCTGACAGTTAGAATAGCTACATCAACTAGCCTTTATTACAGTCCAACTTTAATATGAAGAACCATATCTGACAGTTAGAATAGCTACACCAACTAGCCTTTATTACAGTCCAACTTTCATAGGAAGAACCATATCTGACAGAATAGTTACATCAACTAGCCTTTATCACAGTCCAACTTGCATAGGAAGAACCATATCTGACAGTTAGAATAGCTACATCAACTAGCCTTTATTACAGTCCAACTTTAATATGAAGAACCATATCTGACAGTTAGAATAGCTACACCAACTAGCCTTTATTACAGTCCAACTTTCATAGGAAGAACCATATCTGACAGAATAGTTACATCAACTAGCCTTTATTACAGTCCAACTTTAATATGAAGAACCATATCTGACAGTTAGAATAGCTACACCAACTAGCTTTTATTACAGTCCAACTTGCATAGGAAGAACCATATCTGACAGAATAGTTACATCAACTAGCCTTTATCACAGTCCAACTTGCATAGGAAGAACCATATCTGACAGTTAGAATAGCTACATCAACTAGCCTTTATTACAGTCCAACTTTAATATGAAGAACCATATCTGACAGTTAGAATAGCTACACCAACTAGCCTTTATTACAGTCCAACTTTCATAGGAAGAACCATATCTGACAGAATAGTTACATCAACTAGCCTTTATCACAGTCCAACTTGCATAGGAAGAACCATATCTGACAGTTAGAATAGCTACATCAACTAGCCTTTATTACATTCCAACTTTAATATGAAGAACCATATCTGACAGTTAGAATAGCTACACCAACTAGCCTTTATTACAGTCCAACTTTCATAGGAAGAACCATATCTGACAGAATAGTTACATCAACTAGCCTTTATTACAGTCCAACTTTAATATGAAGAACCATATCTGACAGTTAGAATAGCTACATCAACTAGCCTTTATTACAGTCCAACTTGCATAGGAAGAACCATATCTGACAGAATAGCTACATCAACTAGCCTTTATTACAGTCCAACTTTAATATGAAGAACCATATCTGACAGTTAGAATAGCTACATCAACTAGCCTTTATTACAGTCCAACTTTAATATGAAGAACCATATCTGACAGTTAGAATAGCTACACCAACTAGCCTTTATTACAGTCCAACTTGCATATGAAGAACCATATCTGACAGAATAGTTACATCAACTAGCCTTTATTACAGTCCAACTTTAATATGAAGAACCATATCTGACAGTTAGAATAGCTACATCAACTAGCCTTTATTACAGTCCAACTTGCACAGGAAGAACCATATCTGACAGTTAGAATAGCTACACCAACTAGCCTTTATTACAGTCCAACTTTAATATGAAGAACCATATCTGACAGTTAGAATAGCTACACCAACTAGCCTTTATTACAGTCCAACTTTCATAGGAAGAACCATATCTGACAGAATAGTTACATCAACTAGCCTTTATTACAGTCCAACTTTAATATGAAGAACCATATCTGACAGTTAGAATAGCTACATCAACTAGCCTTTATTACAGTCCAACTTGCACAGGAAGAACCATATCTGACAGTTAGAATAGCTACACCAACTAGCCTTTATTACAGTCCAACTTTAATATGAAGAACCATATCTGACAGTTAGAATAGCTACACTAACTAGCCTTTATTACAGTCCAACTTTCATAGGAAGAACCATATCTGACAGAATAGTTACATCAACTAGCCTTTATTACAGTCCAACTTTAATATGAAGAACCATATCTGACAGTTAGAATAGCTACATCAACTAGCCTTTATTACAGTCCAACTTTCATAGGAAGAACCATATCTGACAGAATAGTTACATCAACTAGCCTTTATTACAGTCCAACTTTAATATGAAGAACCATATCTGACAGTTAGAATAGCTACATCAACTAGCCTTTATTACAGTCCAACTTGCACAGGAAGAACCATATCTGACAGTTAGAATAGCTACACCAACTAGCCTTTATTACAGTCCAACTTTAATATGAAGAACCATATCTGACAGTTAGAATAGCTACACCAACTAGCCTTTATTACAGTCCAACTTTCATAGGAAGAACCATATCTGACAGTTAGAATAGTTACACCAACTAGCCTTTATTACAGTCCAACTTTAATATGAAGAACCATATCTGACAGTTAGAATAGCTACATCAACTAGCCTTTATTACAGTCCAACTTGCACAGGAAGAACCATATCTGACAGTTAGAATAGCTACACCAACTAGCCTTTATTACAGTCCAACTTTAATATGAAGAACCATATCTGACAGTTAGAATAGCTACACCAACTAGCCTTTATTACAGTCCAACTTTCATAGGAAGAACCATATCTGACAGTTAGAATAGTTACGCCAACTAGCCTTTATTACAGTCCAACTTTCATAGGAAGAACCATATCTGACAGTTAGAATAGTTACATCAACTAGCCTTTATTACAGTCCAACTTGCACAGGAAGAACCATATCTGACAGAATAGCTACACCAACTAGCCTTTATCACAGTCCAACTTGCACAGGAAGAACCATATCTGACAGAATAGCTACGTCGGCTCATGCGAACTACAGCAGTGACTTAACTATAATATAACAACATTTGATCACTTTTGGTCGAATTAAAATGTGTTTATATTTGATCTAAGTTCCTTCCTATGAAAATTGGTCTGTATATTACATATGAGACAGTAAAGCAGTGGTATTCAACCTGTTATATGTGAAGATATCTTAGGGGGTACGTAAAATAATATTTATTATAGAATATGTATAACTTGCAAGGGTGTTCAAAAAATATTTCTTCTAGAGGTGTTTCGCTAAGGTCACAGCAAGAAGGGAGGTCGAGAAGATCTGAACTCTTCCACCCCCCACCCCCTGACCCCCATGAAATTTGCTGTACCCAATCCTCCATATATATGTATCAAAGCTTTCATTGCTGCTAAAGCAAGATGACTATGGCTAAAGGTAGGCCTATGGTAAAGATTTCAAGCGGAAACCCCCCTGCACCCGCTCATTCCCTCCCCCATACACACACCCTAGAAAATTAGCTTTCTACGTCCTTGTTTCCGTTAGCCATTTCTTGGCCTTGGTCATAATTGCCGACACATCACACCTAAGTTAATCTACCATCACTGAAACACTAAATGTTAAACCCTGTTTAAGTATCTCAAACTCGATTCAGTTTATTTTTAAATAGGAAAGCACAACTGATTCAAAAGTTGGCTTTTAAAGACCGATAATTATTATTTTGGTGTATTTACTGATCACTTTCTAAATCAACCTATTAAATCAGCACACACTTACAAACTAACCTAATTATTCTATAACAGACACAACATTCTATTTCCCAGTGGTAAAAATGTCACTGTAAAAGGGTAAACCCCAATCTCACGAACAGTGAATTATTTTGACCATGCCAGGAATCGAACACACAGCTTTTAAGCTCGGTTGGGAGACGCGTCACCGAGTGTCCTGACTATTAAATACTTTTCTAAGTTTTATTTAATCAAATCATTTGAACAAAGTGTCTAAAATGGTTTTTCAACTAATAGATTTGTGTCATTAAACCAGGAGCAGACTTTTCCTCCATGACTAAGTGGGTGTGTTTGTTTGTAGGGGAGATGATGGTTTCCTTACTGTGGTACTATCGTCCCGAACACACCGAGCAGGGCCGAATGATCGAGTCCATGGAGGACGAGCTGTTTGCCTCCAAACACAAAGATATCAACAGCGTGGCTTGCATAGAAGACAAGTGTTACGTCCTCACCTTCAATGAATATTGCAGGTATCTAACCATTTGTTCCTCAGGGTGACCACTGATAATGAAAATTAGAAAGACCGGCAAATATACTTAATAGATTAAATAGATATGTTATTATGTTTGTTAATTACAATTATAGCTGCATCTAAATATCATATTCTTTAAATTTGAAAAAAATTACACCTTGGAGCAGGAATTGAACCCAGGACCATTAGCTTAACACGCCATTGCTTTTACCTTGGAGCTATCCAGGAGTCCCGCGCCCTGGGTCATTCTTCACTCAAGGAGAGCTTAGCGGTAAGAGCATTGGCATGCTAAGTCAAAGGTCTCTTGTTTGAGTCTCGTGTCCAGGTTTAATTTTTCAACTTAAAAAATAAAATTATACCAAAGTTTTGTTAAAATATAATAAAATTAAAGTTCTCGAATTTTGCTCCCTCTTTTGTGAAATTAAATTTACTAAAAGCTTTTATTCATAGATAAAAATAATCCTATTTGCATTTGTGGCTAATATTACACAAATTTTCCTAAAGTTAATTTTGTATTAATCGAGAAAAATTGCTTTAGCTATTAGACATTTCTCGAATCAGCGCTACTGCCAATACACCTTGTCTAGTGAACAGAAGGTGGTAAGCATGCATCTTGACTGCGGCAACAAGCTCAGCCAATTGAAGCAGATTATATTTTATTCGTAAATTGAAAAATGACACCTGAACATTGGAATCAAACCTAAGACCCTTAGCGTTGATTCCCGAGACCAGGTGTCATTTATCAATTAGGATTATGATACTTGAATAACTTGAAGCATCTACATCTTAACCTAAAGATAATTTCTATCATCTAATTTTTGCTATTCAAGTACATTAAATTGTACATGTCAGCTTTCTTCCAGGATAACATTTTATGACATTTTTAATGTTTGCACAATTTTTAATTAGTAAAAATAAACTCCATGGCGGGAGCCTGTTGTCGCAGCCGTAAGCAATGATAGTGCCGAAATTTGCTGATAGAGGGTGTTATGTGGTCATCACATCGAATTATCCGGCTGTTAATTTCAGTTTTTAAGACAAGAGCTGATATTTATTCGAGTAGCTCTTCATTTGTCCTCACAAGGGGAAATTTGACCCCGTGTCAGGTCCATTGCTGGGGTGACTCTGACCACTAAACCACGGGGAGTCGGTCTCTTAGTAAACAAACATAAAATGACAAACAGTGAAGTATGTTTAATGCTCACAGTGCATTGGTTTTGTTGATATTTCAGGTATCGCAAGTGTCTGCGTAGATTCGAAGATGGCATACGTACACCCGGTTTGGTGGTCCCTCTACTAGAAGGCTACCCCCGCAAAAATCGACAACCACCTGGTTGCGTCGCTCCTGAACTGGTCTTCTTCTGTCGCAAGGTTTACGAGTACCGACAGCGGCGTATACTCAAAAACCCCGGTTGAACAAAAAATGTACACCTCTATATTTATGGTTTATTTAGGTTTTACATTTTTGTCAAACTAGTCTTTAAATATTTTTTTTAAATCATGGTTTTTAAAGGGCATACTTCCATTTGAGGACAAACCGAGTGTCGAGACAATTATCCATGAGAGTCCTGGGTTGAATTAAATCTCACTTGGTGGTGTACAAACACAACTAAACTTACCGCTTACACTTAGCCAGAAAAGAAAGTTTTTTTACATTTAAATTAAGTTCAGATTTCATCTTCAATGTGTATTTTAATTTTCCTTGGAAAGAACCGTTTGTTAAACTTTTGCCCCCCTTATATATAATTTATATTATCTTGGTCTTCATAATTTTTAAATTATTTTTCCTATCTAAGAAAAACCACAGTATCAATTGGCAAAGATGTATGTATATTTTGTTAATATTGCACACATGTATTTTTTATTTTTTTTATTGTTGACTTTTTATAAATAAGAACTACCTATCAATCAAGTTATAACCATAATTTGACTATGTGGACAAGTTTAAAAACCATATATTTATAATAATATTTAAATTGTTCCACAAATATTCTTGAAGTAAACTCATTGTCAATGTTTCATTTGAAGAAACCATTATTATTTTTTATAGTAAAGTTTAAAATCCAATGCTAAATGCAGTTGTTTATAGACATCAACAGTCCATTCAGAAGAAACATGAATTAAATCTTTGATTTAAAGGAAATAATTAGGCTTTTCTTTTGGTTGTCAATATAATAATACTGTGTCAAGGAATTTAACCTTTGTATCGACTTGATCATAACTGATTGCATCACATATTTTTCTAATGATAAGTATTATTCATGAGCAGAATATTGAACAATGCCATTCATAATTTGTAATGTTTAGTGTTTCTGTCGACAATGATATCATTTGTTGAACACAAACCACTTTTATCCGGTGTTTTATGAACTTATTGAACTATGGGTACAGGTCTGTCGAATTGGCCACTCCTATTCTCGGCAGATTATTAAATTATATAAGATATATATATATAGCTTTTTTGTAAAAGATATATATCTCCTTTTTTTATTAATTCAGTTTTCAGAGTAATTTAGCTATTTCTTACACACAAAAAATAATCAGGGCATTTGTGATAAAAAAAATATGATTTGTTACATAAATAATAAGACTTTTGAAAATTAAATACAATATTTATTTGTTTGCCCCCGTCCTATTTTGATTTTGTCTGTCGGGTGGCAAAACGTGCCTTACTATACTTCTGATTTTGATGAGACGCAATATGTTTGTCAGAAATATTCCTCTGGATTCAATTCATAAGGCAGGCTGGTTGTAGATAATATTAAACAGGTTAGGTCACGTTCTAAGACATAAATGTGTCAGATCTATATATACATATATCTGTAGACACAAGTTTCCCAAACAAAGATTACTCCATTTTGCCATCTGACTTTAAGTGAATCTCTCTTTAGTAGTGACGTTTTCGAAAGATCTGTATTCTAAATAAGTTAGAAGATATCTGAAGCTTAAACAAAATAATGTTTATAAGAAATAGATACAGTTTATTTTTGAACGATGTTGATTTGGGCTATTAATGACAAACATAATATATCGCCGTATTGTTTGTTTGCTGCAGGATTGTTTGTGGACCTGTTGACCAATAAATGTAGAACTGTTTGTAGTAAAGAAGGTCAGTAACTCCCTTATATAATCGCTTTCAAGAGTTTCTTTGCAAAGAAGAACAGTTCAAATTTGTTAACAATATATAAATATATTATCAAATTATATGAAAGTTTTAATTTTTTACCATTGTATTTGGAAGGAGCATATGGTTTTTTAACGGTTTTTTAAGACCCTAGGATGTAAATAGTTGGAAGTAATCCACTCAGTAAATTTGTGCATTATATAATAACCTTTTGTAAAATAAAATTTGTGGTAATTATCGTCAAAACTGTGAATAAATAGAAAGATCATTTCTTGGATTTTACAATATTATATTTCATTTATCGAAAATAGTTTTAAAATCTAAAATAAACCTAAGCATTTCAAAAGTAATTTAAAAGTGGTTAAATGCATGACATCCTAGCATTTGTATTATATCTATATATATACCTGTAAAGAGAGAATAGATTTAAATTTATTATATTATAAATATATAGAAAGAATATATAATATATATTTAATTTAAAAATGAAAAAAATTAATATTTATAGTAAAAATGTTTAAATAAAAAAAGTTTCAGCTTAGTCTTACTTGGGTAAGACTCAAAATGCTTATTTTCCTGTTTTATTATTTAATATTAATAACTATTTGTTATTGTTCTTACTTAAGGTAATTTATTAGGTAGTGCTTTTGTGATTGCACAAGTTTCCCTCTGAACTTGTCTATTTTGTGTGCACATTGTCTGTAATATGGTGTCGAATCACCGCTTATTTCGCTGAGAGTTAAGTTTGTTGACCAACCTGTGCTATTTGTTTTGTTATGTTGGTATGAGTGAAGGCATTTGTGAAAATGCTGTGTTGTTGTATTGAATTTTCTCCATCCAAATAAATTCTTATGTCCCATTTCTAATCTTTCTTTACTAAACATTCATCCAAGTGTCTATACTTGCTGAAATTCAGTTTAATTTTTAAATTCTAAGTATTGATTGAGGAATTATACTTATTTTACAGTTTTGCGCTTCAAGTTTATCACTCTTATCAAGTTTAAAATTAGGAGGTATAATCGGCATACTAAACTTAGTGATACCTGAGTAGAAATTGTTTAGATAAAACACTAAAAAACACATCTTTAAGGACAAGCTTTCAATGTCATCCCATAAAAAGAGTGAGTAGACTGCTCAGTTCTTGACCCGATGAAGATGTCTGTGACAGTGCAAGATTGTCCTTAAAAATATGTTTTGTTTGTTTTTTAGTGTTGTATCTAAACAATTTCTACTCCATTATCACCAAGGTAAGTGTGCTGACTGTCCCTACAAATTTAAACCATGATGTAGTCTAGTACTCTTTTGCAAATAACTGTAAATTGAGTTTTACAAATGACACCTTAATAAGAGTTCCAAATAATATGGAGTGACTCTCTTGCATTTAAATTATACAGAAGTCATTGTGTGTATTGGAAGGGTAATGTAGGGTTATTAGTCAAAAATACATACTTTTTTTAAAATCTTTTAAAATTTATAGAAAAACTGAAATGTCTATATTATTTTCATTAATCTTTGAAAAGAACCTCCGAACACTGTTTGAAGCAATATAAAGAGAATATAAAGTTAGCAGCACTTATTGTAATTTGATCATGTCCTTGCCTACATACCCAATTCACAGCAATTATATTTTAATAGTAAAACGGCCATATATACATATTTAAAATTCACCTTTCCTGTATCTTCTTCAATGTATAACACAATTACCTCATAATGCGAAAAGAAGTTTTCCTATAGAGAAATAATCTTAAAATAAGTGTAGTAATGCCTTTAATTGTATATCGGTTTGGATTTTTAAGGTTTATTTACTATTTAAAGTTTCAGAATGTGATCTGATTTTTAACAATTTGAGTTTTACTTCAATATACAATTATAATTGGTACCGAGTGACGGCACAAGCTCAGCCAATCGGATGCCTTTCTCCTTCTGGCATTGTTACCTTCTAATCAATTATTAATGGTTTGAAGTACATAATAATATATATGGAAGAAGATACGCAATGAAGAAAGAAAATGTTGGGAGCAAATAGCTATTGGTTCATGTAGCTTCTTCCATAGATAATACAGTACTGTATTGATTTTATAGAAATTGGTAGCTAATTATAAATTTAGGAACTGTGGATACAGTGGAGCGTTTATTTGTGGGTGTCTACTCTCTTAATTTTCCAGAAATTCATTTTGTCATTAGATGATGACGAGTATTTTCCTAATTATTATTTTACAAATACTATTACAACCATGAAAATGCTATAAACGAGAGTCTATTTATATTATGTAATAGGAGAAGTCAAAAAACATAATTTAAAGACATTTTGTAACTTATGCCCACTACAGCAGCAAAAAATTAATTTGAGTTAAATTTGTGTCTTTATCCTCACAACATACTTTCATGACTCGGTTAAACTTCAATACAACTGCACAACAATATACTTTCTGTGTGTGGTGTGTGTGTTAAAAAATGTAGACGATTGTAGGTAAACATTATTGTAAAGTCTTAAATCTGTTGTTTGCTGCTTGTCATATTATGTACGAGTAAATTGAACATTTATATTTAACTTTCAAGAATTATTTGTTATGTAGAACACCTTTGATAGATGTGGAGTAGTAGTCACTCAACTATCTGGCTCATTGAAAACAGAGGATTTGAATAGACATTCGAAAAAATCAAATTGCCCAATATAGTAGAAAAATATTACATCACAAACTAACAAATCCTTAAATAACAAGTTTTAACAAAATTATTTATGCTTTTCAGACTAAATATCAATAGTGATCCGTTGTAACCCTATAATTTTCTCCCAATCCTAGTTTATGAATAGATCGCAAACCAGATATCTGTATGGAAATAATTTGAAGACTACTTTATATATCAAAGTATTATATTTGGAAGAAGGTATAGGAAAAGTGGATAGGAACACATAACAGGGATGAACAAAATATGGCTTTTACAATGTAAAGAAGAACACAGTTCACACTTTACATTAACATTACACACTACAATGTAAAGTGTGAACTGTGTTCTTCTTTTCATTGTAAAAGTCATATTGTGTTCGTCCCTGTTACTGGTTTTCTATCCACCTTTCCTGTACCTTCTTCCAAATATAGCAAATTACCTCATAAAGTGAAAAGAGGTTTTCCTTATAGAGATTTATTTATCAAAGAAAAGCACAGGAACAAAAAAAAATAATCCCCCTGTGCACAAATTATATGAATATATCTGTCTTGATAAAGTATAATCATATTAAAAAGAATTTTAGATGACTTAAAAAGAGGGTGGGTATATAATATATGGTTTTCTTTTTATTTCCTAATAATTATTTTACATTGATTGAGTTGTGAATTTGTCTACTTTTTTTTTCATTTGTTGCCGGTCAGAAATTAACTTCTAAAGGTTTAATACTTGACTACATCTAGAACTTTATTGGATTTTCAAAACAGTGTTTAAAGCTTGCTAGTCGGAATGACTTTTTGTAGATGCATGTTCCAAATTAACTTAAAACCTGTAGAAAAGCCAATTTGAGTACATGTTTGTGAAACAACGCTAAGGATCCTTTTATTCAACATCACAAACATGTTGACCAAGCTGTGCTACACTTTATTCAACATCACTAACATGTTGACCAAGCTGTGCTACAGTTTATTAAACATCACTGACATGTTGACCAAGTTGTGCTACAGTTTATTCAACATCACTACCATGTTTACCAAGCTGTGCTACAGTTTATTCAACATTACTAACATGTTGACCAAGCTGTGCTACAGTTTATTCAACATCACTAACATGTTGACCAAGCTGTGCTACAGTTTATTCAACATCATTAACATGTTGACCAAGCTGTGCTACATTTTATCAACATCACTAACATGCTGACCAAGCTGTGCTACAGTTTATTCAACATCACTAACATGTTGACCAAGATGTGCTACATTTTATTCAACATCACTAACATGTTGACCAAGCTGTGCTACAGTTTATTCAACATCATAACA
The DNA here is from genome assembly GCA_039000515.1 of Timema cristinae. Taxonomy (NCBI): domain Eukaryota; kingdom Metazoa; phylum Arthropoda; class Insecta; order Phasmatodea; family Timematidae; genus Timema; species Timema cristinae. The sequence goes on from JBCFYV010000935.1 coordinate 60,215,944, forward strand.
TGTTGACAAGCTGTGCTACAGTTTATTCAACATCACTAACATGTTGACCAAGTTGTGCTACAGTTTATTCAACATCACTAACATGTTGACCAAGCTGTGCTACAGTTTATTCAACATACTAACATGTTGACCAAGTGTGCTACAGTTTATTCAACATCACTAACATGTTGACCAAGCTGTGCTACAGACACTTTATTCTTGTTTGTATGTCATAATTTTGAAGAGCTTTAGAAAATATAATGAGCTTGAAATGTTATAAATACTGATTGCTCTAAAATTAACTTTGCCCATCCAAAGCTCTGAATTATATTTTGTTTGAGAGGTAAGGATGAAATATAAAAATGAATCAATATGTTCCCAAATGAAAGGAGTTGTATTCAAATAACTTAAAATTGGAAGTTTTGAACTATATTTTTATTTATCTTGAACACTACAGGCCATATTTACATTAATAATAATTGGCAATCGTTAAATTCGGAAGAAGGTATAGAAAGGTGGATAGAAACATATAAAAGGAAACGAATGCAAAAAGCCTTTTACATTGAAAAGAACAACGCAATTAATACTTTACATTGCTTACATTGCTGCCACTGGACGGAGTGGTAATGGCTGCCTCTTGAAGAAACTTGATTGTTACCACTAAAAACCCCTGACCTAGGTTTAATTCTATCTGAACTCATCAAGAGGGAGTGTGAAATGCGCAATGCAACTTCCTAAAGGAAGAAGAAAGGAAATTGGTAAAAAACTAAAGGGCACTTGGTTAAAATATTGGTAATGTGATTTAGAGTCGTTTGGGGTTTAAATAAGTGACATTAAAATCTCCTTGTAACAACGTCCATTCAATTAAATTTCCTCTTATAACAAAGTTTTTTTTAGAATAAATTGCTAAGGTCAAAATTTAGATTAAAGAAATGTATTTTTACATTTTAGCTTTTAAATAACACAAAATGTAACTATTCGCAAGTACTACCCAAAATATCTAACTAAACCCTTATAAGGCTCCACACATTTAAAATATGTATATTCTCTGTGTGTGTAGAAACAATTTCCCTCAATGCTTACTCAATTTTAAGATTTTTACATTTGTACATTTTAAAATGTTTTATGTCAATTCATGAGTAAAACATTATAAAAGGAGGCTGTGTTAGAGCTGAATGCCTGAATGGCAATTTCTTGCTTATCTAGTGAGAAATTGCCGCGCAGACGTTCAGTTCTAACACATTTAATTTTCTACGATAAGTTATTTCAAAATAGGGTTTACTCCAAAATAAAGTCTAAAGCTTCTAACCAACAAGGCTATTTTTCTTTAACAAACTATAGTTGTTTTATTAATAAAAATAAACGTGTGAAAATGCAACATCTCATTTTCAACATCTTTTTAATCATGTTTCTGAAGCTATGAGACTTATTGGTAAAGGGCTATAGATTTAGTTTTCCTCTAACCAATAAAGTAATTTTTTTAATAGACTCACAAAAGAAAATTTAAGACAACCAAGAGCTAGTAGCAAGCTTTCTTCTTCAGTTTGAGATAAGAAGTTTCATAATTTTCTTTCCCCTCTTTCTTATTGCCAAAGTATGTTTGTAGGTGAGGGGTAAAAGAGCATATAAGCTTAGACAGAATAGAGAAGTTGTTATAGAAAACAACACAGAACATTGTAATTTAAGCATTGTTGCCTGACGGGGATTGATACTGATAATTTCCTGCTGACCAAGGTGGCCATCTTAACATAAGGTAGGAACACAAAACAATTTCTTACTCCAGGACAACGTTAATAACCTCTCTCTTATGCCCTGTAAAGTGTCGATAACTTTAAGGTGTAATATGCAGTGAAAATAAAGGGAGACATATGCATGTAATTTTCACGAGAGAAACCAAGGTGGAAAGTTTACATTTTCACCGAGTTCATCATTGTGGTCAAGTACTGTTCATTTGCCAGTGTTTGTAAGGTCTTAATGCATCCATACACAATCATTACATTTATTCTCTTCAAATACAAATCTATAAAATTACAAAATTATTTTACAATGGTGAATATTAAGGGTTGCCGAGTAGGTGTTTTTCACTTCGAATTGGGTTAGAATGAAAACATAACTTTTTTTATGTGTGAGTAATATAGCACAATTTTTGTGGTCAAAATATCAAGTTGTGTTTGTGTAACAGATTCATGTATAGACCATAAGCACAAACCTAAATTTTTAAGACGGTTTTTTTTTTATAAAAAGTTTGTCACACACATTTGGATTTTTAAATAACTAATACATTTTGTAGATGCTATATATTTTTTTAATTAGGAAAAAAAAAATATCTTAAATATAATGACTGCCTCGCTGCTCTAATAGTCAAAGTTTTTGGGGCTGCGGATCCATAGGTCTCAGGTTCGATCCTTGGTGGGTTAAAATTTTTCTGCGAAGCATTGGGTCCAGGAATGAGTCCATATCTGCCTCGTGAGGACAATTTGAGGAGCTACTTGTATAAAGAAGTATCGGGTTCACTCTAGAAAACTGAAATTAACGGCCAGAGGGTTTGTTGTGCCAAATATGTCACACTTTATATCTGCAAATGTTGGCACTATCTTTGCCAACATGCGGCAGCCGCACATTTGGTATAGCTCGCTTACGACTGACGCCATGAGTTTTTAAAAAATGTCATAAAATTGAATCAAATTAATTGAAACTTGGAATTTTTTTTTAGATAAAATTGAAATAGACAATTTTGGTTGTAAGTTATTCTTCGAGTAGAGTTAAAAGACCTCTAAAATTTGACCTTAGCTCAAATTTTTTAGCACTCCTATTTCCTTAATGAATATAATATGTTCTTAAATTACATAACATTTTTAGAGATTCTTTTTCCACTTTGACATTTGAGATACTATGTGGAAACGACGATAGAATTAAACCTAGGTCACGGAACAAAACTATGATGGAGGTGTAAAGTATGAACTGTGTCTCCCTTTTAGGAGGCTATTTTATCCTACACATTTTGCAGCCGTTTCCATTTATATAAAACTAACAAAACAGAAATTGTTGTAAAAAAAAAGACCAACTTGATTTAAAAATATATATTTCTGATAAGTTGGTAATTAAAATGGATTATTGTTTCACACAATTTTAACTTGCCCTTCTGCAACACAAATTTTTGCGATTGTTTCATCACAAACGTAAATTTGGTATGAATGAAATAGTGCATTGATCCTGTTGTAATTTGTTATTAAGAGAGTGAATCACATGCCAATCAAAGCTGTGATACAGTCGGATAGAAATCGTAGATTTACACCAACACTATTGTACATGGTTCATTTCTGATGAAACAATAATGGAGATAAAGAGTTAATAGATGTTCCTAATACTGAACATTGTTGAAATATTAAATTATATATGGATAAAAACTAGGTACTTGCAAGACTCGAAAATTCAAAGGAAAAAAAATCTCGATCTTGTTTCTAAAGTTAAAAAATGAATCTCGAAAATTCGAGAATTAAAAAAAAGCAAATAATGGCCCTAAGAAATTTAAAAAAACTAAACCTGGAATTTATTAATTCTAATAAAACCCAAAAATAGGCCACATTTCCCTCAAAAAATCAGCCTTTATTTAGAAATGTTATTATTATTTTTTATCACTATCAAACTTTGACAATATAAGCTCTTATACGGGAAAATTAAATTATAAATAGTGTTCATTGTAACTACCTATCACTATTTTATTAATTACATTTAAAATGTGTATGAGTTATATCTCAAGTGTTTGAGTGAACTATATGTAAGAAATTCTAAATCAAGCGCCAGCTCAAATGTCATAATGGAACTTTGTAGACTATGCTTTACTTTATTTTAATAAACATAATTTACATTTTTGTACGTTCAAAGGAAATTTTCTCATCTCGTTCTCATGTTTCGATACATTCTTATATTCTGATCTTGAATTGAAAAAAATGTTCTCGCACATCCTCAATGCAACCGCATTGATAAGGCTGTTTTTAACCATTTTAGAATGGCTTCACAGATAAGCTTTGTGCACAAATCTTCATTCTGTCATAATAGGGGCATACTTAGGGATATAGTATAAATGTTAGAGTTGCAGAAAATGAGTGAGAGTTGAAAAATAGTGTAATTTGTTCTCCTTTCTACATTCCACCCAAGTAAACATTTAATCCCAACATGGGTGAAGATAACACAAAAAAAAGTCGTTTCTTTCAATACCGATATCGAAGTGCGAGTACTAATATCAGTAAAAGTATCGATTAAAGAAATAATAATATTTAGCACCGCGTCTTACTACCCGTTCGGGTTATACGCTTTAAGTACTAATTACGCTAATGGATTAGGAATTGGGAAGGTTGAATTAGAGGAAGTGAACCCGCATTTGCGTGGAGGGAGAGTGGAAAACCATTTAGGAAAAACCACCCCAGTTCACCCGACCAAGATTCGAACCTCAATCTCCCCGTCCTCAACAGTCTAGCTCAACACGACAAGCGCATTAGCCAACTACGCCACCAAGGCGGGCTTAAAGAAATACTGGTATTGAAAGGAAAATATCAATATTAGTAAAGTATCAATACTTTTTCCACTATTGTCGCCGCGAAAAATTTTGAGTAATCATTCAAAAACGAATGCATGTGCGCACACACAAACTCAGATGTGAGCCAGGAGCTGATTTAGGCCTGCAATGATGATTGCTCTTAAATAAATATAATAGAATTGTGGAAAATAAAGCTGAAATAATATGTTGGAGTTTTTAATTTTATTTTCGCTTCATTTCCTACAATTCTATCATATTTATTGGATTACAGACTACAATCAATTTGTAAGAAGCTTATAATGGTTCACATTTAATATACCAGGAGGCTTCACTTAACCGCTTCATTGGTCACGTGTAGGGGCGACGAAAACAGTTGATACAAATTAATTAAACTAAAAAAAAAATTTTTAGGTCGGACTAAACAACTTTTTATCAGTCTTTTTTTGGGGTTTTGGAAAATATTTTGGGTAGAGATCAAACTGCTACTAAATGAGTCTTATTTGAATGCTAGAAAATATATTAGATCTACTTTCACATATTCATACGTCAAGTCATGTACTCTACATTTGTTTGATAGATATTACATATAAAATAATAGTAATAATATAGTAAAATATTACCAATTTTGTTTGCTAAATATATATATGTATTTTATAAGAGACCCTTCTTGCATTTGGGACCACACTTAGCGCTTTCCAAACCACTCTTACTTCAAATAGTTTATTCTCATATCTTTGACACTGCATTTAGATCAAACTAGGAATCTCTCCAGTCTTTGAGACATGTGTCGTAGTATGGCGCTCAACGCTCTCAATCTTAGCTGAGGCTGCTTGAGAATACTGTATAGCATCTAGTGGTGATGAACTAGAGGTTTCTAGTAATAAGATTCTCTTGTCACTATAAGGGGGCACTTTTGTAGTTGTCCTCCCGCAAGGAGGATCTTTCATCTCCACCCTCATTTAAATCTTAATGGACCATTATTTCGATTATATATTTTAGGAAAATACAATGCTTAGGCGAAACCCAAGTCACATAATTTCCTTCGCGTCTTCTAAAAGCATTCTAAAGCATACTAAACATTTCAAAGGGGTGTTTGAATTATTTTATTTCTAGCATTGGAGTAATCTTGTTGTGTCTACAATGTCCTGTCCAATTTGTTGATCATTCACATTATAGACTGCTGATTATTGGTAATTTTACTAAGGGTTTTAAAAAAGCTGCACGATAATTCCCATTGACCTTTAACACAAATTTAACTCATTTAAATAATGTGTTAGGGCATTTAAATTCAATGAGCTATAATACATATTTTTCTCAATGCCTTTTACCATATTTGGTTTTTAGTGATATTAATTTTTAGGTTGTGAAGGTTAAAATAATAAAAAAGCAACATATCTTTTTGCCTTTGAATTTTCTTTGACCAATTCCAATTTCTAGTTTATCTTTACTTCATTTACGAAAAAGTTACCTAACGAACCATATGTGTTTAATATTTATTTTTTCATTACATTGTAATATTTGTCCGATAAATGTACATCGGTTCATAAGAAATAAAACCTTTGGTTTTGGGTGTGTGGAACTGTAGAAACCATCAACAAAATTTGAACCACCCATGATTTTTCAGAATGAATTAACTTGTGTTATAGAAGGGCTTCATAATTACCTGCATTTCATGTGTTGATGTATAAGATCTTAACAAAAATATGTTTTAGCTTGTGTGATGTAACTCTGGTTTAGTGTGAACTATTGGAACATGGTAAATATGTGACATTACCGTAGTTACAAAAAACCTTTTACTACACTACAAATGTTTTACAAAACATAAGTTTCAAAATAGATAAATGTCAATGGTTTAAGTTTGACTACCAAAAATAAATCACAATATTCCAATAATAGTTGAATGTATACCACATTTTTTTAGAACTATTTATTTACATTTTATATCCAAGAGTTAACCAGTTTTACTAAAAATTGGGATTTTAAGAAACAGAGTGGAATGACATACTTACAAAAAATGGTCTATTAAAATTTCAAAAAATAAAATGATGAGTATCAAATACTTGTAACAAACAAAAAGTTTGTTAACATCACTTTGTAATTATTTTTTTTTTAGTGTACCTAATAAATAAAATATTAATAAGGTAGCACACATTTTGCTATCAATCATACATATACATAATATATATATTTTTACTACAATTTGTGATCGTGTCTGTTGTCTTTGTCACATCTCTTAGTCATTTATTATGTTGTGTAATGAACCATTATTATTTGTCTGTGTGTTTAGGACAAGTGTACCCACTGTGCTTACTTAAATTATGCATAAAACATTAGTATAATATATATTAATAGAGTACATGCCTTCCGTAGGTGCCTTTGCATGCTAGGTTTTTTTTTTAGACAATGTTCTCTTTTATTTCTAGAGGGAAAGTAAAATGTGAATTTGGAATTCCAAAGTAATAGTTTTGTCTACTGCAGAGTATGGATGATGGTAAATAATGGATTTGAAAACAAAAAAAGAACTTAAGTTTCATAGATTTGTTGTTTGTTTAATCTTCTTTCTGATGTTGTCTGTTTCTATCTCGTGAAGAATAAATGTGTGATATGTCTCTTGAAGTTGTTTATTTATTTACCTTTTACATTTTAGAAGGAAAGATGATAATTCAATGTTTTATCATATACTGGGAGTGGATATTGATATCCAAGCATGTACTGTAAGTAATCCCACCAGCTTCCCATAGTCTCAAGTCCACCTATGCTGATAATTTACCTTAAAATTCACATTTCTCATAATTAAGCCTTTATAAGCACACCATCATCATCATAATCACCACCACCGTTTCCAGCCTGTGGTCGGATCAGTTTAGTAAAAGGCCTCCATCTTCCTTAATCCTTCCCCCATTCTTCACCTCTTACTTGCACATTATCTGTTATTCACTCCTCTCATCTTCATCATTATATTTATCATAATTATCTTCTTTTCCATCGTCATTACACGTCCATACCGTCTCAGTCTTGCTTCCTCTACTATCTCATGTACTCCAACATCCTCATTACATATCCATACCATCTCAGTCTTGCTTCCTCTACTATCTAACATGCTCCTCACAAACTTCATTTTCATGTCCTCCCCTTTCCTCGTCTCTCTTACATTTACTGCCATGTTTCTGCTTCAAGTGTGACAATGGATACAAAGTATTCCCTGTACAGTACTTCCTTACACTTCAAGGACACTTCTCGTCTCAATAGCAGGACTGTTACACACCTATAGAACAATTCTCCCTGCTGTCCTCTTCTCATTAGATCCTCTCTACTCCCACGCTTCCAAGATATTTTCTTTTCTGTACCTTTATTAACTCTATTCTATTCAACTTTATAACTTTATTTGGCCTCATCTTTTTCCTTGTTATTGCCATCACTTCACATTTTGCCGTGCTAGATATTTACTTCCACACTCTTTCATTCCTTCATTCCATTCCTGTAGTTGTTCCTGTACTTCTTGTTTCTTCCCCTGCATACCATCAAAACATCAGCAAACGTAATCGCTTGCTTTCCTCCCAGAATTTTTTAACCACTTTGTCCACCCCATCTCAGTCTTAACACAACTCATGTTAGCCTCATTTTTATATCTTTGGTCTTAGCTAATGTAGCCAGAATTAAAAATTCAAATTGATAGATGTTTGACATTTATAAATAAAGACATACATACGTAGTCCTTTGCTATCTTCTTTTATTTCCAATGTACCCCCAACTGAACATCTTACACGTCCTCTAGAGACTCTGTCTTAAGAGGTATTATAATAACACAAGTCACCATTCTAGAACTTCTCCACTAATAAACAAACATACAGCCACTGTCAGGTGGAGTTTTTGAGAATTTTGAGACCTATTCATGACCAGGCAATAAAAGAACACAGTAATATAAATTATAAATATATTTTTATTGCAGTAATGTTATTAATAATATGTATATTTTTACCAAAAAACATTTAAAAAAGTCAAAATATTGATCATAATTATAATTTTTTTTAATAAAATAAGATTCATATTTAAAGTTATTGTGCAGAAAAGGTAACGTTAATGGGGCTGTAACATAGATACTGGCACAGCTGCGCACACACACACACACACACACACACACACAATTATTTGACATGGGAAGTCTTGTGAATATAAGCATAATGAACTCAATATTTTAATGCTGTGTGAATTTCTATGAACAAGAGCAAAAGAGCCTACCATTTTTGCCGGGAAAGGCATTTTATTATACTTTCCAGTGTTCTTTAAAATTCCGCAATTGACTTAGGACTGACGACTTTAGTTCCATACCAAATGAAGTCGTACTACAGATTCTTGAAAAACTGCATCTCACTAGCTGTGCTTGTTATTCACCAAATTGTAACACTTTTGGTCTAGGAAAGAGGAAGGTAGAATTTATAGGCACAGTACACGCATTTATGTTGAGGTAGTGTGAAAAACCATTGGAGAAAAAACAACTAAACCTAACCAGGATTATAACTTTGGTTGGGTGTACTGAGGGTGTTGTTTTATAAATGCCTTCTCTCTCCTAATTTCTAACCAGTTTAGAAACGGGGCAAATCGGTTGAGCGGTATTAGGAGACTATGACACACCAAGAGGTTGCTTACATAGATTTTTTTTCTTCTATCTTTCAAGTGACATCTTATATTAACGGTAAAATTTCGCTGTATAAATTTTTTTTAGTAACAACGTAAGCGTAGTACATTAAAAAAAAGGTCATATTATTAAGGATTCATGTGGATTAGATTTGTATTTGTGGCTCTTTAAATATATATAAGAAACAAGCTACCCAAACCCAAGCGGCCAATTCATCATTGTGAAAAGGAACTTCCACATTTCACCAATGATACATTTTTTGGCCCAGCCGGGAATTGAACCTGATAACCTTTGTCTCAGTGGCAGACATGGTAACACTAGAGCTATGGCGTCGAAAGATATAGTTTTAACTAAACATTGATTATCACAATATACTTCCATTGGAATCGAAGCCACTTTCAAAGCTTAGTATAAAACAATTTAAGATATAAGTTTAATAATAATAGTTAAAAAGATGGAAATATCCTTGAAAAGAGTCGAGAGCTATGAATGAAAATGATTATTCACCTTTCATTTCTTGTGATTAGCTTAAATAAATTTCTAGTGAAGTATGTAATAATTCTAAATATTTATTAAAGACTATTCAGATAAAACAAATCAACAATAGATAAACAGATAATTTTCCGTATCAAGAATAATAATAATAGAAATAATAATTACTATCACAGAGTCTTATTTACCGTTCGGGTTATACGTTTATGTACTATTTACACTAAGGAATTTGGAATTAGAAAGGTTTAATATAGAGAAAATGAAACCACATTTGTTTGGAAGGAGGGTGGAAAGAAATTAAGGAAAACAACCCTAAGTTCACCCTACAGAGATTCTAACCACGATCTTCCCGTCTTTGCCAGATTAGCTCAACACGAAACTAGCGCGTTAGCTAATACGTCACCTAGTATGGTGCACCGAGACTAAAATTAATCATATGTCTGGAGGTTGGCACTACTTAGGATACTGGTTTGTGATTGTTGCCCCTTGTGATTGACACCACTTATACACGTGACCAACCAAGCAGTCGCCGGGTGGGCGATATTTGTGTTGACGGATAGCTGTTCCCTAAATCACCAATGGTGGGTTACTTGTGAATGCGTGTTGACGGGGCGGGCAACTCAGTTGCTTCGTGTAAAATGCCAGATCTATCTTTATTTTAATCATCGGAGCAATAGTTGGTGGGGGATAGTTACCTCATCTGAAACGGCTCTAAATTCCATACCTGATTTAAAGGATCGTAAGACACTAAAACAAAATATTGTATTGTATGGTGATAGTATAATAGATTGTTCTAGATATTCATATAAATACAGTAAAAAATTGTACATTTGTTATGATATTATTTACTTTCACAATATTTATATAGTGTGATGTACAACTTGTAAATATACTTTAATAGTTTAAGTACTATAATTAGAATTATGATCGTGAATCACAGTTGTCAGTTATTCAATTTTTATTTTAAAAATAATTTGCATACCATAGACAGTTTCTTTCTGCAATACCTCTTGGTTTGTCTCATTCTCCTAATACGCCTTAACAGATTTATCAAATTTTAGAAATAAATCAGATACTAACTGACAGAGCCCTCTATGATATAGTAAGTACATAGACAGTAGTAATAAGACGGAATAGTATTTCACTTGTTTCACAGAGAGCGCTGTCAGTCATATTAAAAAGTTGTCTTGGAAACGGGGCAAATCATTTGAGCGGTATTAGGAGACTATGACACTTCAAGAGGTTACTTACATTGACTTTTATCATCTCTCTCTCAAGTATAATATTAGATTTATAGTAAACTTTCACTATAAAAGTAATAGTAACAACGTATCCATAGTACACTAAAAATAGGTCAGTTATTAAGGATTTGGGCGGATTAGATTTTTTTTGCTGCTCTTTCAATATAAAAAAAATAAGTTACCAAGCCCAAGCGGTTAATTCGTCATTGTGAAAAGGAACTTCCATATTTCACCATCGATAAATTTTTTGGCCAAGCCGGGAATTGAACATGATAATCTTTGTCTCAGTGGCAGACACGGTACCGACCTAGCTATGACGTAAAACGAGATGGTTTTAACTACACATTGATTATCACAATGTTTCTCCATTGGAATCGAAGCCAATTTCAAAGAATAATATAAAACAATTTAATCTAGACGATTATTAATAATAGTTAAAAAGAGAGAAATATATTTGATAAGGGTCGAGATCATGAATGAAAATCCCTTATCACTGATCACTACTTGCGATTAACTTAAGTAAATTTCTAGTTATGTATGTAGTAACTATAAATATTTACTATAGAATATGCTGACAAAACAAACTGACATTAGATAACCAAATAACTTTCCGTTTTGTGTATAATTTTAATAATAATAGAAATAATAATAATTTTTATAACCGTTATTTACTACCCGCTCGGTTTATTCTTTTATGTTCTAATTACACTAAGGTGTTAGGAATTGGAGAGGTTTAATATAAAGGAAGTGAGTCCGTATGTGGTTGGAAAGAGGGTGGAAAGCAATTCTGGAAAAAACACCCCAATTTCAACCTTCTTAGATTCTAACTACGTTCTCCCCGTCCTTGACAGACTAGCTCAACACGTAACTAGCGCATTAGCTAATTACGTCACCAAGGTGGGTGTACCAAGTTTAAAATTTATCATGGTGCATGGAAGCTGGCACTACTAGGGGTACTGGCAAGTGATTGTTGCCCCTTGTGAATGATATCACGTAAACATGTGACTAACCAAGCAGTCGCCGGTTGGGTGATAGTTGTGCCCACGGCTAAATTAGTGAATGTTGTCGGGGCGTGCAACTCATTTTCTTCGTGTGAAACGCCAAATCTTGCTCTTAGATAATCATTAGAGCAAATCGTCGGCCGGCAATAGTTGGGGGTTGGGAGGAATAGTTGCCTTGTGTTTAACGTCTCTTAATCCCATATCAAGTTTGAAGTAGATTAAGACAATCAAATAGTTTTAATTTTGTATTGTATGACAATTATATAATCGATTGTTTGTATATTTTCGCTAAATATGTATATAAACACAATAAAATTTCTACATTCTCATTATGTTATTCTTTATTTATCTAATATAAGGATAGTGTGATGTACAACCCGTAAATATACTTAAATAGTCTAAATACTATAATTAGAATTGTGATTGTGTTCCACTTTTTTCAGAGATTTTATTATTATAAAAAAAAACTCATATCATTGACAGTTTCTTTCTGTAATACCTCTTGGTGAGTTTTCTTCTCCTAGTACGACTTAACAGATTTATGATGTTTAAGAAATAAAGTAGTCACTAACTGACAGAGCCATCTATGATATTTAATAAGTACATAGACGGAATAGTATATCACTTGTTTCACAGGTGGCTCTGTCAGTTATATTAAAATGTTTTCTTGGAAACGGGGCTAAAGCGTTGAGAGCTATTAGGATACTATGACACACCAAGAGGTTGCTTACATTGATTTATTCAATCTTTTTCAATTGAAATATTACATTACCGGTAAGCTATCGTTCTGTAATGAAAAATCAGTACCAACTTCACCGGAGTATACGAAGTAATAGGTCAGTTATTAAGGATTCGAAGGACTAGGTTCTTTTTTGTGGTTCCTTAAATATAGAACAGACCACTACCTAGCCACCGGCTGCCAGTTCATCATTGTGAGAAAGGACTTCCACATTTCACCAATGATACATTTAGGCCAAACCGAAAATTGATCCTGGTAAACTTTGTCTCAGTGGTAGACACGATACCAATATAGCTATGGCGTAGACAGATATAGTGTTAACTAAACATTGATTATCACAATGCACTTCCATTGGAATCGATGCCACTTTCAAAGCTTAGTATAAAACAATTTAAGATATAAGTTTAATAATAATAGTTAAAAAGATGGAAATATCCTTGAAAAGGGTCAGAGCTATGAATGAAAATGCTTATTCACCTTTCATTTCTTGTGATTAGCTTAAATAAATTTCTAGTGAATTATGTAATGATTCTAAATATTTATTTAAGACAATTCAGATAAAACAAATCAACAATAGATAACCAGATAATTATCCGTTTCAAGAATGATAATAATAGAAATAATAATCCATATCACAGCGTCTTATTTACCGTTCGGGTTATACGTTTATGTACTATTTACACTAAGGAGTTTGGAATTGGAAAGGTTTAATATAGAGGAAATGAAACCACGTTTGTTTGGAAGGAGGGTGGAAAGAAATTCAGGAAAACCACCCTAAGTTCACCCTACAGAGATTCTAACCACGATCTTCCCGTCTTTTCCAGATTAGCTCAATACGAAACTAGCGCGTTAACTAACTACGTCACCTAGTAGGGTGCACCAAGACTAAAATTCATCATATGTCTGGAGGTTTGCACTACTTAGGATACTGGTTTGTGATTGTTGCCCCTTGTGATTGACACCACTTATACACGTGACCAACCAAGCAGTCGCCGGGTGGGCGATATTTGTGTTGACGGATAGCTGTGCCCTAAATCACCAATGGTGGGTTACTTATGAATGCGTGTTGACGGGGCGGGCAACTCAGTTGCTTCGTGTAAAATGCCAGATCTATCTTTATTTTAATCATCGGAGCAATAGTTGGCGGGGGATCGTTACCTCATCTGAAACGGCTCTAAATTCCATACCTGATTTAAAGGATCATAAGACACTAAAACAAAATATTTTATTGTATGGTGATAATATAATAGATTGTTCTAGATATTCATAAAATACAGTAAAAAATTGTACATTTGTTATGTTATTATTTACTTACACAATATTTATATAGTGTGATGTACAAATTGTAAATATACTTTAATAGTTTAAGTACTATAATAAGAATTATGATCGTATATCACAGTTGTCAATGATTCAATTTTTATTTTAAAAATAATTCGCATACCATAGACAGTTTCTTTCTGCAATACCTCTTGGTATGTCTCATTCTCCTAATACGCCTTAACAGATTTATCAAGTTCTAGAAATAAATCAGATACTAACTGACAGAGCCCTCTATGATATAGTAAGTACATAGACAGTAGTAATAAGACGGAATAGTATTTCACTTGTTTCACAGAGAGCGCTGTCAGTCATATTAAAAAGTTGTCTTGGAAACGGGGCAAATCATTTGAGCGGTATTAGGAGACTATGACACTTCAAGAGGTTACTTACATTGACTTTTATCATCTCTCTCTCAAGTAAAATATTAGATTTATAGTAAACTTTCACTATATAAAATAAATAGTAACAACGTATCCATAGTACACTAAAAATAGGTCAGTTATTAAGGATTTGGGTGGATTAGATTTTTTTTGCTGCTCTTTAAATATTAAAGAAATAAGTTACCAAGCCCAAGCGGTCAATTCGTCATTGTGAAAAGGAACTTCCATATTTCACCATCGATAAATTTTTTGGCCAAGACGGGAATTGAACATGATAATCTTTGTATCAGTGGCAGACACGGTACTGACCTAGCTATGACGTAAAACGAGATGGTTTATAACTACACATTGATTATCACAATGTTTCTCCATTGGAATCGAAGCCAATTTCAAAGAATAATATAAAACAATTTAATCTAGACGATTATTAATAATAGTTAAAAAGAGAGAAATATATTTGATAAGGGTCGAGATCATGAATGAAAATCCCTTATCACTGATCATTACTTGCGATTAACTTAACTAAATTTCTAGTTATGTATGTATTAACTATAAATATTTACTATAGAATATGCTGACAAAACAAACTGACATTAGATAACCAAATAACTTTCCGTTTGTGTATAATTTTAATAATAATAGAAATAATAATAATTTTTATAACCGTTTCTTACTACCCGCTCGGTTTATTCTTTTATGTTCTAATTACACTAAGGTGTTAGGAATTGGAGAGGTTTAATATAAAGGAAGTGAGTCCGTATGTGTTGGAAAGAGGGTGGAAAGCAATTCTGGAAAAAAACACCCCAATTTCAACCTTCTTATATTCTAACTATGTTCTCCCCGTCCTTGACAGACTAGCTCAACACGTAACTAGCGCATTAGCTAATTACGTCACCAAGGTGGGTGTACCAAGTTTAAAATTTATCATAGTGCATGGAAGCTGGCACTACTAGGGGTACTGGCAAGTGATTGTTGTCCCTTGTGAATGATATCACGTAAACATGTGACTAACCAAGCAGTCGCCGGTTGGGTGATAGTTGTGCCCACGGCTAAATTAGTGAATGTTGTCGGGGCGTGCAACTCATTTTCTTCGTGTGAAACGCCAAATCTTGCTCTTAGATAATCATTAGAGCAAATCGTCGTCCGGCAATAGTTGGGGGTTGGGAGGAATAGTTGCCTTGTGTTTAACGTCTCTTAATCCCATATCAAGTTTGAAGTAGATAAGACAATCAAATAGTTTTAATTTGTATTGTATGACAATTATATAATCGATTGTTTGTATATTTTCGCTAAATATGTATATAAACACAATAAAATTTCTACATTCTCATTATGTCTATTCTTTATTTATCTAATATAAGGATAGTGTGATGTAGAACCCGTAAATATACTTAAATAATCTAAATACTAAAATTGAATTATGATTGTGTTCCACTTTTGTCAGATATTTTATTATTATAAAAAAAAAACTCATATCATTGAAGTTTCTTTTGTAATACCTCTTGGTGAGTTTTCTTCTCCTAGTACGACTTAACAGATTTATGATGTTTAAGAAATAAAGTAGTCACTAACTGGCAGACCATCTATGATATTTAATAAGTACATAGACGGAATAGTATATCACTTGTTTCACAGGTGGCTCTGTCAGTTATATTAAAATGTTTTCTTGGAAACGGGGCTAAAGCGTTGAGAGCTATTAGGATACTATGACACACCAAGAGGTTGCTTACATTGATTTATTCAATCTTTTTCAATTGACATATTAATTACCGGTAAGCTATCGTTCTGTAAGTAAAATCAGTACCAACTTCACCGGAGTATACGAAGTAATAGGTCAGTTATTAAGGATTCGAAGGACTAGTTTCTTTTTTGTGGTTCCTTAAATATAGAACAGAACACTACCTAGCCACCGTCTGCCAGTTCATCATTGTGAGAAAGGACTTCCACATTTCACCAATGATACATTTTGGCCAAACGAAAATTGACCTGGTAAACTTTGTCTCAGTGGTAGACACGATACCAATATAGCTATGGCGTAGACAGATATAGTGTTAACTAACCATTGATTATCACAATGCACTTCCATTGGAATCGATGCCACTTTCAAGGCTTAGTATAAAACAATTTAAGATATAAGTTTAATAATAATAGTTAAAAAGATGGAAATATCCTTGAAAAGGGTCAGAGCTATGAATGAAAATGCTTATTCACCTTTCATTTCTTGTGATTAGCTTAAATAAATTTCTAGTGAAGTATGTAATGATTCTAAATATTTATTTAAGACAATTCAGATAAAACAAATCAACAATAGATAACCAGATAATTATCCGTTTCAAGAATAATAATAATAGAAATAATAATCCCTATCACAGCGTCTTATTTACCGTTCGGGTTATACGTTTATGTACTATTTACACTAAGGAGTTTGGAATTGAAAGGTTTAATATAGAGAAATGAAACCACTTTGTTTGGAAGGAGGGTGGAAAGAAATTCAGGAAAACCACCCTAAGTTCACCCTATAGAGATTCTAACCACGATCTTCCCGTCTTTTCCAGATTAGCTCAAACGAAACTAGCGCGTTAACTAACTACGTCACCTAGTAGGGTGCACCAAGACTAAAATTCATCATATGTCTGGAGGTTTGCACTACTTAGGATACTGGTTTGTGATTGTTGCCCCTTGTGAATTGACACCACTTATACACGTGACCAACCAAGCAGTCGCCGGGTGGGCGATATTTGTGTTGACGGATAGCTGTGCCCTAAATCACCAATGGTGGGTTACTTATGAATGCGTGTTGACGGGGCGGGCAACTCAGTTGCTTCGTGTAAAATGCCAGATCTATCTTTATTTTAATCATCGGAGCAATAGTTGGCGGGGATCGTTACCTCATCTGAAACGGCTCTAAATTCCATACCTGATTTAAAGGATCATAAGACACTAAAACAAAATATTTTATTGTATGGTGATAATATAATAGATTGTTCTAGATATTCATAAAAATACAGTAAAAAATTGTACATTTGTTATGTATTATTTACTTACACAATATTTATATAGTGTGATGTACAAATTGTAAATATACTTTAATAGTTTAAGTACTATAATAAGAATTATGATCGTATATCACAGTTGTCAATGATTCAATTTTTATTTTAAAAATAATTCGCATACCATAGACAGTTTCTTTCTGCAATACCTCTTGGTATGTCTCATTCTCCTAATACGCCTTAACAGATTTATCAAGTTCTAGAAATAAATCAGATACTAACTGACAGAGCCCTCTATGATATAGTAAGTACATAGACAGTAGTAATAAGACGGAATAGTATTTCACTTGTTTCACAGAGAGCGCTGTCAGTCATATTAAAAAGTTGTCTTGGAAACGGGGCAAATCATTTGAGCGGTATTAGGAGACTATGACACTTCAAGAGTTTACTTACATTGACTTTTATCATCTATCTCTAAGTATAATATTAGATTTATAGTAAACTTTCACTATATAAAAAATAGTAACAACGTATCCATAGTACACTAAAAATAGGTCAGTTATTAAGGATTTGGGCGTATTAGATTTTTTTTGCTGCTCTTTCAATATAAAAAAAATAAGTTACCAAGCCCAAGCGGTTAATTCGTCATTGTGAAAAGGAACTTCCATATTTCACCATCGTTAAATTTTTTGGCCAAGCCGGGAATTGAACATGATAATCTTTGTATCAGTGGCAGACACGGTACCGACCTAGCTATGACGTAAAACGAGATGGTTATAACTACACATTGATTATCACAATGTTTCTCCATTGGAATCGAAGCCAATTTCAAAGAATAATATAAAACAATTTAATCTAGACGATTATTAATAATAGTTAAAAAGAGAGAAATATATTTGATAAGGGTCGAGATCATGAATGAAAATCCCTTATCACTGATCATTACTTGCGATTAACTTAACTAAATTTCTAGTTATGTATGTATTAACTATAAATATTTACTATAGAATATGCTGACAAAACAAACTGACATTAGATAACCAAATAACTTTCCGTTTTGTGTATATTTTTAAAAATAATAATAATTTTTATAACCGTTTCTTACAACCCGCTCGGTTTATTCTTTTATGTTCTAATTACACTAAGGTGTTAGGAATTGGAGAGGTTTAATATAAAGGAAGAGAGTCCGTATGTGGTTGGAAAGAGGGTGGAAAGCAATTCTGGAAAAAACACCCCAATTTCAACCTTCTTATATTCTAACTACATTCTCCCCGTCCTTGACAGACTAGCTCAACACGTAACTAGCGCATTAGCTAATTACGTCACCAAGGTGGGTGTACCTAGTTTAAAATTTATCATAGTGCATGGAAGCTGGCACTACTAGGGGTACTGGCAAGTGATTGTTGCCCTTTGTGAATGATATCACGTAAACATGTGACTAACCAAGCAGTCGCCGGTTGGGTGATAGTTGTGCCCACGGCTAAATTAGTGAATGTTGTCGGGGTGTGCAACTCATTTTCTTCGTGTGAAACGCCAAATCTTGCTCTTAGATAATCATTAGAGCAAATCGTCGTCCGGCAATAGTTGGGGGTTGGGAGGAATAGTTGCCTTGTGTTTAACGTCTCTTAATCCCATATCAAGTTTGAAGTAGATTAAGACAATCAAATAGTTTTAATTTTGTATTGTATGACAATTATATAATCTATTGTTTGTATATTTTCGCTAAATATGTATATAAACACAATAAAATTTCTACATTCTCATTATGTTATTCTTTATTTATCTAATATAAGGATAGTGTGATGTACAACCCATAAATATACTTAAATAGTCTAAATACTATAATTGGAATTATGATTGTGTTCCACTTTTGTCAGATATTTTATTATTATAAAAAAAATTACTCATATCATAGACAGTTTCTTTGTGTAATACCTCTTGGTGAGTTTTCTTCTCCTAGTACGACTTAACAGATTTATGATGTTTAAGAAATAAAGTAGTCACTAACTGACAGAGCCATCTATGATATTTAATAAGTACATAGACGGAATAGTATATCACTTGTTTCACAGGTGGCTCTGTCAGTTATATTAAAATGTTTTCTTGGAAACGGGGCTAAAGCGTTGAGAGCTATTAGGATACTATGACACACCAAGAGGTTGCTTACATTGATTTATTCAATCTTTTTCAATTGAAATATTACATTACCGGTAAGCTATCGTTCTGTAAAGTAAAATCAGTACCAACTTCACCGGAGTATACGAAGTAATAGGTCAGTTATTAAGGATTCGAAGGACTAGTTTCTTTTTTGTGGTTCCTTAAATATAGAACAGAACACTACCTAGCCACCGTCTGCCAGTTCATCATTGTGAGAAAGGACTTCCACATTTCACCAATGATACATTTAGCCAAACGGAAAATTGAACCTGGTAAATTTTTTCTCAGTGGTAGACACGATACCAATATAGCTATGGTGTAGACAGATATAGTGTTAACTAACCATTGATTATCACAATGCACTTCCATTGGAATCGATGCCACTTTCAAGGCTTAGTATAAAACAATTTAAGATATAAGTTTAATAATAATAGTTAAAAAGATGGAAATATCCTTGAAAAGGGTCAGAGCTATGAATGAAAATGCTTATTCACCTTTCATTTCTTGTGATTAGCTTAAATAAATTTCTAGTGAAGTATGTAATGATTCTAAATATTTATTTAAGACAATTCAGATAAAACAAATCAACAATAGATAACCAGATAATTATCCGTTTCAAGAATGATAATAATAGAAATAATAATCCCTATCACAGCGTCTTATTTACCGTTCGGGTTATACGTTTATGTACTATTTACACTAAGGAGTTTGGAATTGGAAAGGTTTAATATAGAGGAAATGAAACCACGTTTGTTTGGAAGGAGGGTGGAAAGAAATTCAGGAAAACACCCTAAGTTCACCCTACAGAGATTCTAACCACGATCTTCCCGTCTTTTCCAGATTAGCTCAACACGAAACTAGCGCGTTAACTAACTACGTCACCTAGTAGGGTGCACCAAGACTAAAATTCATCATATGTCTGGAGGTTTGCACTACTTAGGATACTGGTTTGTGATTGTTGCCCCTTGTGATTGATACCACTTATACACGTGACCAACCAAGCAGTCGCCGGGTGGGCGATATTTGTGTTGACGGATAGCTGTGCCCTAAATCACCAATGGTGGGTTACTTATGAATGCGTGTTGACGGGGCGGGCAACTCAGTTGCTTCGTGTAAAATGCCAGATCTATCTTTATTTTAATCATCGGAGCAATAGTTGGCGGGGGATCATTACCTCATCTGAAACGGCTCTAAATTCCATACCTGATTTAAAGGATCATAAGACACTAAAACAAAATATTTTATTGTATGGTGATAATATAATAGATTGTTCTAGATATTCATAAAAATACAGTAAAAAATTGTACATTTGTTATGTTATTATTTACTTACACAATATTTATATAGTGTGATGTACAAATTGTAAATATACTTTAATAGTTTAAGTACTATAATAAGAATTATGATCGTATATCACAGTTGTCAATGATTCAATTTTTATTTTAAAAATAATTCGCATACCATAGACCGTTTCTTTCTGCAATACCTCTTGGTATGTCTCATTCTCCTAATACGCCTTAACAGATTTATCAAGTTCTAGAAATAAATCAGATACTAACTGACAGAGCCCTCTATGATATAGTAAGTACATAGACAGTAGTAATAAGACGGAATAGTATTTCACTTGTTTCACAGAGAGCGCTGTCAGTCATATTAAAAAGTTGTCTTGGAAACGGGGCAAATCATTTGAGCGGTATTAGGAGACTATGACACTTCAAGAGGTTACTTACATTGACTTTTATCATCTCTCTCTCAAGTAAAATACTAGATTTATAGTAAACTTTCACTATATAAAATAAATAGTAACAACGTATCCATAGTACACTAAAAATAGGTCAGTTATTAAGGATTTGGGTGGATTAGATTTTTTTGCTGCTCTTTAAATATTAAAGAAATAAGTTACCAAGCCCAAGCGGTCAATTCGTCATTGTGAAAAGGAACTTCCATATTTCACCATCGATAAATATTTTGGCCAAGACGGGAATTGAACATGATAATCTTTGTATCAGTGGCAGACACGGTACTGACCTAGCTATGACGTAAAACGAGATGGTTATAACTACACATTGATTATCACAATGTTTCTCCATTGGAATCGAAGCCAATTTCAAAGAATAATATAAAACAATTTAATCTAGACGATTATTAATAATAGTTAAAAAGAGAGAAATATATTTGATAAGGGTCGAGATCATGAATGAAAATCCCTTATCACTGATCATTACTTGCGATTAACTTAACTAAATTTCTAGTTATGTATGTATTAACTATAAATATTTACTATAGAATATGCTGACAAAACAAACTGACATTAGATAACCAAATAACTTTCCGTTTGTGTATAATTTTAATAATAATAGAAATAATAATAATTTTTATAACCGTTTTCTACTACCCGCTCGGTTTATTCTTTTATGTTCTAATTACACTAAGGTGTTAGGAATTGGAGAGGTTTAATATAAAGGAAGTGAGTCCGTATGTGGTTGGAAAGAGGGTGGAAAGCAATTCTGGAAAAAAACATTCCAATTTCAACCTTCTTATATTCTAACTATGTTCTCCCCGTCCTTGACAGACTAGCTCAACACGTAACTAGCGCATTAGCTAATTACGTCACCAAGGTGGGTGTACCAAGTTTAAAATTTATCATAGTGCATGGAAGCTGGCACTACTAGGGGTACTGGCAAGTGATTGTTGTCCCTTGTGAATGATATCACGTAAACATGTGACTAACCAAGCAGTCGCCGGTTGGGTGATAGTTGTGCCCACGGCTAAATTAGTGAATGTTGTCGGGGCGTGCAACTCATTTTCTTCGTGTGAAACGCCAAATCTTGCTCTTAGATAATCATTAGAGCAAATCGTCGTCCGGCAATAGTTGGGGGTTGGGAGGAATAGTTGCCTTGTGTTTAACGTCTCTTAATCCCATATCAAGTTTGAAGTAGATTAAGACAATCAAATAGTTTTAATTTCGTATTGTATGACAATTATATAATCGATTGTTTGTATATTTTCGCTAAATATGTATATAAACACAATAAAATTTCTACATTCTCATTATGCTATTCTTTATTTATCTAATATAAGGATAGTGTGATGTAGAACCCGTAAATATACTTAAATAATCTAAATACTAAAATTGGAATTATGATTGTGTTCCACTTTTGTCAGATATTTTATTATTATAAAAAAAAACTCATATCATAGAAAAGTTTCTTTGTGTAATACCTCTTGGTGAGTTTTCTTCTCCTAGTACGACTTAACAGATTTATGATGTTTAAGAAATAAAGTAGTCACTAACTGGCAGACCATCTATGATATTTAATAAGTACATAGACGGAATAGTATATCACTTGTTTCACAGGTGGCTCTGTCAGTTATATTAAAATGTTTTCTTGGAAACGGGGCTAAAGCGTTGAGAGCTATTAGGATACTATGACACACCAAGAGGTTGCTTACATTGATTTATTCAATCTTTTTCAATTGACATATTAAATTACCGGTAAGCTATCGTTCTGTAAAGTAAAATCAGTACCAACTTCACCGGAGTATACGAAGTAATAGGTCAGTTATTAAGGATTCGAAGGACTAGTTTCTTTTTTGTGGTTCCTTAAATATAGAACAGAACACTACCTAGCCACCGGCTGCCAGTTCATCATTGTGAGAAAGGACTTCTACATTTCACCAATGATACATTTTGGCCAAACGGAAAATTGAACCTGGTAAACTTTGTCTCAGTGGTAGACACGATACCAATATAGCTATGGCGTAGACAGATATAGTGTTAACTAACCATTGATTATCACAATGCACTTCCATTGGAATCGATGCCACTTTCAAGGCTTAGTATAAAACAATTTAAGATATAAGTTTAATAATAATAGTTAAAAAGATGGAAATATCCTTGAAAAGGGTCAGAGCTATGAATGAAAATGCTTATTCACCTTTCATTTCTTGTGATTAGCTTAAATAAATTTCTATGAAGTATGTAATAATTCTAAATATTTATTTAAGACAATTCAGATAAAACAAATCAACAATAGATAACCAGATAATTATCCGTTTCAAGAATAATAATAATAGAAATAATAATCCCTATCACAGCGTCTTATTTACCGTTCGGGTTATACGTTAATGTACTATTTACACTAAGGAGTTTGGAATTGGAAAGGTTTAATATAGAGGAAATGAAACCACGTTTGTTTGGAAGGAGGGTGGAAAGAAATTCAGGAAAACCCAACCTAAGTTCACCCTACAGAGATTCTAACCACAATCTTTCCGTCTTTTCCAGCTTAGCTCAATACGAAACTAGCGCGTTAACTAACTACGTCACCTAGTAGGGTGCACCAAGACTAAAATTCATCATATGTCTGGAGGTTTGCACTATTTAGGATACTGGTTTGTGATTGTTGCCCCTTGTGATTGACATTACTTATACACGTGACCAACCAAGCAGTCGCCGCGTGGGCGATATTTGTATTGACGGATAGCTGTTCCCTAAATCACCAATGGTGGGTTACTTATGAATGCGTGTTGACGGGGCGGGCAACTCAGTTGCTTCGTGTAAAATGCCAGATCTATCTTTATTTTAATCATCGGAGCAATAGTTGGTCGGGGGATAGTTACCTCATCTGAAACGGCTCTAAATTCCATACCTGATTTAAAGGATCATAAGACACTAAAACAAAATATTGTATTGTATGGTGATATATAATATATTGTTCTAGATATTCATATAAATACAGTAAAAAATTGTACATATGTTATGTATATTATTTACTTTCACAATATTTATATAGTGTGATGTACAAATTGTAAATATACTTTAATAGTTTAAGTACTATAATAGAATTATGATCGTGTATCACAGTTGTCATGATTCAATTTTTATTTTAAAAATAATTCTCATACCATAGACAGTTTCTTTCTGCAATACCTCTTGGTATGTCTCATTCTCCTAATACGCCTTAACAGATTTATCAATTTTAGAAATAAATCAGATACTAACTGACAGAGCCCTCTATGATATAGTAAGTACATAGACAGTAGTAATAAGACGGAATAGTATTTCACTTGTTTCACAGAGAGCGCTGTCAGTCATATTAAAAAGTTGTCTTGGAAACGGGGCAAATCATTTGAGCGGTATTAGGAGACTATGACACTTCAAGAGTTTACTTACATTGACTTTTATCATCTATCTCTAAAGTATAATATTAGATTTATAGTAAACTTTCACTATATAAAAAATAGTAACAACGTATCCATAGTACACTAAAAATAGGTCAGTTATTAAGGATTTGGGCGTATTAGATTTTTTTTGCTGCTCTTTCAATATAAAAAAAATAAGTTACCAAGCCCAAGCGGTTAATTCGTCATTGTGAAAAGGAACTTCCATATTTCACCATCGATTAAAGTTTTTGGCCAAGCCGGGAATTGAACATGATAATCTTTGTATCAGTGGCAGACACGGTACCGACCTAGCTATGACGTAAAACGAGATGGTTATAACTACACATTGATTATCACAATGTTTCTCCATTGGATCGAAGCCAATTTCAAAGAATAATATAAAACAATTTAATCTAGACGATTATTAATAATAGTTAAAAAGAGAGAAATATATTTGATAAGGGTCGAGATCATGAATGAAAATCCCTTATCACTGATCATTACTTGCGATTAACTTAATAAATTTCTAGTTATGTATGTATAACTATAAATATTTACTATAGAATATGCTGACAAAACAAACTGACATTAGATAACCAAATAACTTTCCGTTTTGTGTATAGTTTTAATAATAATAGAAATAATAATAATTTTTATAACCGTTTCTTACTACCCGCTCGGTTTATTCTTTTATGTTCTAATTACACTAAGGTGTTAGGAATTGGAGAGGTTTAATATAAAGGAAGTGAGTCCGTATGTGGTTGGAAAGAGGGTGGAAAGCAATTCTGGAAAAAACACCCCAATTTCAACCTTCTTATATTCTAACTACTTCTCCCCGTCCTTGACAGACTAGCTCAACACGTAACTAGCGCATTAGCTAATTACGTCACCAAGGTGGGTGTACCTAGTTTAAAATTTATCATAGTGCATGGAAGCTGGCACTACTAGGGGTACTGGCAAGTGATTGTTGCCCTTTGTGAATGATATCACGTAAACATGTGACTAACAAGCAGTCGCCGGTTGGGTGATAGTTGTGCCCACGGCTAAATTAGTGAATGTTGTCGGGGTGTGCAACTCATTTTCTTCGTGTGAAACGCCAAATCTTGCTCTTAGATAATCATTAGAGCAAATCGTCGTCCGGCAATAGTTGGGGGTTGGGAGGAATAGTTGCCTTGTGTTTAACGTCTCTTAATCCCATATCAAGTTTGAAGTAGATTAAGACAATCAAATAGTTTTAATTTTGTATTGTATGCAATTATATAATCATTGTTTGTATATTTTCGCTAAATATGTATATAAACACAATAAAATTTCTACATTCTCATTATGTTATTCTTTATTTATCTAATATAAGGATAGTGTGATGTACAACCCGTAAATATACTTAAATAGTCTAAATACTATAATTGGAATTATGATTGTGTTCCACTTTTTGTCAGATATTTTATTATTATAAAAAAAATTACTCATATCATAGACAGTTTCTTTCTGTAATACCTCTTGGTGAGTTTTCTTCTCCTAGTACGACTTAACAGATTTATGATGTTTAATAAATAAAGTAGTCACTAACTGACAGAGCCATCTATGATATTTAATAAGTACATAGACGGAATAGTATATCACTTGTTTCACAGGTGGCTCTGTCAGTTATATTAAAATGTTTTCTTGGAAACGGGGCTAAAGCGTTGATAGCTATTAGGATACTATGACACACCAAGAGGTTGCTTACATTGATTTATTCATCTTTTTCAATTGAAATATTACATTACCGGTAAGCTATCGTTCTGTAAAGTAAAATCAGTACCAACTTCACCGGAGTATACGAAGTAATAGGTCAGTTATTAAGGATTCGAAGGACTAGTTTCTTTTTTGTGGTTCCTTAAATATAGAACAGAACACTACCTAGCCACCGTCTGCCAGTTCATCATTGTGAGAAAGGACTTCCACATTTCACCAATGATACATTTAGGCCAAACGGAAAATTGAACCTGGTAAACTTTGTCTCAGTGGTAGACACGATACCAATATAGCTATGGCGTAGACAGATATAGTGTTAACTAACCATTGATTATCACAATGCACTTCCATTGGAATCGATGCCACTTTCAAGCTTAGTATAAAACAATTTAAGATATAAGTTTAATAATAATAGTTAAAAAGATGGAAATATCCTTGAAAAGGGTCAGAGCTATGAATGAAAATGCTTATTCACCTTTCATTTCTTGTGATTAGCTTAAATAAATTTCTAGTGAAGTATGTAATGATTCTAAATATTTATTTAAGACAATTCAGATAAAACAAATCAACAATAGATAACCAGATAATTATCCGTTTCAAGAATGATAATAATAGAAATAATAATCCCTATCACAGCGTCTTATTTACCGTTCGGGTTATACGTTTATGTACTATTTACACTAAGGAGTTTGGAATTGGAAAGGTTTAATATAGAGGAAATGAAATCACGTTTGTTAGGAAGGAGGGTGGAAAGAAATTCAGGAAAACACCCTAAGTTCACCCTACAGAGATTCTAACCACGATCTTCCCGTCTTTTCCAGATTAGCTCAACACGAAACTAGCGCGTTAACTAACTACGTCACCTAGTAGGGTGCACCAAGACTAAAATTCATCATATGTCTGGAGGTTTGCACTACTTAGGATACTGGTTTGTGATTGTTGCCCCTTGTTATTGACACCACTTATACACGTGACCAACCAAGCAGTCGCCGGGTGGGCGATATTTGTGTTGACGGATAGCTGTTCCCTAAATTACCAATGGTGGGTTACTTATGAATGCGTGTTGACGGGGCGGGCAACTCAGTTGCTTCGTGTAAAATGCCAGATCTATCTTTATTTTAATCATCGGAGCAATAGTTGGCGGGGGATCGTTACCTCATCTGAAACGGCTCTAAATTCCATACCTGATTTAAAGGATCATAAGACACTAAAACAAAATATTGTATTGTATGGTGATAATATAATAGATTGTTCTAGATATTCATATAAATACAGTAAAAAATTGTACATTTGTTATGTTATTATTTACTTACACAATATTTATATAGTGTGATGTACAAATTGTAAATATACTTTAATAATTTAAGTACTATAATAAGAATTATGATCGTGTATATCAGTTGTCAATGATTCAATTTTTATTATAAAAATAATTCGCATACCATAGACAGTTTCTTTCTGCAATACCTCTTGGTATGTCTCATTCTCCTAATACACCTTAACAGATTTATCAAGTTCTAGAAATAAATCAGATACTAACTGACAGAGTCCTCTATGATATAGTAAGTACATAGACAGTAGTAATAAGACGGAATAGTATTTCACTTGTTTCACAGAGAGCGCTGTCAGTCATATTAAAAAGTTGTCTTGGAAACGGGGCAAATCATTTGAGCGGTATTAGGAGACTATGACACTTCAAGAGGTTACTTATATTGACTTTTATCATCTCTCTCTCAAGTAAAATATTAGATTTATAGTAAACTTTCACTATATAAATAAATAGTAACAACGTATCCATAGTACACTAAAAATAGGTCAGTTATTAAGGATTTGGGCGGATTAGATTTTTTTTGCTGCTCTTTAAATATTTAAAGAAATAAGTTACCAAGCCCAAGCGGTCAATTCGTCATTGTGAAAAGGAACTTCCATATTTCACCATCGATAAATTTTTTGGCCAAGCCGGGAATTGAACATGATAATCTTTGTATCAGTGGCAGACACGGTACCGACCTAGCTATGACGTAAAACGAGATGGTTATAACTACACATTGATTATCACAATGTTTCTCCATTGGAATCGAAGCCAATTTCAAAGAATAATATAAAACAATTTAATCTAGACGATTATTAATAATAGTTAAAAAGAGAGAAATATATTTGATAAGGGTCGAGATCATGAATGAAAATCCTTATCACTGATCATTACTTGCGATTAACTTAACTAAATCTCTAGTTATGTATGTATTAACTATAAATATTTACTATAGAATATGCTGACAAAACAAACTGACATTAGATAACCAAATAACTTTCCGTTTGTGTATAATTTTAATAATAATAGAAATAATAATAATTTTTATAACCGTTTCTTACTACCCGCTCGGATTATTCTTTTATGTTCTAATTACACTAAGGTGTTAGGAATTGGAGAGGTTTAATATAAAGGAAGTGAGTCCGTATGTGGTTGGAAAGAGGGTGGAAAGCAATTCTGGAAAAAACACCCCAATTTCAACCTTCTTATATTCTAACTACGTTCTCCCCGTCCTTGACAGACTAGCTCAACACGTAACTAGCGCATTAGCTAATTACGTCACCAAGGTGGGTGTACCAAGTTTAAAATTTATCATAGTGCATGGAAGCTGGCACTACTAGGGGTACTGGCAAATGATTGTTGCCCCTTGTGAATGATATCACGTAAACATGTGACTAACCAAGCAGTCGCCGGTTGGGTGATAGTTGTGCCCACGGCTAAATTAGTGAATGTTGTCGGGGCGTGCAACTCATTTTCTTCGTGTGAAACGCCAAATCTTGCTCTTAGATAATTATTCGAGCAAATCGTCGTCCGGCAATAGTTGGGGATTGGGAGGAATAGTTGCCTTGTGTTTAACGTCTCTTAATCCCATATCAAGTTTGAAGTAGATTAAGACAATCAAATAGTTTTAATTTTGTATTGTATGACAATTATATAATCTATTGTTTGTATATTTTCGCTAAATATGTATATAAACACAATAAAATTTCTACATTCTCATTATGTTATTCTTTATTTATCTAATATAAGGATAGTGTGATGTACAACCCGTAAATATACTTAAATAGTCTAAATACTATAATTAGAATTATGATTGTGTTCCACTTTTGTCAGATATTTTATTATTATAAAAAAAAACTCATATCATAGAAAAGTTTCTTTGTGTAATACCTCTTGGTGAGTTTTCTTCTCCTAGTACGACTTAACAGATTTATGATGTTTAAGAAATAAAGTAGTCACTAACTGACAGAGCCATCTATGATATTTAATAAGTACATAGACGGAATAGTATATCATTTGTTTCACAGGTGGCTCTGTCAGTTATATTAAAATGTTTTCTTGGAAACGGGGCTAAAGCGTTGAGAGCTATTAGGATACTATGACACACCAAGAGGTTGCTTACATTGATTTATTCAATCTTTTTCAATTGAAATATTACATTACCGGTAAGCTATCGTTCTGTAAAGTAAAATCAGTACCAACTTCACCGGAGTATACGAAGTAATAGGTCAGTTATTAAGGATTCGAAGGACTAGTTTATTTTTTGTGGTTCCTTAAATATAGAACAAAACACTACCAAGCCACCGACTGCCAGTTCATCATTGTGAGAAAGGACTTCCACATTTCACCAATGATACATTTTGGCCAAACCGAAAATTGAACCTGGTAAACTTTGTCTCAGTGGTAGACACGATACCAATATAGCTATGGCGTAGACAGATATAGTGTTAACTAAACATTGATTATCACAATGCACTTCCATTGGAATCGATGCCACTTTCAAAGCTTAGTATAAAACAATTTAAGATATAAGTTTAATAATAATAGTTAAAAAGATGGAAATATCCTTGAAAAGGGTCAGAGCTATGAATGAAAATGCTTATTCACCTTTCATTTCTTGTGATTTGATTAAATAAATTTCTAGTGAAGTATGTAATAATTATAAATATTTATTTAAGACAATTCAGATAAAACAAATCAACAATAGATAACCAGATAATTATCTGTTTCAAGAATAATAATAATAGAAATAATAATACCTATCACAGCGTCTTATTTACCGTTCGGGTTATACGTTTATGTACTATTTACACTAAGGAGTTTAGAATTGGAAAGGTTTAATATAGAGGAAATGAAACCACGTTTGTTTGGAAGGAGGGTGGAAAGAAATTCAGGAAAACCACCCTAAGTTCACCCTAAAGAGATTCTAACCACGATATTCTCGTCTTTTCCAGATTAGCTCAACACGAAACTAGCGCGTTAACTAACTACGTCACCTAGTAGGGTGCACCAAGACTAAAATTCATCATATGTCTGGAGGTTTGCACTACTTAGGATACTGGTTTGTGATTGTTGCCCCTTGTGATTGAGACCACTTATACACGTGACCAACCAAGCAGTCGCCGCGTGGGCGATATTTGTGTTGACGGATAGCTGTTCCCTAAATCACCAATGGTGGGTTACTTGTGAATGCGTGTTGATGGGGCGGGCGACTCAGTTGCTTCGTGTAAAATGCCAGATCTATCTTTATTTTAATCATCGGAGCAATAGTTGGCGGGTGATAGTTACCTCATCTGAAACGGCTCTAAATTCCATACCTGATTTAAAGGATCGTAAGACACTAAAACAAAATAGTGTATTGTATGGTGATAATAAAATAGATTGTTCTAGATATTCATATAAATACAGTAAAAAATTGTACATTTGTTATGTTATTATTTACTTTCACAATATTTATATAGTGTGATGTACAAATTGTAAATATACTTTAATAGTTTAAGTACTATAATAAGAATTATGATCGTGTATCACAGTTGTCAATGATTCAATTTTTATTTTAAAAATAATTCGCATACCATAGAAAGTTTCTTTCTGCAATACCTCTTGGTATGTCTCATTCTCCTAATACGCCTTAACAGATTTATCAAGTTCTAGAAATAAATCAGATACTAACTGACAGAGCCCTCTATGATATAGTAAGTACATAGACAGTAGTAATAAGACGGAATAGTATTTCACTTGTTTCACAGAGAGCGCTGTCAGTCATATTAAAAAGTTGTCTTGGAAACGGGGCAAATCATTTGAGCGGTATTAGGACACTATGACACTTCAAGAGGTTACTTACATTGACTTTTATCATCTCTCTCTCAAGTATAATATTAGATTTATAGTAAACTTTCACTATATAAAAAATTAGTAACAACGTATCCATAGTACACTAAAAATAGGTCAGTTATTAAGGATTTGGCGGATTAGATTTTTTAACTGCTCTTTAAATATTAAAGAAATAAGTTACCAAGCCCAAGCGGTCAATTCGTCATTGTGAAAAAGAACTTCCATATTTCACCATCGATAAATTTTTTGGCCAAGCCGGGAATTGAACATGATAATCTTTGTCTCAGTGGCAGACACGGTACCGACCTAGCTATGACGTAAAACGAGATGGTTTTAACTACACATTGATTATCACAATGTTTCTCCATGGGAATCGAAGCCACTTTCAAAGCTTAATATAAAACAATTTAATCTAGACGATTAATAATAATAGTTAAAAAGAGAGAAATATATTTTATAAGGGTCGAGATCATGAATGAAAATCCCTTATCACTGATCATTACTTGCGATTAACTTAAGTAAATTTCTAGTTATGTATGTAGTAGCTATAAATATTTACTATAGAATATGCTGACAAAACAAACTGACATTAGATAACCAAATAACTTTCCGTTTTGTGTATAGTTTTAATAATAATAGAAATAATAATAATTTTTATAACCGTTTCTTACTACCCGCTCGATTTATTCTTTTATGTTCTAATTACACTAAGGTGTTAGGAATTGGAGAGGTTTAATATAAAGGAAGTGAGTCCGTATGTGGTTGGAAAGAGGGTGGAAAGCAATTCTGGAAAAAACACCCCAATTTCAACCTTCTTATATTCTAACTATGTTCTCCCCGTCCTTGACAGACTAGCTCAACACGTAACTAGCGCATTAGCTAATTACGTCACCAAGGTGGGTGTACCAAGTTTAAAATTTATCATAGTGCATGGAAGCTGGCACTACTAGGGGTACTGGCAAGTGATTGTTGCCCTTTGTGAATGATATCACGTAAACATGTGACTAACCAAGCAGTCGCCGGTTGGGTGATAGTTGTGCCCACGGCTAAATTAGTGAATGTTGTCGGGGTGTGCAACTCATTTTCTTCGTGTGAAACGCCAAATCTTGCTCTTAGATAATCATTAGAGCAAATCGTCGTCCGGCAATAGTTGGGGTGGGGAGGAATAGTTGCCTTGTGTTTGACGTCTCTTAATCCCATATCAAGTTTGAAGTAGATTAAGACAATCAAATAGTTTTAATTTTGTATTGTATGACAATTATATAATCTATTGTTTGTATATTTTCGCTAAATATGTATATAAACACAATAAAATTTCTACATTCTCATTATGTTATTCTTTATTTATCTAATATAAGGATAGTGTGATGTACAACCCGTAAATATACTTAAATAGTCTAAATACTATAATTAGAATTATGATTGTGTTCCACTTTTGTCAGAGATTTTATTATTATTATAAAAAAAAAGTCATATCATAGAAAAGTTTCTTTCTGTAATACCTCTTGGTGAGTTTTCTTCTCCTAGTACGACTTAACAGATTTATGATGTTTAAGAAATAAAGTAGTCACTAACTGACAGAGCCCTCTATGATATAGTAAGTACATACATAGACAGTAGTAATAAGACGGTATAGTATTTCACTTGTTTCACAGAGAGCGCTGTCAGTCATATTAAAAAGTTGTCTTGGAAACGGGGCAAATCATTTGAGCGGTATTAGGAGACTATGACACTTCAAGAGGTTACTTACATTGACTTTTATCATCTCTCTCTCAAGTATAATATTAGATTTATAGTATACTTTCACTATATAAAAAAATAGTAACAAAGTATCCATAGTACACTAAAAATAGGTCAGTTATTAAGGATTTGGGCGGATTAGATTTTTTTTGCTCCACTTTAAATATATGTCAGTTATATTAAAAGGTTTTCTTGGAAACGGGGCAAATCTATTGATAGGTATTAGGAGACTATGACATACCAAGAGGTTACCTTCATTCTTACTTGTTTCACAGGTTGCTTTGCCAGTTATATTTTACAGTTGTCTTGGAAATGGGACAAACCCTATATGCTAAATTCATAAATTAAAGTTTGCATGATGGAACTGTATTATTTGATTAAAAGAAGTGGATATTCTGATTCTTTGTTATTACTTATGTGATCTATATATATAAAGAAATGTATGCGATGAGCAAATTACATTTGAAAAAATAAGCTTCTTTTATTTCATCATTTTTGTGTTTAAAATCCTTCCAAAATATGGTTTTTGTAGTATAGATGAGTACAACAATTTAATGCTGGAAACAGTTCAAATATATTCATTTCCGATAAATGAAGAATTCATTAATATTGTTCAATAGTTCCGGATTATGTCTTGTAGTTCAATAAATCAAGGAATACATGTTGTAATTCACTTGTTCTTAAACTATATATTGATTTTAATTCAAACACTTTCATTTTGATTTTCACTGTGCAGTATACATGAACTCTTTTGCATTGAACTACACCTAGTAGTTACATTTGACCTAGTTCACATCAACAAAGAGATTATTTCAACTAGTTCGAATGAAAGAATTTTTCCATTCAAACTACTAGCTATGAACTACATATCTCTAATTTGTAGTCATAAAATATATATTAAGAGTAAGTTCTAGATATGGTAATAATATATAAAACACATTTGATAACAATATCTTAAAGTCTGCATGTGTGTTAATGTTCATTACATAATATTTCAAACTAAATATCATCCACTATTACCTAGAGAATCTTTCACTTTACCTCTCCTGTTAAAACTACTGTAGTATAATTCTAAGAGTAGAAAGATATAATTAAAGGTGTGCCTTAAGACAAAGCTGCTAAATTTGGATCTAATTGTAATTCTTTGAAATACAGTAAGAGGCTATATGGACAAAATTAAATAGGGTATAGAGTAGGATTTTACAACCATTCAAAATTTATCATCAAGGTGTTGAATAAGTAAGCATTTGTTTAATAATCCACATAAAGTAATTCCCACACCAGCGCCAACGGTCTCTGGCAAGTCATCTTCTTCTTTAGATGACCTTAAAAAAACACTATAAAAATCATATTGTGTTCAGTCCCTTTGTTTCGATCCACCTTTTTCCTTTACCTTCTTACAAATATAAAACGAGAAAAGAGGTATCTCTTATTAATATCTATTCATACTTCATAACAAACTGGTCCTGTTTCTGACAAATAACCGGGTTATAAGGGTGTTTCTTGCACGGTGGCTAGTTTCAATACATCCAAGTAGAATATTGTCCAAATAGATGGCAAAACACATGACATAGAATAAATACATACCCATATTTATTTTTATTAGATATTTATACATTATGTGTAACAGTTGACTCCCCACCTAGCCAGTCGACCACTCGTAATTGACTTATTTCAAAGAAGTCTAGACTTTTCACCTCACAATGGTAGATTATCTGATTCTGGGAAAGTCAGATAATACTCACTACTATTTCTAGAGTAGTTCTTTGAACAAATACCTCCCATAATAATCTCTCCTTGGATTTGAAGTTGATAATTTTCCTCGATGATTCATTGTTCAA
Source organism: Timema cristinae (assembly GCA_039000515.1). Classification (NCBI taxonomy): domain Eukaryota; kingdom Metazoa; phylum Arthropoda; class Insecta; order Phasmatodea; family Timematidae; genus Timema; species Timema cristinae. The sequence goes on from JBCFYV010000935.1 coordinate 60,251,046, forward strand.
TCTAAGTTCAAAGAATGTTTGTTCCTGCTGAATTTAGTCAAATTGTTCCACGAATTTGATAGTTATTGCGTAGCAAAGATTCAACAAACAGACAGACAAGCTAAAACAGAACCTTTTTACGGTCGTCAATAATTAGACATGTTAGAAAGTGACATGAACAGTTTTACACAAGGAGAGAATGCCAAAGAGATGGGAGGAGCAGATAGTGTTCAAGTGAGATGACAGAGGGAGATGATGATTTTAACTTTTGACAATGCTTATTTGAATGGTGTCTGACACCTTAGCTTAGTCAGTAGTGTGTCTCCCTACAGAGCTAGGGGTCTTGGGTTTGATTCCCGGCATTGCCGAAAATTTATCATGATGAAATATATTTACCCTTTCACAGTGATGTTTGTTCCTGTCCTAGTGTTAAGTTAGATTATAAGGCATATGAGCCAGCCAGTAGTGGAAAACTGACCCAGGCCACAAGCTGGAAACAGTAATGGATGTATAAATTGAATATCCGTTTCCTTTCTGAACCAAAGTTATGTCAGCACACAACTTGCAACTAAATTGTATCTGCTGATTCATCACCGTGAAAGGGTAGGAAATAGTTTTGGTAGTAAAATAAACACAAGATTAAGTACACTTTGGAAACATGATAATGCAGAAATCAAACCAAATTTAATATGGAAAAATGGCACATTTATTATTTCACTTTTTCAAATATTTTTCCATTTAAAAGAATCAACCTTTGGAACAGGCTGTATAATATATAATAATAATCATTATTATAATTATAGTAATAATTACATTTTTTTTTCTTAGAAAGGAAATGAAAGTCCCACAGAAAATTCTTTATTCATCTGTAGTCCTTAATTTCCGTCTCACACGTTTGAACGAGAAAAATGTTGATGAAGATTTTTCTTTTGTCACTCACTTGTGTTCATAACTTCAAAATACACACTTTTTTTTTGTAACTTCATACAAATCTTTAATATAATACAAGTCTTTCTTTTAAAACATACAAAAATAATGACACTGATTGAAAATATTACAGATGAAAAGTAAGAACTTATGCACACTTTTGAGTAAGATACAAATATTTATTGTTGTAATTATTTAGGACCAAACTTTTATCTAGTTAAATTAAAGGCATTGCAAGATTTATAATTTTGACATTTGAATTTTATTAGATAAAATATATGATGTATTGTGAGGAGTTGCACTGCTGCTAGAATATGATAATTAGACATAAGCTGAATATTTTCAAATTATGATATCAGCACCTTCAAATATTAAAAGAAACAAACTGCCCATATTTAACTATCATATGAACATTATGTGAAGGAATCATTTAGAGTCTGGGCCACTTTTAACAGGGATTTTGTTTAGTGAATTAATAATTTTTCAAACAAGATTTCTATGACCCGGTAAGTTATCAAGTCTGAATTTGAACGTGATAACCATATTTAAGGTGGGAGTGGAAGGATCACAAGAAAAGGTTGGTTTTGCAGTTTTTGTAGCAACACTTTTTTTTTGGCCTAGATAAAAAAAATGCTCTAGTAAAAACACAAGAGTTTAATTTCATTCACATGGTGATATCAACAAACTTTTAAATAAGAGAAAAGTTATCATGCGAAGAAAATTAAATTCTATGTTTTTACTAGATTTTATTTATTTTGGCCAAAAATATGTTTTGATATAAAAACTGTGAAGACACTGGACTAACTCTTGTTTACTAAGACCCATTGGTCTCAAATATTTACCCTTTGACTTGCATGACTAATATTGTTTAAAACATATAAAGAATGTAAATGCATCCAAATGTGTGAGTAAACTTTTAAAATAACCTTTTATTGAACCAATTAATTTATCCCATTTTTTATTTTTGCTATAAAGCGTCTTTGATATTTGGAAAACTTTTAGACATAGTTACAAGGAAAAGAGTTAAGTTATTTTAAATTATGTTTCTTCTAAATGTCAATATATGTGATAAATTTGGTTAAAAGTGGACTAAGCTGTAAACAATCCTTTATTACCTCGAAATTATCCCCAAACAAGGTTTCTGTTGTGGAATTGTTTATAATAATTTTGTTATTAGGGTTTATAAAACAATAATAATACATATCCTTTTAAATTGATTGACATAAGTAAATATGTGCGTAAAATATTACATATTATTTTAAACATGTGGTAAAATTATAAACACTTAAACCACCAATATTGTCATAAAGGCTGCCATATAGTTGTTTCAATATATACTGAAGTAAGTTCTTAAACTGCCAAATAAAATGACACAATACGAAACAAAATATATCAATATAGTTTTAAATTAAGGCATAAGATTGTTTTTTAAAACTAATTTCATACAATAAAAAATATATGCTTTAAGGAAAGAAATATTATGTCATGGTGTAAATAGAAAAAATAATCTTCAAGATTTAAGTTATATAAGTCTAATTTTAAAAAGAACTCTCTATAACATTTTTACAGCAATGTTATGTCAGTTAAAAGGGTTGTTTGTAATGGAGCGCTGGGCTTGCCTGAGGTTAAAAGTAAGAGGTTATAATCAGCCCTCTTACCTGAGTGATACTGGAGTAAAGATTGTTGAACTAAAACATTAGTAGACACAAAATCAATTTAAAAACAAGCTCACTCAGCCACAAGCTGATACTCTGTTGCTGCATATACAATCTATAATAATAAAATGAATAGTTTATTCATGTCATGAGGGTTGCGCGCTATCTACCACAAGAGAGGGGTGACATTTTAAAACTATTAGCCGTGTGTACAAACATGTGCACCTCAAAACTGGAATTTTAAATTTTTTGATGAGAATTTTTAAATTTTACCAAATAATGGGTCAAAAAATTAACATAAAGAGATTTTGTTTTTCTGTCTATAAGAAGCAAAGGAAAGTGTTGCCCAGGGTAACCATGCAATGAACTGCGCCATCACCTCGGGGAAACGCTAGGTATTTACGTCTGCTGGTTGAAAATAAATTTGTGAAAGCTGGATCTATGATTTAAGTTGGAGCTCACAAATATTTAAAGTAAAGTCAAACTTTCCTAAGCTTAAATCAGTATTCACACATGGTACTGATTTCTGAAAGCTTGTGATAAAAAAATAAGAGTACAAATTTAATATGAAATGAATATAGTAAAATTGTAATAAATTAAACACAAATAAAAGTAAAAATCACTGACATATTTAAATCTATATAACGAAATGACCCGGAAATAAGCCGCAATTTTTTTCCCAGAAACAGCTTTGATATAACCTCAACTTAAAAGAATCAGACCCAATTTGAATGACCATCGAACTTTGACAAAATAATATTGACACATTCTTTTTCAATTGATATCCCTTTCTGGTTTTTATTTACATATAAAAATAAAAACCAGAAAGGGATATCACTTGAAAAAGAATGTGTTATATTATTTTGTCAGAGTTCGATGGTCATTCAAGTATTTGAATTAGAGTCAAACTTTCCTTAGCCGTGCACACCCTGACCATCGAATTGTAAAATAACAATCAACAAACACAATTTAGCTTTGATTAATTTTGGTTCATGATAGGAGATGAAATTGAGGACCTTAATTCAGCAGGCATGCACAAGTCAAGGTTTCTTGGGCACTATAAATTAGTTTTGGTACAAAGTAACTAAGAAAATACAAATATATTATAAGTATTATTTTGTACACATTGACGATGTTTATCAAACTTTTACAGATCACATGACTTAATGCATAAATACATTTAGTATGAAATAAACTGCATTAAGCATGTTATGTCACTAGATAAATATGATAAATTAATCATTGAAAAGAAGCTAAAAGCATTCAGGCCAGAAAACTGTAGGTCTCAAAGTTCAAAATTAAAAATGGAATCTCCACCTGAGAGAACCTTTTCTCCTAAGTAGGCCTACTCACACCAATCAGTAATTTCTTTACAAACAATAATAACCTTTAATATAATGAGGTCTTACTGTATAAGTCATTCACAGCTAAGTTTACCTGGATGACAGCTCGAAATGTTACTAGAAGTAATCCCTAATATATCACTACGCCAACAGCTGACATCTATCACTTTGGATAACTGTAATGAAAACAGATGGTAATATATTAATGTGATAGGTAACCACAGTAATTTAGGCCAATATTATTTATATATTTATTTGAGGTCGGACAAAAAGTTTATTTAGAGTTTAATTTCCCTTAAAAAAAATTACACCACTTTCACAAAAACTTCTAACGAACATAGCTTCAAAATGGCGGCTGAGGATTTAAATCATATGATTGAACATAACGGTAAAACCAGTTTTTTACAATGATGCAGACACGCAGTTGATGAAAATATTTTATTCGGTTAAATATTTCAAAATACGATAAAATAATCATAAAATCATTTATTGTATGTAAAAACAATGACCACAATTTTCTCTTTTCCAAGTAAATACAATGCTTGTATAAAAGTATATTGATGTGTGCACTATATTACACAAAATCAGTAACTTCCAAAACAAAAAATAAGTACTTTTAATTATGTTTAAAATATTGTTTTGAGTTGGATAAAAAGAAATTAATTACAAAAATGAAATAGTATGAGAAAACTTAAGTTTACGTTATTTTAAATGTAATATATAACAGGTAATTAAAGATCTTTACATTTATAACAAAACTGTGATCTTTAACAAGTGTTGGCAACCCAAAACCTAAACATATGATTTTCGAACTGTCATCCAGGTAAAAACCTATCGTGAACGGAATATAATTGGCCTACACTGTTAATATATAAATAAAGTGAGCCCCAGTAGTCCAAATTCAGAAATAATTCAAAAACCCTTTTTAGTAAAATGAGGGGGGAAAACCCAAATCAAATTAAATATATTTTATTGATAACAAACTCATAGTAAAAGAGAATTGTAAGAAATTGATGATAATAAATGGTGAATATTTCTGTAACTTAAACTAATTATAATTTAAAAATTGTGAAGATGCTCTGTATTCTCCTGATTAATCCAAATGTACGCTAATCGGCATAAGCTTCAGTTCCAATCGTTCGAATTGAGGTTCACGGTAATTTACCTTCCCCATGATTAAAGTGCCTGTGGCATGAAAGCGTTTTTAAAATGTATGCATATTTATTTAATCTTAAGTAATTTATACTCCAGACTTACACAGGTAATTGTGTTGCTTATAACAGCCAGTTAAAAAAAGGTCACTTTTTTAGTTAGGTCTTAATGAAATACACAACTTTAAAACATGAAATGAAAATCATTGTTAGTAAAAAAAAAAATTTTTGAATAAAACTATAATTGTTGCAAAGTATGAAGACAAAGGGATAACTGCATGGCATTCACATATAGATACATTGCACCAACCACATAAGCAAATTAACATTTCACATGTTGATTTGATATTTGAGGAAAACTAATCTGTGTACATATCTATGTTAAATGAAACTAAAATATCTCTACTAAAATAAAGTATAATATATTATTAGCTTTATATAGATTGTATAGCCTTAAAAAGTTAATCTCTTTGCAGATATTCAATATCTGAGAGAGAATGGAGTGTTTTAGAATAACAAAACCAAATACTCATCTTTCTTGAAGTTGAACAAAAAAAAAATATGTTTAAAATATTTCTAAGATCATAATAATTATAAGTGTGATTATGAAACTATCAATATGGCACACTCATTGTTTGTCTTTTAGAAAATGATTGGCCTAGTTAAAAAACTACAACTGAGCTTTACTAAAAATTTAAAAAAAATTTATGGTAGGTTAAGAAATTTAATTACCAACACAGATTAAAATATCCTTGTTGCTAGGCAAACACTTTAATGTAAGAAACAATTAAGATGTTTGTTTACAGCAAAAAGTTGTAAATTTGTGTTTATACAAATGGCTAAAGAGAATATCTGATTCAAAAGACAAACAAGTCATATAAAAAAAGGTGCTCTGCACTAAAAAAAATTACATCTGTAAGATTCAAAAATTAATTATAGCAATTGAATGTTATTAATCTAAAAAAAAAAAATTGTATCTTTTGATCAAATAGATGTAGATAAGTAAAAAGACCAACAGAATAAAATCAGGAAAATCTAACAATAATGCAAATAAAAACAAAGTGAAATTTGGTATTTTTAGTTAATGTTGAACATTAAAACCTTTGCTTGAGAGGAAATGTGGTTAGGCTTCAACATTATGATTTGTATACCATTTTTTTTATACAAGGATCCAGTTTACAGGTTTTTTTTTTTAAAAAAAGAGCAATTAATTATTCAGGAAAATCTAAATCATTCTTGGATCTACTTAGACAAGTAGAAATAGTTAGTTCCATCATCTAATTATGTTTAATGATTTTGTCAAGTGGTGTAACATAGTTAATGTGAAAGAAATCATAGTACATGTTTGTACAAAACTATTTTTTAGTAACATTAAAAAAAGAAAAGAAAGAGTTGAAATTACTGCACACAGACATATAAATGGTTTACGTAAAAGGTTAAATTTAATTTAGTGTCTTGGGTTATCCATAGTAATAAATTATATATTAAATGTTTGCGGAAATATAATTTTGATATCATTGAAATTTCTTTTTTAAGTTACAAAATAGATGTGTCAATTCAAATAAATATGATCATTTTAGCACGTGTTAAGTCGTGCACATAATACAGCATAGAACCCAAGTATAAGAAGACGGAGCAGTTAAATTACCTTACTTTACATTCTTTATTGTCTTCAGCCTTTGGACTGGGTCAGTTTTTTATTCAAGCCATATATTCCCCTAACGGCTTCCTAGGCCTGTCATAGCTTTATATGCCTTATAATATAACTTAAGACTAGGATAGGCACAACGCCCAGTCCCCAATCATTAATTTATCACTGTGAAAGTGTGAAATGTTGGAGTACTCTTTCACAGTGATAAGTTAACGGCCGGTGACTGGATGTTGTTCCTGTACTAGTCTTAAGTTATATTATAAGGCATATGAAGCTATGACAGGACTAGCAAGCCGGTAGTGGAAAACATATGGCTTGGATAAAATAACTGACCTGACCCAAGCCACGACTGGAAACATTAATGGATGTAAAAAAAAGTAATTAAAATTATAAGCTAATCAAAGATAACCATTAATTAGTCAACATTATATTTACCCAAATGTTAAGGAAAATTATGGAAAGTTGGCAGCTATGAGCAATGTTATGTAATGACTTTGTAGCAAAATATGTGTGTTAAGTTCAAGTTCAGTCACTGGGAAAGTGTTCAAATGTGGGATTGTTTTAGCATCAAGAGAAGACAATTTTCAAATTATGTTTATTAAGAATATAAATTGGTACTAACATTTTTACAATAATTTTCATATAGTAGGGGTGTGTAAAGTTGACTTTTTCAATTCGAACCAAACTAAAATCAAGAGACAAAATATTCTCCATGCAAAATCAAAATTCAAATATTTTCTGTAAGTTGTTTTATGATTGAAAAAATATATTGTGGTTATTTATAAACTTTATGCACTAAATTCATTTGGAAAATGTTTTCTTGCACATTTGTTTGTAATATTTTGTTTTATTCCTATAATTATCAAGTAATTATACAAGTTACAATTCAATTACTTCAAATTTTTTTCCATATGAATACTGATTTTTAAGGCATACAACCGCTCAAAATGGCAATAATTGATTGTAAATAAGGTATTTTAGAAGTTGATTATTTTATTGGTGAAGCCTTCATAACTGTCAAAGCCGGAATTTTTTTCTACACTAAATCGAGGAAGATATTTTTGCAAGTCGATGTTTTGAAGCTTTGCACACCTCTATCATATGGTATTTCATAATAACCAAAGACGCATTTAAAAAAAGTTCCTTCGAACTAAAACTATACATGATAAAAAAAAAGGTCTTCTTACAATTGGGTTAGTTGCATGGTTGATAATTGACAAGCACATTTAGAGAGTAGCAATAGTTTCCTAAAAATAAGTTCTCCGAGAGTTGTCATGGGTTTGCAAAAGACATTAACAATATGCCAAGCCCTTCCTTCTTTAAAAAAAAACCCCGTTAAATACTGGAATAGCCTATGGCATCCATGATTGAATTTGTACAAATTATATTATTTATTATATAAAGTAGTTCACCAATCGACAGTAAAAATATTGATAAGAAGTGAAAAAATAATAACAAGTTCAAAGTAAGGCTCATGATTGACCTTTTTTTATCTAAACAATATCAGTTTTGATGTAAATTACAGCAAATCTTCTCTTAATAAAAATAACTTGAATAAATGTAATATCCATGTTTATGGCAGGAACATAGATAGACATTCTTGAACAAATAAGTTGTAAATATTTACAAGCATGTATTAAAAACATAGTTAAATGGCGAAGAAAACAAATCGATAAAACTAACGCTTAGTTATGTCAAAATTTCTCCCTGTGTTCAAGACAAACTAAAGTGTCTAAAATAATGGCTACCATATAATATGTAAATGGCAGTTTTGTATTCAACTGTACCATTTAATTTGTTTTGGAAAGTGTTACTACATCAAAATAATTACAATAAAAAAAATTCACATTTTTGTCAAACAAAAATATTTTTAAAGCTGATACATTTAAGTAAGATAAACACAGCATAAACAAATGATGATGTTTTATAGTGAATGCAGACATCTTCTTCACTAGCCGTGTTCAATCAAACCATATACATAATCTTGAATAATAACAAATTTCGTCACACGACATGTCATGATATTGTTGCAAAATAAAAACAAACACAAAACATATTACAGCTTACAAATGTGGAACTAAAAAAAAAAAATTGTCTCATAAAAAGGACTGTCATTTTTTTTAATACATTAAATGTGAAACGTATACAATTAAATTAATAGAATAATAAAAGTCTTAGAATAAAATTAAAATACATAAAGCTAATAATAATAAGAGAGTTTGTCAAGAGAGAAAGGAGGGGGAATAATACAATGGAACTATACCTGTCATTAAATTTAAAAAAAAACACAGTTGAAAATAAGTGAATGTATGACTTAACACTGTTTGTACAACTCGTCAAAAAAGACTGCTTCACACAAATTAGCTACCGATAGCTACCTATACATAATTCTTTCTCGTTGCTGATATAACACAATTTTCTAGGTTATGAATCAAATTAACATGAAAAAAATGTGCCCAACATTGAAAAACAATTGAAAAATCTACAGTGAAATGATTTGTTTGTACTAATTCTCTTACATTACAGGGATACACAATTGCAACATTAGGTCAAGAATAATGGCGGCAATAAATACTTGGATTTATATTCTAAAGGTGTAATCTAAGAACCTAGTTTTTAATTTTAGTTTGTAAAACCTAAAGTGTAGGAACTATACATTTTTTGCATGTATTTGGCAAAAGGAATATATTGGTCACAAACTATGTTTAAATAATTTTAGAATAAGATTTTCCCACATTATGTTTGATTAATATATTCCCAATAAAAAGTTTTTCTCACTTTAAATAAAAAATCTGCTCAGGTGGTTGATCTAAAATTGATGAAAACCTTGGTGTAAGAATTAGTTCTGTGCAAAAAATTAAACGAATGCCATTTTTTTAAATAACCAATTAACAACTTGTATAAAGAAAAGTTGGAATTAAAATAAACAATTGTTTCAAGTAGGGTTGGGTCAGTTCGGGTTTTTGGATTACAAAGTCGATTCTCGGTTCTTAATTGTGATCAAGTTGAAAACGTATTATCTTGATGAATCATTATATAATTGCAATGAAATAAATGCATATGGACAATTTGTCATACACGGAAGAAAATACAAGAAAGCGTGATAGGAACAAATATAAAGGACCAGACACAATTTGGCTTTTACAGTGAAAAGAGGAACACAGTTCTCAATTTTACAATTATACAATTTTTTGGTTGATACAAAGTTGTTTAAAGATTAGTTTGTGTGATTAAATATGATTAGAAACCAAGAATTGAAGTGATAAAACCGGTAACATTTCAGAACCGACCCATTACTTCTTAAAACAAATGCTGCACCCTCATCACACTAAAATCTTAAACACATATCTTTCGCTAAGCTTTGATCAAAACCTAGAAAATCTTATTAAAATTAGATTAAAAACGTTAAAACAGCAACATAATATCCTTTCAAAGCAGGCTCTATATAATATATATACTATATATACTTCTTGGTCAGCTAAAAATAAAAAATAAACAATAATAATATTTGATGATAAGATGAGATTAAACGTAAGAGTATGATTATTATAGTGATTAGCAGCAGTTTTACATTCAGATAGAAGACTCTTCCATGACAGTTACGTCAGGTGTTTAAAGTACCCAGCTGCACTAAAACACGGATTGTGTCATCTATCTCTTTCCTTAACCATCTCCTGGTTTGTGATGAATGTTACCATGATTCAGATACTTCACCGTTAAAACAATACCGCCAATTATAGGCATTAGAGTATTGTGAAGATTTAAAATTTAACAAGATTAAAAATACAATTCAGAATCAATTATATGCTCACAAAAAACAATAATTATATTGTCAAATGGATATAAATAATATGATTGAGCTCAATGCAATTATTCTCTTCTAAACAGTTGTCACAAGTACTATGTTATAAACAAATGGTCAAAACATAAAAACTATTATTTACTCAAATAGTAATTTATATAATACAATAGTGCAGAAAAAAATAATACATTTTATTTTTGTAGTTTATAAGAGCAAAGGGCTGGGAGTTTTTTTTGTTACCTATGTAAGAAAAATCAACATTGGCAATCCACAAACAATACGAGAAGTTCTGTAAAATTGTGTGTAGGTAACATTACAGGGAAAACTTTTTTTCGATTAAAAATACTATACAAGTTTGAACTGAAGAAGGGATTTCTTTCCCTCACATAAAAAAAACTCACTTTTCTTGAATTCGTCACAGTGCTTTTAAGTTATTTCGCATTCATTCCGAAAATCCCCCACCGACATTTCTTTTTTAGGTACTGGCCGTAACAGGTTTCACTGTTGTTCGAACTGTTTCCTACACAAAATAAAAGTGAAAATGGTGTGCGACCGCCGGCAGGGCTTTCAAGTGAAGGAAGTCCGTTTAGTTCCCGACTGGAGGTTTCACCCGGGGCCGAACCCGGGAAGCGGGAATGTGACCCTCTGCTACTGCGGTTGCGACGGGTTGTGAGGCAAGGGGGGGCCCTGGAACAACACCGGGCTCGCCAACTTAACAAACAAAAACATAACACACATTTAATATATTTATTATACTAATGATACCTTTGCAATAAATAAATATTATGTTTTCAGCCCTTTGACAATTTATGAATCTATGTTCACACTAGCTTTTGATTGTGACTAAATAGTAAAAGAATAAACTACAAATTAGTTTAACCATTTAGTGTTGGTTCCTGTTGGTGCTAAATAAAGGTTCTATCGTGTACTGACAATATCTTATGATTTATTATTTTTGTGTAAATTTAGTAGAAGTCTACAAATATTAGAATTTCAAGGATTAAGCTAAGCTACTCAAAATTGAGGTTGAACTCAACAGATTTGGCTCAGCGATTTATGTTTCCCTCTACTTGTTTGGGTATGATTTGTTAAATGCGCAGTTTGTTTGTGGGGGGAAAAAGAAAAGCAAAGAAGATCTACACAAAGAAGGCACTGGAATGTGTTTTACAAATGGTCTGATGCAGCATATAGGTGTGCTGCGGAAGTTCAAAAAGAAGTGAAAAAATAGGATGATTTAAAATAAATATTTTAAAATTTATGTTCAACATTATTTTTAAAAACAATTATTAGAATTTTAGATATTAAACTTTTAACATAATCTTGATACTCGTCATTTTAAAATTTCTCCCTAAGAGCTTGATGGTGTGCCGCGAGTTTAAAAAGATTGAAAATGGCGGCTCTAGAGATTTAAAACCAAACAAGATAACTAAATTAATTGCTGGTGTACTTACAGGCATGGCAGGGAAAGGTGGCTGAGCCATGTGTGGGCCGGGGTGTCCTAAATGGTGACCCAGTTTAGGACCATCTTCCGCCTTTTCCTCTTCCCTTCGCTTCAAGCACGCTGCCTTTGGGTTCAGGTTCCGCTCTGGATACAACAAAGAATGGCGTACATAATACGAGTATTGGAGAAATTAAAACTAAAGTTGAGTTCAGTAATTATTCAACAGTGCTCTTATTTTTTTAACAGGTGTCCTGTCTTTTGAGAGTTCTGTCGCTTTGTTAAAATCGACCCCTCCAGCATGTCCTATTTACATATAGATTATTGTAAATATTCCAAAAGCTCGGAAAGAAAAAAAGTTTGGTCAGGAGTATACCACAAACATCTATGTAAAATTATATGAAAATAATTCAATGTTGTTTCTCAACAACACAACAACAACAACAACAACAATAGCAATAATAACAACAACAATAATAATAATATTACCTCGGACTTGCTGCTCTAGGTTCATGATGACCTCAACGGCCATGTTGAGGATCCCGAGCTTGGTCTGCGGCTTGTCCGTCTTGAGGTGAGTCATGCACATCCGGCCGAGCTCCTTAAGCGCCTCGTTGATATCCCGGATACGTATCCTAGAATCAAGATAAGCCCGAGCTCATGATCCCTTTCTTTATATTGATTCATCAATGGCAATTACAAATATTGTTTGTCAAAATGCAACAACTATCAACAATTTAGCTTTCCAGTAGTCTGTAAAAAAGAGGTTTATTCTGAGATAAGACATTTTCTTAGCTCTCGATGTGTCAGCATTTGTTTTATCATGTTAATAAAAAATGTAACTTCTTTTTTTGGAATTAAAAAATTATATTGTGTGTGGTCAGTGTTTGAAATGGGCAAAGATAATATATAAACAAAGGTAGTACATCAGAAACATTTGTAAAATGAATGAATCCTTTAGTGAATACCAAAATCAAAAATTCTGTTTCAATGTCTGATTTATTTTTAGAAATTCTAAAATTTTCTTCATGTGTATATTTATTTTCTTCTTTCAAGGTTTTTTATAAAGCGATATTTGTTGGACAATTATATGAAACAACTGCTTCCGATTGTATCGCAGTCTCGTGTTGGCGTGCCTGCTCACCTTTCCCTCGCGTTGTTTGCTTGTCTCCTCTCCTTCTCCTTGGCCACCTTCATGTCGGGATCTTCCTCGTCGTCCGCGCTCGAACAACGGTAGGAGAAAACACACGTCAGTATGCTTTTTGATAACCCCGCGCTCGCAAGGTAATTCGGGGTACAGACAGTGAAGGGAGAATCGCCCCTAGGCAAGGGTCTAGGGATTGTTTGTAGCCACACCACCATCATTGCAAGTATTGGAGGGAGAGGGAGTGTAAGTCAATAAATATAGGTCTATAAAAAATTAATAATCGAAATCCACAAATGCAATTTCTCAGATGGTATTGTAGATTTTTGGACGAATATATCGACTTTATTGTGAGATCCAAACATAGTTGAATAAAAATGTACGGGATAGCCTTCCCATAAACCAGAAATAACAATCTCTTCAAATTCAGTTCAATGAAATCGGTATTTGAGATTTTAATTAAATTTTAAAGGTTCTTAACCACAATAACTTATTGATTACCTGAGCACTTACTACTCCACAAGTATAGTGTGACTACAAACATGAACAATCAGCTCCGTCAAGCCAACAAATCATACTGATACCATCAGTGCTATGGTAAGAGCAGAGCTTAGGTGACAGTACACTTGACAGCAATAGCAGTACCTCAAGTTAGGACAGAGACAAATAAATAAACAAATCATGATTTTGTTTTCATTTAAGGTGTGAGGAGCAGGTGGGATATGAGTGAGCAGGCACGCAAACAAGTTCTTTGAATCGACGCCCGGGTGGTGCGATTACTTCCTATTGTGAATATCACCGACTTAACAGTAGCACGATCACTCAAGTCACAGCATACCGCTCTGGCGGGAAATAACATTGGACATGATTAGAAACTACCAAACTTTCCAATAAAAATATAGTTTCAATTTAGAAGGGAGGATAAGAAAATAGAGACCTTAACACTTACCAGAAAAACTGCGGGTCCATAGGGTAACATTTAGTGTAGTGCAAATCCTCTGCATTGAACAAAGGTTTGATAAGCCTCGAATTTTTCATGTGTGTTTAAAGTAAATCTGTAGAGTGTAGACCAATACAATAAGCAAATAGAAAGAAAGCTTTATCATCCTCTTATCAGGGAGGCCTCAAAATCCCAGAAACAAAATTCCCTAACTTTTCCCTAATCCAAAAATCCAAGTTCTCTGATATATTTATATCTCGGTTTATAATGGTCTACGTCATCTCCTGATAGGTCTTCCTCTATTCCTCTTTATCATATTTCGTTCTATATGCCTTCTCTCCAACTCATTATTTGTCTCTCTTACTTTCTTTGCCCCACTGATTTTTCCAGTTTAATCCTTACAGAGGCCAAACTTCAGAGCTGTACGTGATTATACTTTTAACTACCATGCTGTATATAATTTTCTCATTGTTCCAAGAGATGTTTTCATCCTAAAATCTACCATTCGTTAGTGAAATGGCCTTTGTACCTTGTGTGTTTCTTTCTTCAATGGCCTCTTTGACTTTTCCCCGACTTTTCCATAATTTTGCTGATTGTGGCCACCCTCACCCTGCCTATTGTCGACAAAGGATCTACAGATGTTCTCATGAATCATACTGATTATATAAGAGATAATACATATCATCAACTTTCCTAAACCTGCATCTCTTTCTTGGTCTTCCTTGTGGTCTTTTCTTTACATACTTCATATCAATCCTTCTCTTTGGTATTCTCTTCTTTACCATTATCATCACATGACCATGAGGCTATTATTACAAGCTAACATCTAAAGAACTCTTGAAGAGGAAAAAGAGATTGGGGCAATATCCCCAAAGCTACCATTCCAATAAGAGTCTTAAGGAAACTCGGACCATTAATCAATGCAACTGTGGTTCGGGTCACAACCTTTACAGCAAATTGATTGAAATACAATAAAATATCTCTGGCTATTACAAACATGCAATTATATCTTGGATTACCATTTACAGTGCGAATTGTGCGATGCAGATTACACGGGTTCAAATTAGATTTTCCGTGATGATCAATAAAACTATCATCAAGTTGACATGCGTACAAGCACAATCAAGACATTTTAACCCCGAGTGTAGTAGTTTCTATCAAGATCAAACTTGATGACAAATTAATGATTACTGATTGATGTTACTTTATCGGTTAACTTCCTCCTCTTGCACACCACACACGTGTGTGCACATGTGAGTCTGTATCACATAATCATTATTTGTATGGTATTAACAGAGATATTCTCTAAACAAATTGGTAAACGTTAAACCAGTTCATTTAAGTGTATTAGTAACATAAATAGGAATTAGTTATCAGTGAAATAATTGAAATAATTTCTCTATTATATGCTTTTTTTCAACTTTATCATATTATACCCACACCCAAATCCAGTTACATACTTCATATATTTAAGTACATACTAATAAAAAAAACTGTTAATCTAATCAAACTAATATTATTTCCATGACCAGAGCAGTATTATACATAAATTCTCCACGGCAAAAAGAGTTCAAATCATGCAGTGCCCCTAATTTCAAGACTTTACATCCTCACAAAAAAACAGATCCGGACAAGGGTCACAAGTCTCTGCCTTTGTTTGTTGTTTGCTTGAAACTTACGAAGCATCAAGAGATGAACCAAGGACCACTCGTCTGCTCCCATCTAATCCATTCTAAACTCTTCTAATATTCAGACATCAAGTAGAGTAATGAGATGATGAATTAGAGTGTAATATAAATATACTATAACATACACTATACCAAGCAAAATATGTTATACATTCCTGAAGAGTGCAGCTTAACATTACCAAGACCTTAGTGATTAGGAAGTAAATGTTAAAAAAAAGATCTTCTTGAAAAATCGACAGGGGCAGTAGAGATTGCAAACAAAGATACTTGGGAGAGGAGTTCTGTAGGCGTGTAAGAGACCTGCTATGGAGAAGAGAAGTGGCCTTGAATTGCAGAACAGGGCGTATTTGTACTCAATGTCACATGTGCTACAGAAACATGGACAATGAATGTAAGAAAGACAAGGAAGGTTGAGTCTACGGGAATAAGGCTTGTGAGGACCATGTTAGCTGTCAGGAGGAGAAACAAGATTAGGAATGAAGTTATCGAGGAAGAGTTGGGGTACAGGAGTACATGAGATAGTAGAGGAAACAAGACTGAGATGGTATGATCATGTAATGAGGATGTTGGAGTACATGAGATAGTAGAGGAAGCAAGACTGAGATGGTATGGTCATGTAATGAGGATGTTGAAGTACATGAGATAGTAGAGGAAGCAAGGGTGAGATGGTATAGTCATGTAATGAGGATGTTGGAGTATATGAGATAGTAGAGGAAGCAAGGCTGAGATGGTATGGGCATGTAATGAGGATGTTGGAGTACATGAGATAGTAGAGGAAGCAAGAATGAGATGGTATGGTCATGTAATGAGGATGTTGGAGTACATGAGATAGTAGAGGAAGCAAGACTGAGATGGTATGGCATGTAATAAGGATGGAGAAGGAGAGACTACCAAAGAGAATGATGGTGACAAACAATACTGTAAGGAAGACCAAGAAAGAGGTGGGAGGAGCAGATAGGAAACGATTAAAGGAGGAAGAATGGTGGAAGTAATGAGGAAGATGAAGGTATTTTACTAAACTGACCTGGCCACAGGCTGTAAGCAGTTGATGATTATCCTCATCATCAGTGTAGGTTAGATCTACTTTTAACTACCGGTGTGGCGCTATGGTCACGATTGCAGAACTCAGATTACTCATGCATTAGAAATTTATTATAGATAATATTTACATTCCAATGAATTTAAATTTAAGATGGCATTTTTTTTTAATATTACAACTAAAAGAACATTTTTTCAATAATGAAACTCAGCGTAATATTAAAATATTCAATCAATTTATTGTACTAAATATTGTTTCAGGAGTGTAAAAAACTTTCAAATTAAAATGGTTATCATTATTATGATTAAATTTTAAGATGCATTTAACTTTTCCAAGCAATAAACAAAATAAATAAACATAGCATTTATTAGGGGTGTCATGATGAATCGTTATCGGGCGATTATTAGGGCATCGATCATTAATCATAATCAGTGATTATTATTCCAATTAATCAGGGGTTTCTTAAGTAAAATTTAAAGCAACATTTTCTAGGGAGGAGTTTAGTAATTGAAATTGCAATATTATTATTATTATTATTATTATTAGCACCGCGTCTTACTACCCGTTCGGGTTATACGCACTTACGCTAATATGTAATGGTAGGGTGGTTGTGAGATGAAATGGAGGACCTACAGTTTAACGTGGAATCCGAACCACGGTGGAGGCCTGGCATTCCCACATTCACAAGATGTCTTGTCAGAGGTGAAGGAAGGGTTTGGTAATCAGATAAATCTGTGCCGGGGCTGGAGGATTGAACCCCGGCCGCCAGCACAGAAGTCTGACACCTTACCCCTAGACCACCAGGTCACCGAAATTGCAATAAAAACAACAACATATATATACACTTTATCTGGGTTGTGGGCCATAAAAAGCTCATATAATCAGATAAAAACTATAAATTCATATCGTTGATAACACTAACAATCTAGTTCCAGCTTTCGTTCACCATGCAAAGATTATCAAAGCTTTAACTGTTGATTTTTAAATAAAATCTTTTTTGTATTAATTACATTAACTGATATCATTCTTTTAAGCATATTTCCCAATAGTTATTAATAAATAATCAATAATCGAGACTAATTGATGTGAATAATCGTAACATGAACAATTATTTTAAACAATCGGTAATGGGTTTTACTAAATCGGTACATCTCTAGAATGTATTCATCTCCCACTTTTGGAAAGTGCGTATAAGAGCAGTGCAATGTTTAAATTGGTGAGAAAGTGTCCTAGAATCATTAAGATGGAAGCAGACACAGTGACTTGAGTGCAAGAGTGACACAAACATGCCGCACGCAGTTTTGTAAACTTCGATCAAGCTGGGTCAAAAATACAGGTAATTGTTTACTACTTTACTGGGTAATAGATCAACTTGGTTAGTTTACAAGACAATCACACGATCAGTTGTGTAAATATAAAAAAGCCTCATTTAAAAAAAATGTACCTATCTAAATATAGTATTTAAGTCCTTAAAACAAAAAAACTAGGCTGTACCTAAAAATATGATCATTTCAAAAAAAATTACACAATAGGTTCTTCTTCTTTACCTGTTAGTTGTAATTTCTGTATATTTAATAACTCAAATTTTAAAACTCAAGTCTTAAATCCTGTGTGCCGAGCTAATGGATATTAGCTCACATAATCATGTGACTTTTTCACCTCTCAAGAGATAGTTTATGTTTCATGAACTACCCTAGTGATTGGTCTCCCCTTGACCTAAATGTCTATGTGAGTGTGTTTAGAGGTCATCGCCTATAAGCTTAATTTTGTTCAAATGCAGTAATCAAACATATCAAGAAATTGTAATGTTGGGGCTTCACTCGTTTCGTATTGCCTCTTTCTCTCTGCTCTCACTGCGCGTGCGCTATCCCCCACCTTCCCCCCATGACCGCTCTGACCTGCGCTGTTGCTCTAAGATGTGATTGGCTGACAACTGTTCTCCCTTTTTTTTTTTTTTTCTCAGTTTTGAACTTTATTTAATATACCACTCGAGCAGAATAAGAGACCGAACTTATAATAGTTTACGACTGATCGGGTCTCTAACTGTACCTTCTCTACTGTAACAGTTAATCTGAGTAGCCCCTGGACGGAATGGAGTCCGGTGGAGTCAACACAAGGGGCTACCTGTAGGTAGTATCCCGCCACACCTGGATCACCAATACCACCATTGTCTATCCCTGGTGCAATAGAAGTGTGCCGCCTGCTCTACCACTGGGGCTACAATAACGCTACACTGTCACAGCTGATTTCTACCTTTGAGTTGGGTTTCACACGAACTGTTTGCTAGCCGGACTGACTTAATTCCTGTTTACGTACGATTTGTACTATTGCTCGCTGAGCAGTGTATCTGTTACTATGCAATTCTAAAAGTATAGCGACGAGTAATGTGAAGATTAAGCATCAGGCCAACTTATTTGGGAGTCATGAAGTGCTCGTTTCTTTTCAAGTCAATCCCCTGGTAAATTGATGTATATAAGTATTGAACTAATTAGGCTGATATTACAAGAGCTGTCACAAGAGTCAACTAGGGCATGATAGTTCAATGAGCAGATATAGTTTCTTGCCGATATATAATACTTGTGTTGTTTATTGTGCTAAGCGGTTTATACGCATGAGATTGAGTTATGTTAGAATTATGTTTAAATGCAGCCATCACTATGACTATGTGGCTAATTAACGTTAGATTGGTTGCTTGGCAGTGTTGTTTGGAATAGCCAAGAAGGAACGTCTTAAGTCACTAGTGGGGAGTGCTAGATGTGTTTTGATAACCTAATTAAGTCTCTTTTCCCTGGCTAAGTATCTTGTATTGTGTTATTATGGGATCCTGTATTTTACTACTTATTATTGGCTCTACCCTCGGGAAGCCTTTATATCGTTTTTGCAAGTTTATCTGAAGCCGTGTAGATGGCCTCCTTATGTCGTGTTCTCGTTGTACTTCGACTTGTTGGGTATACCTTATAGACAAGTTTTGTTCGTGAGTGTGGCACTGAAGCTCTAGGCTGTAGCTATTTTGCCCTAACTGAGGCTAATTATCCCCGTATAAGAGGGAGTGATGTTAACTCACTATTAATTGCCATAGAGAGAGTGTTTAATTGCTTAGTTGCTAGATGCCTAAGTAGCTAGGCTTCTTAAGAACCTGTGTGAGCAAAAGTTGATGGGTTAATGGTCATGTTCTTTGAGGTACAGTCATTAAATCGAGCGAGCTCTTTCTTGAGGTCAGTTCAAGGGATTTCTTAAAATGTTTATAATTATCAACCCGCCACTGTTCACTTTGTTGTGATACTACATTCTACAATCACATTATATTTATTAAAGAAGACAACAGAAACCAAATGAACTATCCTTAATGTCACATAATGTAACAAGCCTCGGTGGCATAGTTGGCTAACGCGCTAGTCATGTTGAGCTCGACTGCTGAGGACGGGGAGATCGAGGTTCGAATCTCGGTCGGATGAACTGGGGGTGGTTTTTCCTAAATGGTTTTCAACTCTCCCTCCACGCAAATGTGGGTTCACTTCCTTTAATTCAACTTCCATTCTTAATCATTAGCTTAATTAGTACTTAAAGGTATACCCGAAGAGGCAGTAAGACGCGATGCTAAATAATAATAATAATAATAATAATAATACATACTGTACTCTGTTTATAGGTCTCATTAATAAAACTCTGTATTATTTGCATTTCTTTCTTTATGTGTGTGTTACCTACCTTCTCTAAACCCTTAGGAGGGTACATTGTAAACAATTAAGAGTTGGATCGAATCCACTATTTTACAAATTCGAATATCAAATCTGAATCTCCAATTTATCTTCAAATCTAAAATCTGATTATGATAAATATCATAGAATAGAAAATACAAATAGTAACTAAATGTTAACCTTCTTTTTTATAATCCATCAATATAACATTCATACATTCAGTTAAGTGTTAAATTACTAGTCTGGGGCCTGGTTGTTGAGTTTGTATTATAATTAATAATTGGTTCTGAACCATCAATAAAGTTGGAGCTCTAAAACAAATTTCACTTGAAAAATTGGAAAAAAGGAGATTTTTCTTCTTCTAAGAATTTGAATCTCATACCCAAAATTTTTTCAAATCTCGAATATCCTTAAGGATTCGAGTGCCCATCCCTATAAACAGTAATAAATTGGTTTCACAAAAAGAACCAAAGTTATGAAAGATAGAAGGAAACGATAAATCTTTGCTATATTTGTGAATAAATAGTTAGTTTATCACTTTCACTTCAAGTTGTATCATTTAAAATAAGATAAGCATTAGTTTCTAGATTCTCATATAATTTTGCTTTGGTGGCCTAACGGTCTAAGGCTCTCAAAGTAGACTAAATTACCGATGACGGGGGGTGGGGTATCAAGGTTCGAATCTCTCTCCTTCCACACAAATCGAGGTACGCTTCCTATAAATACAACCTCCGTCATACCTACCTAAAACCATTTGTATAAATTAGTATATAATAGAGTGAACGATAGTAAGACACTTAAAAAAAACCTTGCTGATATCATGAGGTAAAATGTACGATCTGTTGTGGCAATTAAACATAATTTAGATATTAATCAATAGAACAATTAGCAGTTCTAAAAAAGACTATGAAGTTTGTTACATATCATCTACATGCAGGCTTCTACACCATAGAATGGTTATATAGAGAGAGGCTGAATTGGAGGGAAAATCTATGGCCTATTTTCGAGTCGATACAGCAAATACTTCCAGCCATATGGAGAGTAGTAACTTATCCCACATATTCAATTGAGTATTTAAAAAAAGTGTTTTTCTTAAAATACCCTCTAGTGAAATAACCCTGCGCAATTGACCCAGCTTGATCCATTACTCCGGGCGTGTTTTCGCGCGCTCCGCTCACTCACCTCTCCCGCACATTGTTGGCTTGTCGGCGCTCTTTCTCCCGCACCGCCTTAGTACCAGGATCCTCATTATCTTCCTCAGCACTCGAACAATAGTTAGAAAAAAAACACACAAGTGCATATAGGTGAGAAACACGTAAAAAACAATTTGTCACAAACATAATTATCTTTTCCATTGAGTTTTACTTAGATATTACATTTTTAATTTTATATGACACCATGACCAGAAATAATGTCAAAAGAGATGAAAATAAAGAAATACTCAAAAACATAAAACTAATAATAATAATATTCCTATATTTTTAGTTTCCCCCCTGAAAATCGTTATTTTTCCATTTAATTTATTACTTGATACATTAAGTATATGGCCATACTTCCTACTAAGTTGTTGCACAAACAAAACGCTACAACCTGAAGTCAAACTTGTGTCACGGTGTTTATGTGGGTTTATGTGGGTGGCCAATTCTACGCTACCTCTGCCCAGGTCAAGGTGACCGAATCACAAGTATGGCTGTGCCTTAAAAATAGAGCTGAGCGAGGTTTCACCTTACAAAGTTCTGTAGTTACCATTCTTTTATAATATCAACATAGCTGTTTTTGGAAAGTTAAGTGTGTTCAACATGGGTTTGCGAAGCTTTCAAACAAGTAACAGATTCGAGTTTGTTCCAAAAAAATACTCATAGAAAAAAATACTCAATTTATGGTAAATTATTGCCATTCCTAGCTGTTATTTACATTAAAATTAATATTTATATAAAAAGTGAATTAATTAAATAAGTTGTGATAATAACTTGATTTACAAGATTGGAACAAAATAATGTACAATAAATCATTTTAAAGTGATTTTAGTACATACATAACCAAAATATAATAATTTTTCAAGCATAAAATTAACAAAAAATATTCAAACTTAGATTTGGCTTCAAGAATCTCTCATATATTAGATTCGAGTTCGCTTAAAATAAAGAAAAAATGGACTTGTTCATAGAAAAACTATGATAAAAATACAAGATTTAAAAAAGTGGAACTTCTTAAGCAAGCAACTTACTATCTCCGAGAGCGTTTTGAACCTTTCTGTCCTGACGTGGAGTTTGCAGGGGCGTCGTATTGCCACCCGTGCTGGACTGACTGTTCCCCAATCACTACTGCTTGGCTTGGTTTCCGCACTTCCGGGTGACTCCTTCCGTTTCTCTGTGGCAACAAACAAATCTTCTGTGCCAAGGCTTCAATTTGGAATTACAAGGGCCATTTGAAAGTAAACAAGTTATTTGTACAGACAATGTCGCATATAGCAGGCATATCCAAGTGGTTCAAGTTCTTGACTACAGATCCAGAAGTCCCGGTTCAATCTCCTGAAGCTTTCAGATTTTCTGTGAAGCAGTGGGTTTGGAACGAGGTTAACTCAACCTCACGAGGACAAATGAGGAGCTACTTGAATGAAGTACCGGACCCAATCTATAAAACTGAGATTAAAGGCCAGAGGGTTCGTTGTGCTGACCACATGACACCCTCTGTTTGCAGAAGTTGGTAATATCTTCGCCAACAACGGTGACCGCTAGGTCAGTATGGCTCAATTGCGAGATGATACCATGGGGTGTTTGTTTTAAAATTTTCTGAAATTTATTTACTCTAATGACAATAATGATTGGCTATTTCCAAAATGCAGCTTTCTAATCTAAGCGAACAGGATAGTTGGAGTAAGTTCTTGGTGCAATAAGACAGTGTTCTGGAAGTTGAATATAAAAACCAAAAGTTAACTCCTTTTGATGATGAGACAAATTTTGTGGTCGGCTTTTGGGGTTTGATTTAATAACTATATTTGTGAATAACAAAAAGCGACTATCAAACTTACTTGCAGAGCCGCCAGACAACCTCTCGATTTTGATTGGTCCGTCTGTATCAGAGGTGGGCGTGAGACCGGGATACGAATTAGGCGGTGCTCCAACCGTTGAGCCCGGTGTACCAGGATGGGGACTTGTCTAGTAACAAAGTGACACACAACAGTTAGTAAACAAAATAATTTAAGAAGATATAGCGAATATCACATAACCAACCATAATGCCAATAAGTTTAGAATCCATGTATTAGCAACAGCTAGCCTATGAGGGGGGATGGGAGGGGGGGGGGGGGCGACAAAAAAAACCCCACAAAACTGGGGGTCTCACAAAGTTTTTATACAATTTTATGTTAATGAAATCCATGACGAAACAAAGTAAAAGCCGAAAGTGAACATAAGGTTGTTCACTTTTGTTGTTGTCACATAACAAAACTTTTACTTTTAAAATCATACATTAAGTGCATAAAAAAAAGAGAGATGTGTATAAAATAATATGCTAAATTATTTCAAACCGAGATATTTGCATTTATTCATTGTTACACTATAGAACACACCTTGATTTCAAAATAATGTTTAGTATTTGTTAGGGGCTGTACTGATGCAGATACCCATGACTCATTATCGGGAAATTATTATTGCATCGGCAATTAATTGTTATCGGTGATTATGTCAATTAATCTTTTTTAAATTAAAATTTAAAACAAAATTTTCTAAGGGGGAGCTTAGTGATTGAAAAAAAAAAAAAAAAAAAAAAAAAAAAAAAAAAAACTGACATACATAATACATCTGGGTTGTGGGATATGCAAAGATTACATAACCAGATAAAGAAACTATATAAGTTTATACCGTTTATAAAACTAACAATTTAGTTCCAACTTCGCCGGTTAGGCATAAAATATATTTTCCAATAGTTATTAATAAATAATCGGGATTAATCGGTGTCGATAATTGTAGCATAAACAAACGGTAATCGATTTTACTGAATTGGTACACATCTAGTATTTGTTCTGAAATTAATTATATGTTGAAATTCGTCTTATTTAGTCATAATATATAAAAGTTTCTTTCATCCTTCAAAATGTTTTGAAGATACAACTGTCAAATTAAGACATTTTGAAGCTTCACACAACCTCGCTTTTTAAACCCTGTCAAAGCACTGACCATGTGCGGGTCGACGAGGCCAGAGGCCGTGTGTGGGTGGTGGTACGAGGGCCCCAACAGCCCGTTGGAATGTGAAGGTTGCAGGCCGTGGAGAGTGAGCCCCTGACTCTCTCTCAACTGACTCTCGGCGTGATTCCTCAACACGTTGATGGCGTCGTCCAGACGTTCTTCCATCCTTGTGCCCTACACAAACATCGCACAACTTTATATTAAAGGTTTCTTCTGAATGCAAAGTCACAACTATATAAAAAAAATGCCTTAACACAAACACATAAATTATTAATGATATTTTCGAGTTAATACAAATTATATTAATGGTATTAATTCAGATTATACATAGTAAATCTTTGGTAGAACATTAATGCTTTGTCTAACATAATAAAGTGGTATCATAATATTATTTTCCTTAGCTAATGGTAGATTATTACCAACTTGTGTTCATTAAATAGTGTGTGTTGTAAGTATCAAAGGCCACAAAGGGGTGAAAATGCATTAAATTGTAGATTTTTATGAATAATAATAATTTAATACTCTCTATCACTTGAAAATTGAATATTTAATTTGATTTCATTAATATGCCACTGCATAAATATAATAGAATTGTAGGAAATGAAGCACAAATCTAATTAAAAAGATTTTACAAACACTTCTTGAATTATTTTGATGCCACTTGACATGTTCCTCAGGAAGTTATCTTGAATGGTATCAACTTTGTTCCTGAAGGATGACTATTTCTCCGGAAGATTAAAAATTTCCTCGCGTTTTAGCTTGTCTTTCTTCCTATTAACTATTCAGGTTATATGCATATGTACTAATTACGCTAATGAGTTCAGAATGAAGGTTGAATTTAGAGGAAATGTATCTGCATTTTCTTGGAGGGAGAGTGGAAAACTACCCATAGTACACCCGAGCGAGATTCGAACTTTGATCTCACCTCATCGGCAGTCTAGTTTATTGTGAGAGAGACGTCTTAATATGGGTGATGTAGGGAATATGAGAAAATATTTTTCTGTTTGCAGTTTTTATACCAAAATCTTTTAAATATTGCTTCAGTAGAAACATTGTTTACTTTTCTATACAACAGTTGTTGAATATCTGAATATCTGTCATGAGCTTAGCAGTATTAGATGAGACACTTTTTATTGGAAGAGAAAAATTTGTCATTATATTCCAGGGCGTCCTTGACAGATATTCAACAACTGTTGATATCACTATGTGAAAAAATTAAACTTTTATGTCTCTACTCAAGAAATATTTGATTTATTTTGACAAAAAAAAGTTTCTACATAAAAACGGCAAAAATATGACTTTGACTCGCATTCTCTACACTCACAAATTAAACCAAGTAACCACCAAAGTGGGTATGGAATAGTTAATAATTGTTTAGGTTGAGTAGTTTTTATACTTTGTGATCCATTTCTTTAACTATTCCATTTTAAAACCTGATGCTCACTAATACCACCTGAAAAAAAAAAGATAAAAAAAGCAGAATCTAAAGGATATTTTTGTAACATCAATGCTTCAACAACTAGGTTGGTAACACTGAAGTTAACTTTCTGTCCAATCTACTTTTTCCTTGAGGAAGTTAGCATGTCGTCTCTAAATAGTGAAGAGTTTATAAATACTGTATGTGTTGTTTGTGGGTTTTTTTTAAATTTATTTGTGCTTCATTTTCTATCATTCTCTCACATTTATTTAATGACATATAACATGCCTAGTACACTTTTTTCCTACATGTAAAATGCATGTTGGGGAGACGTGAAGTCAACCAGTTCTGCAATAGCTAAAGCTAGACCCCAACCAAGATGCTACTTACGATAACTTCCTCATGATCTCTCAGGAAGCCAATGGCGTCGTCTAACCTCTGCTGTTCAGGGGCGGACTGATGTTGCCAACATAACAGTGGGAAGGGGGGCGGGGTTTGGGGGTAACAAAAGAAACAAACCAACACATTACACAACCATGCAAAAAAAAAAAACTGGTGAAGGGAAGAAATCAAGCATTAATAAAGAAGTGACTTCAAAATAATGACAATAATAACAATAATTTAAAACTGAGGGTGAGGTGGGAGGAAATTGTACAGCAGCCCTGGTGATTTTTATCCGCAAGACAAATAAACCCTTTGGTGTAAAATTAATAAAATGTGTACAGTATTTTAGTGAGTACAAACTACATATGTCCGCTGTTAATAAATATTCAAATCTGTGAATAGAGATGAAACACTAACGTGTTGCAACTTGTGTTAGTGTCTAGTTAATAAAACCAATTTTACAGCGATAGAGCAGGACTACCATTTTTATAGGTTCCGTTGGTATATAACAGATCACAG
This sequence comes from Timema cristinae, assembly GCA_039000515.1. Classification (NCBI taxonomy): domain Eukaryota; kingdom Metazoa; phylum Arthropoda; class Insecta; order Phasmatodea; family Timematidae; genus Timema; species Timema cristinae. Next base: position 60,278,007 of record JBCFYV010000935.1, read on the forward strand.
GATGTTTGAGTGATTTCAAAGATTTTCTTGATCTTTTAGAGGTTAGCCTTAGAGATCCTGATTTGTGCTTCTAAGTGTTGCTATTTGATTCTTAAATAACGATTCTTCAAAATTTAAGTTTTTAAAAGCATAGCCATTAGGTCCAAGAAAGATATAGACCTTGCTAAAAGCAGTCATGTTTGGTACTAACAAGATAACTAGGACACTAAGGTCGAGTTGAGACCATATATTCAGCTCATCAAAGTGTTGAGTCAAATCAAAATTATAATGAAATTGGGTCAAACCGTATGAAATTACCAAACGCTTGGAACTAAGAATTGAGGTATTGGAAAAAAGTTTGATTGTCAAATCTTTCGATATGACATCCTGTAATAGTCGAGTGTAAAAACCTTTTATCTCATAATATACAATGTACATGTTTAAAATTTGTGCTTGCGTGTATTATAAAGCACTTAGGCCCTGCAATAAAATTTGTTTTCATAATACGCTTTTATTTAAATTCACTTTAACAAAGATTCAGAGCTGTGTACACAAAAGTGTCAAGATATTTGTTTTAAAAATCACACATTCTACAGCAAATTAAATGCAAACTGAATAGTGATCATAAACCAAACATTAATAAAAAGAAATGGGGAAGTGGGTTTGTCATCTTGACATGAAAATCAAGTTTCTGTAAGCATGCATTGTTGAATTTTTGCAAACTGAGATAGGCTGTGCTTAAAATTATAAGTAATAATGGGTAAATAACTAGGACATAGAAACTACAGGATAAAATTCTGCCATCGTCTACCAAAGAAGTAAAATAGTTTCAAACGTAGGAAATTAAATTTAAGTGGGGGTTGGAAAAATTATTCAAACCGGTTAACATTGAAATTCAAGAACCCTCAAGGTTGATAATTCAATTATTGTACTTTTATTTTTAGAAAAAAACAACTTTGAATCATCTTATAGTCACAGTAAATGACTTAATTTTGAAAATACCTTACAAAACATTAAGAATAGAGCCAGTAAAACATTAATTGTCAAGATAACATGATTAAAGATTTCCATGGCAGAATTTAAAGATTTAATTTTGGGGGAATATGTCATTATTAAATTAGCTAGTAATGTATTATATGAAAAAAAGTTTCCTAAATTTTTTTTGACCACTTAACTCTTTTAGTGTCACGTCTATAAAGGATTTGTCTTAAGGTTGTGCAAATAAAATAGTCAAAACTGATATTTTTAAAGCAATTTTTCAGATTGTTATATCATTTTTATCTGTTCTATAAAAGAAGTGAATCTTCTCGTTATAGTGACATAACACATTGGGTAATGCCAGAACTAGAGCAAATCTGGAAAGCCTATCAGATCGGCTCGTGGGAGCAAAAGGGTTAAAGACTATATCTGAACTAAAGGTGTTCAAAGCTTTGAAACTTGACTGGTCTTAGTAAAAATACAAGCCTTGACAATTACAAATCTTCATGAATAATGGTCAAATTATTGCCATTCTGAGCTATTATGTACTTTAGAAAACAATATTAATATGCAAAAAATATGAAGTAAGTGAATTGTAAGTTGTGATAATAAATTGATATATTAAAATAAATCTAAATATTACAAACAATAAGTGCACTGAAACATTTTCAAAATAATTTGTGCATGCAGTTATATAAATAACAAAAATATAGTTCTTCGTGCCTAGAAACAACTAACCAAAAATATTCAAACTTCAATTTGGCTTCCAAGAATATTTCATACATTCGATCCAAGTTTGGTTTGAATTGAAAAAAATGTACTCCACACACCCCTAACCTGAACATATGTAATTTTATTTAAAGTAACTAACGATGAAAGGTGTTTGTTTAATCTACCGTTCAAGGACGTTAGAGATGTGGTACTTGCCATGTGTATTGTGCGGTCGGCGGTGTAGTGCGGGGAGGAGGGAGGGTGTGCTGCGTTCCATGGCTGACCCGCGTTCCCTCCCGTCAGCGGGGGAGGGGAACTGACGGGGGTTGATGGGTTTGAACTATAGCTGCTCACGCTCTGGTCCGTCGGATATATCTGCAAGCAACACTTGTTCCTCTAGATCACTCCGAATAGTTTTATCTAGATTGTTTCCTAACAGCGGATTCTTTGGGTGATTGTATATATACAATCATGTTTCAGATATGGTTTATTAAGTTTAATTAGCGAGTATTAATTCTAAGATAAATCGAGATAAATGAACCGGATGCCAAATTTAGATTATTTCTGATACAGATATTTGACTACAAATATTATAAGATTATCGGTATTTTTTTTACAACCAAATTCCCTGTTTTTTTTTCAGCAAACAACTATATTCAATGCTTGCTCTTTAATGTTAGAAATTCACAAAATATTCCAGTATTTTTTCCAGAATTTTCCCTGCAAAATTACAGGCTCTCTCAGTTTTCCAGGAGCCTGTATTATTAATATTAAAAGTGAGATTTATTTATGTTCATTAAACCATAAAACAATTGAATCATGGTAGCCGAGAGAGTCCCTTACGGAAGCTAGCGCCTTGCCGATGGTGGATTCAGAGGTGTGGGGCTGCACGGGCCCTGCGGGGCTATGACTGCCGTAGAGCGCGGTGGCGGGACTCGAGCTAGTGGTCGCGGGAGGGACAACTTGGCCTCCGGGGCCTGGACCCGCGACACCTCCCCGCGGAAACTCGACATGGGAGGAAGACTGGACACGGGCGAAGGTTGGGGACCCAACATACCACCGGGGTCCGTCTGGGAGGGTACACCTCCTCCCGGGGATATGGCTCCATAGCCCTGTAACAGCACATACCCCATTTACAAACACACAAACAAACATTGGCAATATCATTGTTATTGCCTAGGGATTAGTTCGAGAGAAAAGATTAAATGATTCAGAGGAACTGCACCAATTATTCTGTGAAAAAATAACTTCAGTTTATAGAGTCAGGTTTAAAAAATAACTAGGTTTCAAGGTCAAAGACAAATAGTAACTGTTTGATCAAGGCTATCTAAGAGGGGCAATTTAAATTTGGTACAAACATGGCTGTGAACTGGGATCCATTCCCATGTCCAAATGTTATATTTGAACTAATTTAGCTTAATCTCTCTCAGTAAACTTAGCTTATAGAGTCTCTCAGCTTATGTAGCTAATATCTCTCAGTAAACTTAGTTATAGATCTCTAGTTATGAAGCTTAATCTCTCTCAGTAAACTTAGCTTATATAGTCTCTCAGCTTATGAAGTTCCTATAAATAAAATAATGTCTAATAAATATTCTATCAATGTTAATGAGCAATCAAGGTTTTATATTGCACAATTTAAAAAAGTTGGTTATTCGATGGTTTCAAATCATTACAGTAAACAAGTTAAAAGGGGCCAAACTTGATATTTCTGTTTTTTGTGTACCATTGTTTAGGTAAAGAAATTTAGTAAAACTAGACATTCATATGAGGGGTACACAAAGAGTGTTGCTCACCATGGGGTCGTGGGAGAGGTGCATGGGAGGTGGGGGAAAAGCCGGCTGCGCCAGGTGAGAGTTAGGTCCGCTGGGCAGTAAGGACGATGGACCGTACCCCACATAGGGCCCTCCTTGGAGCTGGGCCCCACTGGACCAAGGGTCTCCGGGGCCTCCTGTGTTACCATCTGTCATAAACATACAAATTACACCTTTCACCAAATCCACTCAAGAAACAACATTTTGTTTGGATACAAAGGGTTTCATTTAATTTTATTATTTTCCTTTATTAATGTGCTAACCAAGAGTTGAGACTTCTAACGAGCTAGCACTGAAGATACAGAAGAATATAATATGGTTTGCAAATTACAAAATAATAAATAAATCATCTTTGTAATCTTGTATAAAGGTGATGATTGATTATAATGAATAAATATGATAGATAAAACAAAGTCTTTTTTTTCAGGGGTGTAGTGGGGGGCAGTTTACAATTAACCAATAGCAATTAATGATACTCGTATATAGTTATCATTAATATTATATTCAGTGGTGGCTCGTGTATAGGCACTGCGGAACTGCAGCACCCCCTATTTACACTTTATATTATCGATAACATTTAATATAATGAGTCATTTTTTCTTTAATTCTTTATTTATTTTTGTAGTACAATATATATTCCTTAAGCTTAACGTCAGTACTTCAGTAGCCATCCCCAGTTTATGAAAAAGATACAAAGATTTTTGTATCTTTTTTATAAAGAGTGTAGAATTAGATCATTATTCTGCTTCCAGCTATTCTATTTGATTCATTTTTTTTTTCGGTTCTTTTATTTAACAGAAAGACTAAATACGCTTGCAGTACTTTAAATGGAGAAAATTTTTTCTCAATAGTCATCCAGAGATCCAGGAGAAAATTCTTCAAATTTTTGTGCAAATTAAAACAAGAAGAATAAATTTAATTTTTAAATGAATAGATCAAGCTTGAACTGTAACAATTTAAGTTAAAGTAATAATAAAGGTTTGGTTTGTTTTTTTGTTAAGATTTTATCAAGTTCCTGAATAAATTTTCTTTTTATACATTTTTTTCCCCTTTTACACAATTTTAAAACAAAGGCTAACCATTCTCTGGAGCAGCGCCCCCACTAATTTTAGCTACAAGCTGCCACTAAGTATATTTAATATATATTTTTAATTTTTATTGACACAAAATCATCCTTAACTAAGTTTTACTCATAAAAACTAACACATCATCTTGGTAATCACAATAATCACTAATAATAATATATACATATTAATCCAAATTGTTCTAACATATTTAACAACATTTTATAAATGAACGCAAACAGGTAATCAACATTAATTAGTTGGTTACCCCTAGAATTGCGGGGTTCCTGGCCGACTGTCCAGTGTGCCCACGAGTTAAGACGCTACTGTCCGTATCCAGGGTCATTCTCCATTCATAGAATGAGGCAGAGTCGGTGATAGACATGTATTTATTTATTATTATTAATAACTATCATTTTAAAGTCTTTATACTATTAATTATTAATAAATGAAGGGTTAGTAAAAATTAGCATATTTTGAACACAACTTTGTCAACATATCTGCATTGAGCGAACCTGAACTAAGGGTGGAGAGAGAATAAATGTGGGTCAAGTGTTATCTTGTAGAGGAGCAGTATTGACAAGGCTGGTCCGCTAAAAAACAAACTTCAGGTCTGTTGAGGAATCAATCAATGGTGTTCCCCTCAACTTCTTCCTACCGACCCAACCAAACATGGGCACCCTATAAATGGGCGTTAAGGGGGGCTTTAGCCCCCACCACCCTTATCACTATACAATATTTACTCATTTTGTTGTTAATTTTTATGGAAAATTAAAATTGTGTATTTGGTATTTGGCTGCAATTTGCTATTAACAAATTTAAATCATCAATATTCAAGTTAACATAGATAAAAAATAATATTATACTCCTGTTCACTCTTTATCAGCTTCCTTTTCATTTTGTTCTGTTCAGTTAAACTTTTGAAATACTGGATATAGTATTTATTTTCAGTGGGTTAGCAACAATTAAATTTTATTTTTTGTTAATTTTACAGAAACTTTCTTGTTGAAAAAAGTGGCTCTTGAAACTCATATAATTAATTAGCTCAAAATTATGTTTGGATGCGCTAAAATCCCCCCACCCCTCCCACAAGGTTAGATTCTTGAAATTCTCTCTCTAGAGGAGGGGATGCCAAAGCCCCGGCAGATGGGACTCAAAATCTACCCCCATGGGCACAAATGGGGTAGTTAAAGTGTGAGCATAGGGTATATTTACTCCACTCCACACCTCCCCCTATTTCAAATGATTCTATAACTATCACGACAATACATTAAAGAACACCCGGTGTAGAGAGAAAAAAACTAAACATGTGTACGCCTATGTTGTCACATTTGCGTGGAGGGAGAGTGGAAAAAACATTTAGGGAAAACCCTGTAATCGGTAGCCAGTCCAACACAAGAGTAGCGCGTTAGACCACGCGGCCACTGGAGCGTGGAAAACTATATTATGATGCGATAAACCTCGATAAAAGATAGAAAGAACCCAAATCTTTGTGGGACTCTACAGTTTTATTCAGAGTTGTTCAAGGGTTCCAGTGTTGAGATCCAACTCACCCATATAGTAGGAGTCTCCATAGAGTCCGGCGGTCTTGGGCGAGTGTATCTGGGGGAGTCCTGGCCAACTCATCAGAACCGTACTGAAAACACACAGAAACACACCTCATGTCAGAACAGAGCTCTACCCTGGGAGAAGGAGTCGTGCATGCATTGAAGCTATTATTAAGGATGTTGTTTTCAATCAGTCATTTTGTGCGTTCGACGATATGCCTTTTTAATATTAGATTGTAAGGAAACAAATGTTTTCCAACCCCCGTGTATTACTTACTACCCGTTCGGGTTATGTACTAATTACACTAATGGATTAGGAAGGTTATATTTAGAGGAAATATACCCGAATTTGTTTGGAGGGAGAGTGGAAAACCTTAGACCATTCGACCGAAATTTGACGAACCTCCATCTCTCTGTCTTCGGCAGTCTAGTCTACTGCGAGAGTAGCGCCTTAGACCATACAGCCACCGAAGCGGGTTGTAGAAAATTAAACTAGACGAATCTTATGTGGCCACATTTTATTTATTTTTGGTCAAAAGTTTTTTTTTTATAAAAACTGTAAAAAATATGGACCTTAACTAGCGGTTAACTCCCTATCGCTCCCCACTTATAAGCGCAGGGGCTCTAGTCATATCCCGGCTGGTACCTAGACTATTATTACAATGGTTTTAGTAGGATGTCCGCCCTGAAAGATCTTTTTCCACACCAGACTAATAATACAGGAGTTTGGTAGGAATAAATACCTTTAATGTGGGACGGACGGTCCTGCGAGCTAAGGTATTTTTTGCAGTTTTTATAGAAATAATTGTTTTAGCAAAATAAATAAAATATTCTCCAGTATAAATATAGAGTTTAATTTTCATCACAAGGTTATATAATTGTCAAGGTTTTCCTGGAATTTATTGGCAACTTTTTCTCTTCATTTAAAAAGTTTCTCAGCTAATGCCGCTAAGTTCATGACAGATATTCAACAGCTGTTGATGTCACCAGGCGAAGAAAATTAAACTCTTATGTTTCTACTGGAACAATATTTTATTTATTTTATCAAACACTTTTTTCTTTGCTATAAAAATTGCAAAAACACACTTACCTTAGCTCTCAATATCTATAAACTGGCTTGCTACCAAATCAGTGTTTAATTCTCATTGTTGTATCACCCATAAACCAACCTTCCAGGCTCCGAGGTTGATACAGCCCCGTATTTAGAAAGTGACCGCTATAGCCACAATACGCGGACTCAACTGTCTTGAAATGAACCTCTAGGATATAATTCAAGCAAGGTATACCCCCCTCTGGTTCGCATCCCGACTAGATACGTCAAAAGAGCGGCGAGAACTTACCCCTGGCGGGTATGTAGGAGTGGGCGCGGGTAGCCGCACCAGGGATCTACAGCAGCAGAACATTCACACGCCTCCTTCACAAAGCTTACGAGTGTAGTCACTATTTTTTGTAATTTTTTACGTTAATAATAGAAAAAAGAATGGTGTAACAAAAACAAACGTGTCGTCCGAGAAAAATCAGACTTTTTTTTTTGTTAAATATATTTCAAGAATTTAATTTTCACCTCGTCTCAACCCCCCACCAAGAGATGTGTATGTCACAGTGGGGTAATTTGCCGCGTGCTGCGAGACGGGACGTGCGACCATAGCGACGACGGCTCGCGACGCTACTACTGCCGTGACGCCCTCTCCCCCACGAGGATTGATCCGGGGAGGACACAAGGTTGACTTTTTGAGGAGCGGAGGAGGGTAAGGGAGGGTCAGGGCGCCGGCCCTTCAACACCGGCCGCTCTAAGGGATCAGGGGAGGGGGCGAGCAGTCGCAAGGAATTGTGCGTGAGGACGTTGAGGTTCGATCCCTGCCGGCTGCGTTAAGGAGTGCTGGGTTACTTCCCTATAAGGTTTACCACAGTACAATTTCCATATGAAGAGCCTTTTATATTATTATTAGCACCGCGTCTTACTACCCGTTCGGTTTATACGCACTTACGCTAATGTGTAATGGTAGGGTGATTGTGAGATGAAATGGAGGACCTACAGTTTAACGTGGAATCCGAACCACGGTGGAGGCCTGGCATTCCCCACATCACAAGATGTCTTGTCAGAGGTGAAGGAAGGGTTTGGTAATCAGATAAATCTGTGCCGGGACCGAGGATTGAACCCGGACCCTGACCACAGAAGTCCGACGCCTTACCCCTAGACCCTCAGGTCACCAGACACTAGTGTTAGACTGGCCTGCTGATGACGGGGAGATCGGGGTTCGAATCCCGGTCGATTCTACTGAGGGTGTTTTTCCCCCTAAATATTTTCCCTCTCTTCTTCCATTCAAACGATGGTACATTACCTCTAAAATGCTTCCTTCCTCATCCCTACCTCATTAGAGTAACTATCATACATGCATGAAGACGCAGTGATGAAATAAAAAAGTGAAAATGCAGATAGTATGACCTGACGTTTGAATAAATAAAAGTACTGTAGAATTATTTGAGGCGGATACTGGCGCAATTATTTAAATTTCACATCTTCATCCTATTGCTTCAGACTACTCAATATAACTCTTAGGTCTCAGCGTTATGTCTTAAAATATTGGTTGGCCATCCATGTTCGAATCCCGGTGGTGTCATGAACATATAGTTAAGGACCACGGGCGCCCAGTATATAGCCCGAACGTGTAATAAGACGCGGTGAGAAAAGAAAAAGGCCCTTCCTATGAGAATCGGAGTGTATCAAACAGTCGACGAGGGAAAGGGTCAGTCCCGAAGTTACGAGGTTCGACGCCCGCCCGCATCGCTGGTATCCGGAGGAAGCACCTGGTCCCGAGCGCCGGAAGTTGGCAACAGGAACAATTACACCGCGCGAGGGAAAGTTCTATTTGGTTCACAGCGCGGAGAGTTATTATTGTCACGGGACACAGACACGCACGTCTCGAGACCGGTACAATCTTGATTCTAAAGGTCAAGGGTTCGAACTACTAACAAGAATTTTGATACATTTAACTATTTATTTTTTGTCACCATGTCTCACTAATAATACATATGTACTAATTACGTTAGTGTGTTAAGGAAGATGAAGGTTGAATTTAGAGAAAATGTATCAGCATTAGCGTGGAGGCAGAATGGAAAACTATTCGAGGAAAAAAAACACCTTCATTACACCCAACCGGGATCCAGACCCTAATAAATTCGTCTACAACAGTCGTCAATTGTGAGAGTGACGCCTTAAGCAATGTAATCACCGAAGCAAGTTAGGATTTATGTAACGGTGGGGTAAGTTGTTTAGCTTGATATTATTGGCAGGGGTAGCTAGGCGCCAGCGTGCTCGGCTGGCGTTTCTGACGCTCGTGGCGAAAAATATGAAGGGAAAAACAACCTCAAGACGAATGAAGCGATGCAGGTGCGTTATTTCAGGAAAGTTGGTTGGTAGGTCTACAAGGTCAAACCTGGATGAGGCATTTATACCAACTAAAAAGTATTTCCTGTGTAAAGACAAGGAGGGGGAGAAACCACTTCCGCTTCGTAGCTAGTTACTCAGAATAAACAAGAGTGAATCATAACGACTCCGAATATTCATCCTCCGGACAAATGACTACTGTCTCAGACTGTACCGGTCGGGCGACGTCACATTCTTTGTGCCATGGACGTGCTCCAGGGACGATATATTTGATAACAATTTAATTGTCAGGACGGGATGACATCACCCGATGACTTAAGACCTGTGAGTTTTATCCGCCGCCGATTAGAGGAGAGTAGAGCAGAGTTCTTCCAGGACAGTCTGAACTACAAGTCTACAGTAAGAGTTCGTCTCGACTTTCTTTCAGTCTAAAATGTAAGGACTACGGGATCTTAGTAACATAATCTCAGTGTGCGACTAAGAAAACAAATTAAGGACCGATATAAACATCTGACAACAGGTAGCCCCCAGGTTCTGAGATCGAATACACCATTCGCTAGGCATTGACCCGAGTGAGAAAAACTGAAAGCGTCAGGCCATGAGATGGGTTGTCTCGTAGAGGGAAAACGTCAGGCGATGAGATGGGTTGTCTCGTAGAGGGAAAACGTCAGGCGATGAGATGGGTTGTCTCGTAGAGGGAAAACGTCAGGCGATGAGATGGGTTGTCTCGTAGAGGGAAAACGTCAGGCGATGAGATGGGTTGTCTCGTAGAGGGAAAACGTCAGGCGATGAGATGGGTTGTCTCGTAGAGGGAAAACGTCAGGCGATGAGATGGGTTGTCTCGTAGAGGGAAAACGTCAGGCGATGAGATGGGTTGTCTCGTAGAGGGAAAACGTCAGGCGATGAGATGGGTTGTCTCGTAGAGGGAAAACGTCAGGCGATGAGATGGGTTGTCTTGTAGAGGGAAAACAACGTCAGGCCATGAGATGGGTTGTCTCGTGGAGGGAAAACAGCGTCAGGCGATGAGATGGGTTGTCTCGTAGAGGGAAAACGTCAGGCGATGAGATGGGTTGTCTCGTAGAGGGAAAAACGTCAGGCGATGAGATGGGTTGTCTCGTAGAGGGAAAACGTCAGGCGATGAGATGGGTTGTCTTGTAGAGGGAAAACAACGTCAGGCCATGAGATGGGTTGTCTCGTGGAGGGAAAACAGCGTCAGGCGATGAGAAGGGTTGTCTCGTGGAGGGAAAACAGCGTCAGGCGATGAGATGGGTTGTCTCGTAGAGGGAAAACAAGAGGGTTGTCCTGTTGAGGGGTATATTTTTATATTCATGGCCCGCTGATCAATGAATGTTTGAACAGCAGTAGCAACAGTGGCGGTCTGCTAGAAATAGTTCAGCGGAGGACTCGCTCGGACACCCAAGATATTGGAAAATTGTGCTGAGTGGCTTCTGCCTTTGCTTTATGACTGCGGGGTACGGGACAGAATAACAACCGCACAACAGGCACGAGCGCATTTTAAACTTCTTGCGGTATAGTTAGTCTAGTGGAGGGGACGAGCTTACTGATCTGCATACAAGCTTTATCGAGCTACCCGGCCAGAGGTAAGTAAACGTTATCGTAGCCCTGGTTCGATCCCTTATCAGTGTCTTTATTGGACTATTTTAAATATGTCTAAGTTGGGTGAGGCACTAGAATAGTTGAGCAGAAATTCATAAACGCCAGAAACAAATTGGGTTTATAAATGTAGCTGTCCATCAGTAGGGGAACAAACAGGGAAGGAGGAAAATATAGATGCCAATACAATATGTGTTGTGACCCTACCTTATTAAATGACATCATTTGGCTCAAAAATCTCCATTTCATGCTCCTACACCAGTTACCTTTAGTTTCCCCGTTCCCGGATATGTAACTCTTAATTACTAACAGAAATTTGTGGATTTTTGAACTTTTCAAAGTGGGCTATTTCAACCTTTAAACTATATATAACAAAGACCTTTCGGGTCATACAGAATAGTTTTTGTGCTAATTATAGTGAACACCAAACTCATATACTGTTGACAGTTTAGTCAATACCTAACCTAAGCGCAACATTTAATTAGTAATATCGCATCTACCTTATATAAGTTTGTAATTAAACTCTTGTAGTATCTGAGATGAATGTTGAGGAATTAGGGGCAACGCAACCCTATAAAGGTTGAAACCCACTGTCCGAGAGTATTTGGCGCCTGTAAACACCCCGACAAACATTAATAAAGTATGTATGTAATATGTTTCCAATAATGACGGCCACTGTCCTAACGGGAAGTTGCTGTCCGGCCCTGGAACGAGCGCTTGTGTCATTGTAAAGACGGAAAAACAAGTTCTCAGCTCTATCTAGTCTTGTGCGGCCGGTTGTATTCTCTCTGGGAACATGAACAAAGGGGGAACGGGTTCTAGGAGGAAACGGCAACCCGATCAACCGGAGTTCTGGAGGGCACAGCAACCCGATCAACCGGAGCTCTAACAATTTTGATAAAAACTCGTATCCAGACACTGTTTAACAGTAGAAACAAAATGGCGCATCTCATTTTGCCATGAAAATGACCTTGAAGGTACTTTACATCGGCGAGAATTTTTGATTTTTATAATATCTCGACAACTATTTGAAATACAAAATAACTCATCATTGCATACTTGTAGGACTGTTAAAAATAAACCACTTTTATTTGAAATTATATTTTATAAAATCAATATTTTCATAGTAAGTACCAGACAAATATATATATTTTTAAATAGAGCTTCGGGAAATGTAGATTTAAACAGGTACAGAAAGAAAAAGTTTCTGTAACAGTTTATATTATTTCATGTATGCACTCTAGTGAAATGCAATATTAATTTTTCCCTCCCATTATATTTATAAAGCAATGCATATTTCGTTTCACATATCTCACGAGATAGATAAGACGATCGAGAAAGTCTGTGCGGTACCGTTACAATAATTATATTGTTAAATAATAAAATAATATGTGAATATTTAAAAAATATGATTAATTAAATACACTAGAATCAAGATTATCCCGCCTAAAGTGACGGCTTTTCGGGCCAAACTATACAGAATAAAAGAGGGAATAATTTTCAGTATGGGTTTACCTACTTTTTTTTAAACAAATTCACAGAACATTTAACTTTGTTTTAATATAATCTCCCCATTTTTGATTGTTATGTAAAATAATACAGTAATTATTATTATAAGGGGACAGTGAAGATTAAACGAGAAATAAATGTTTAAAATCTTTACTATACAATACTTTATTTTGTAAATGGAACATCGGCTACAAAGTGAAAGTTGAGCGTTAAATGGATTACATTATATATTCAGTAAATGTTTTATGGTGGATATGTAGTGGTTATTTTAAAACGTACTTGTTAACACCGAGAACAGGGCCGGATAATCGCGACTCTAGTGTATAACTACTTTGAGCTGTGTACTGTCACTTGAGCTATTTTTCCTCCACGCGGTGTCTCGTCCTCGGGCAATAACTCACCAGAAGTACAGGATGTCTCGTAAGACTCGCTCCATTAAACCGAATGCTCTGTGTGAAATACCGCGGTAGCAACAAACTGGAACCCTCCCACCCGGTCAAAACAAGCACGATATTGAAACAATGCCTCAATAGCCGCACTAACAGCTCGGGAGCAATTCGAGGGTCTCTTAAGGTGAGGTGGTATGGAGCGTGAGTAAAGGGACGTGTTTTTTTTTTTGTTGCTGTTTTAGACATGATAGCAAAACATTCTTCGAGCTAAACTAAATAAAATATTGCTTCAGTAGAAACATAGAGTTTAATTTTCTTCACACGGTGATATCAACAATAATTGTTGAACATCTGTCATGAACATTGCGGTATTAAACGAAGAACTTTTTTAATGGATAGGAAAAGTTGTCATTAAATTCCAGGGCACCCTTAACAGATATTCAACAACTGTTGATATCACCGCGTGAAGAAAAATTAAACCCTTATGTTTCTACCGGAACAATATTTTATTTGTTATTGCCGAATAATGTTTTGCTATAAACACTGACCTCAACTCACGTTTCTTAGCGTCCCGTGTTAAGAGGCCCTTGGTTCGAACCCCAAGACAAGCTGTAGTTCGAACTAAAGTCACTAAGCGGATGATCACCGCCATGTCCAGGGCTACTTAGAGGCAACTCGCAGGAGTTAGCAGAGTCCATGATCGCTTTGATTTTGTCCTAAAATAGTTTACGTGCAAGCAACCGTATGAAAAAGATGGAGGTGAATGGTAGATATTTGTTTGTGTGTTAAGAGGGACCTGCGGTTCATACGATTGTCGCCTGGCGCGCTGTAGCGAGTAGTGATTCGTGTCCAATGACGCCGACAGTTTGACTCGTGGTACCGAACTTAGCCTATCACAGACTTGTAAAATAACGCTTCAATAAAACTTAAAGGGAATGACTAATTAAGAATTTAACAATTAAGTTTTGATCTGGCGTCATGCCATTTTCAAATAGCTCTTCGGCAGCATTAAAAACACACAACTAAAATCCCCCCACGATGCCAAAATGAGGGTCAAAATTTAACATCACTGTTATGAGGCGATTCGGAATTTATCCTAGGTAGCTTAGTGATTGAGCATTGGCGCATTAAGTCAAAGGTCCAGGGGTCGTCCCCCATTTTCGAACCCCACTTATGTTAAGCACACGTAATACAATATTGTGTAACCTAACACAGAGAATCACATATTCGGTTTTACAACTAATCGAGTAGTTTTGGGGGGAAATGACAAACTAAACGAAAACAATCTTAAGGTTTAGTGTATTTTTATATGCAGTATTTGGTTCTAGGCTCCAAAAGAAGCGTTAATTTCTTCTGAACTAGGACTATTTTCGCTATTACCTGGTTATAACTTTGATTTTTTTTTTATATATATATATATATATTATTTACAATATATAAAGCCAACCACTGACAATAACTAATGGACCATTATATTAATTTTAACGTGCCATGTTTATATTAACGATCACACGTAATCAATATTTAAAATGAAGGTTTACCTCTGAACGAGCCGTTTAAGCGCCAAAGTGACATTTTTTATTTTTCCGACAAAGAAAAATTGCTCACAAAAGTGTTTGAAATTGTTTACCGATAAGTAAATCAAGTAAATATAAAAATAATCTCATTTTAACCCGCTTTGGTGGCCGCGCGGCCTAAGGCGTCACTCACGCTGTTGATTAGTCTGTCAACGACGGGGAGATCGAGGTTCGAATCCCACTCGGGTGTACAGAGAGTGTTTTTTGTTTAAAAATAGTTCTCCACTATACCAACACGCAAATGCGGGCACAGTCCTATACATTCAACCTTCCTTAACCAAAACACATTATCGTAGTTTTTGTATAACCTGCACGGTTAATAAGCCGGTGTTAAAATAAAAAAGCTCCATTTCAAAAGCGCAGCTCAGATTCCAATCCATTAAGAATTTCATATCGCATTATTATATTAATACAAAATATAATCAAAGCTTATTTTCAGTTAGAAAGATTTTTTATAAAATTGTCGGTATATAATCATTGGTTTCCAATTTTGAGATGACCGCCAACAAAGTATGTGTTTGTAGCCCGCTATTCTACAAATATTTCGTGCACAACTTTAAAAACCTGTTCAACAATTCCTCCGATAAAATGGTCCCCCTTATTTGTGGTTTTACATTCGAGGAAAATACACATCCTTTCTCCCCCAATAAGAGAACATAATCCAATCTTCGTCTCTAGAGCCCTTCCACCCGTAAGTCTGGAAAGAGAAGCGTATCACCTAACTTACAACTCGCAGGCGCAACTCACTGCACCTTGCAAACCAGGCCGGCTCACAATTTCACGGACATGAGGGCCTACAGCAACATTTTTTAAAAATAATCTTATAAATATATATATATAAAAATTCAAAGTCAAAATTTTGAGTTGTTACCCTTTTAAGCTTCGGGCATGTGTATAACTTTTTAAAGCCACTAAACGCCTACAAAAGGTTTTTTATTTCATTTCTAACTGGAGAATTCAAATGAAACATGAAGGACGTGGGATTCAAAACGCCTCTTTCTTGAAATTTTGAAAATTTGTAGGCTTAGATAAAAAAAATGACGAAGAAAATTTTAATGTTTTTAACTATCTTTGTAGGAATAACAATTATGCCAAATTTCATTAGAATCCAAAGTCAGTGATCACTTGACATATAATGAATGACCAATGAGTGTCCAGTGCCGATCAAAATGTATACAAAATAAACATATTTTTATAAACCAGAAATAAATTGTGTACAAAATTTATGGTGACTTTAAATTATACAATGAAAATGTTGTCTATGTTGTTTGGTAGACGCTAAAAGCCCCCGTAGTCTACCGGAAATTCCTAAACGCCAGAAACTAAATTGGGTGGGCAGTTGGCGGACAAACTGAGGAGGAAGAAAATACAAATGACAATCAATACTACCCTCTTCACTTGTTTCACCAAGATCCATTCTAAGCTCCTATCACAGTTACCTTTAGTTTCCCGTGAATTTATCTTTAGCTTCAGTGGCAGCATGGTTTAAGGCGTCACTCTCACAATATATTGGAATGCCAATTAAGGGGAGATCGGGATTAGAATACCAGTCGGGTGTGCTATGGATGGTTTTTCAACTCTCCCTCAACACAAATTCGGAAACACTTCCTCTAAATTCAACCTTACTCATCCCTAACATATTAACGTGACTATTACATAAGAGTATAACGAACGGGTAGTAAGACGCGGTGACAAAAAAGATATATCACCTTTTCATGAGTTTTTTATAATTATATATTTCTATTTTATTTAGCACCGCGTCTTACTACCCGTTCGGGTCATACGCTTAAGTACTAATTACGCTAATCGATTAGGACTTGGGAAGGTTGAATTTAGAGGAAGTGAACCCGCATTTGAGTGGAGGGAGAGTGGAAAACCATTAAGGAAAGACTACCCCCAGTTCACCCGACCAAGATTCGAACCTCGATCTCCCCGTCTCGGCAGTCTAGCTCAACACGACTAGCGCGTTAGCAAACTACGCCACCGAAGCGGGTTTTTATAATTATAAATTTAAGATGTAAAAATTTACTTGATCTACTTTCATATGTTAAGTCACATGAGTTGCAACTGTTACTTATTGGAATATATTATTATCAATACTAATAATATATAGTAAAATGTTATCAATTTTAGCTAAAAGCTGTTCACGGTAGGAATTGACTTCTGAAAGGCCCTTTTCCCTACCATAAATCTATTATATAGTAGGATATTGGTAGGAAAAAAGACCTTCATAGAGTAATTCCTACCGTGAATGGAGTATACACACTTTTTTTTGTAATTTTTAAAAGGCACTTCGTATGAAAATTGGATTGTAAGTATTTTTCGACCGAAAAGCAACTCGAGAATAGTTGCCATAAGTGTTTTAATAAGACAGGTGTACCGGAACTTTAAGGTGGGGATGTAGGGGACGCGAAAAAAGACCAGTGTTTTTACCGTTCTTATAGCAAAACAATTTTTTGCTCAAAGTTAATCAAAATATATCTTCTATTCAAACGTATAGCTTAATTTTCTTCATATGGTGATATCACCAGTTGTTGAATATTTATTAAGAATGCCCTGGAATTTTAAGACCACTTCATCACTTAGTTTAAAAAGTTCCTCATCTAAATACCGCTATGCTCATGACAGATATTCAACAACTGTTGATGTCACCATGCGAATATGTTTGTATTGGAGCAATATTTGATTTATTTTGACCCAAAAAAAGTTTTGCTACAAAAACTGCAAAAACACTGCCCTTTTCTCGGGTTTCCCACAACCCCACCTTTAGGAAAGCATGTCTACAAGTAAATTAAGGAGACGGGCCGTAGTCTTGTCACGCTCGGAGCTTCACTTCATCAAATAGGGCAGTTGTTCCTACACAATACAATACTACGTTAGAGTAAAGGAATAAAAAAAAGTATGAGATAGCGGCTACGCACGTGACTGAAATAATGAATAGAACTATGTACTACCCGGCTTGGTGACATTATCTGGCAACTACTACCTAAACTGATAACATTCATTGTATGCAACTACTACCTACACTGATAACATTGTCTGCGACTACTACCTACACTGATAACATTGCCTGCAACTACTACCTACACTGATAACAATGTATGTAACTACTACCTACAATAATAACATTGTATGCAACTACTACCTACATTAATAACAATGCCTGCAACTACTACCTAAATTAATTACATTGTCTGCAACTACTACCTACACTGATAACAATGTATGTAACTACTACCTATAATGATAACATTGTCTGCAACTACTACCTACACTGATAACAATGTATGTAACTACTACCTACATTAATAACAATGTATATAACTACTACCTACATTAATAACATTGTCTGCAACTACTACCTACACTGATAACATTGCCTGCAACTACTACCTACACTGATAACAATGTATGTAACTACTACCTACAATAATAACATTGTATGCAACTACTACCTACAATAATAACATTGTCTGCGACTACTACCTACACTGATAACATTGCCTGCAACTACTACCTACAATAATAACAATGCCTGCAACTACTACCTACACTGATAACATTGCCTGCAACTACTACCTAGATTAATAACATTGCCTGCAACTACTACCTACAATAATAACATTGTATGCAACTACTACCTACACTGATAACAATGTATGTAACTACTACCTACAATAATAACATTGTATGCAACTACTACCTACATTAATAACAATGCCTGCAACTACTACCTAGATTAATAACATTGCCTGCAACTACTACCTACAATAATAACATTGTATGCAACTACTACCTACATTAATAACAATGCCTGCAACTACTACCTAAATTAATTACATTGTCTGCAACTACTACCTACACTGATAACAATGTATGTAACTACTACCTATAATGATAACATTGTCTGCAACTACTACCTACACTGATAACAATGTATGTAACTACTACCTACATTAATAACAATGTATATAACTACTACTTACATTAATAACATTGTCTGCAACTACTACCTACAATGATAACATTGTCTGAAACTACTACCTACACTGATAACAATGTCTGTAACTACTACCTATAATGATAACATTGTCTGCATCTACCTAGCAATCTAATCTACTGGCATCGTGTGCACAGATTGCAGAATCCAAATTATAGCAATGTTCAATACATTTTTTCTATCCCCCTCATAAACTTACAGCCTTGAAAATAGTTCAAAGCATAAATATAATCATTAATATGTAAGTATGTATGTATGTGTGTAGCCTACACACACTTCCCAAGGTCTACTAGATGTGTGTGGTTAAGAACCTGAGTAGCCCGTTTCTTACAACACTGACGCAGTAAGACAAACGTTTGTCTAAGAAACTTCTGTTCCAAAATATTGAGTGAACATAATAACATCGTCAATTTGACCGGTCAAGATCGAGTCCCGACTTCTTTGACCTAAGTCAGACGTGCTAACCGTTAGCAGTACTTGAGAGATCTTTTTATATTATAATGGTAAATATTCATTATTTTCCCTGGTTAGTACAAACCCGGTTAATTGAGAGACTATTGTGTGCTATTCAAGTGAAATACATATTAAAAACTTGCATCGGTGGGCACGCGGTCTAGGGCTCAAATTGATTTAGTCTGATTTCCCGGTGACGGGGAGGTCCGGGTTCAAATTCCGATCAAATGTGATGGTGATTTTTTTCCTAATTTTTTTAATCACTGTGTCTTACTACCTGTTCGCGTTACACGCCTACGTACCAATTACTCTAATGTATTAGGGATGAGGAACATTAAATTTAGAGAAAGTGTACACGCATTTGCGTGGAAAGAGAGTGAAAACCCATTTTAGGGAAAACCTCAGTATACCCGACAGGGATTCAAACCTTAATCTACTTGTCATGGTCAATCTAGTATATGGCAAGAGTGACGCCCTAGACCATGCGGTCACCGAAGCGAGTCTTTCCCTAAATTATTCACCACTCTCCAGCCAGGAAAATGCGGGAACGTTAAATCTAAACTTACCTTCCTCACCCTTAGCCCATTAGCGTAATTAATATAAACTAGTAAAAACTGAACGGGTAGTAAGCCACGGCGAAAAAATATGTTAAACTAGTTCCAATATAAGAAATGCAGTACCCTCCTCCCTCTTTCCCCTTAGTTCCTCACAGAGTACACTTCCATGACGTCAGCAGCTCGTCTTGCCTACCCGCCCAAGTCACACATCACACATCACATCGCATCAAGTGTCCACTATGTTACCATGACATGTTGAGTTAGTTGGGGGTAGTTTTATGAAAATTATATTGATATTTTGACCTGTTAAAATTAATCATTGATAAGAAATAATATGCTTTTTTTTAATTCAAATTGACCAGTTTAAAAAAAGTATATTAAAAACATTGTCTTCAATTTTACCATCAAAATCTTTGTAATAATCTCTTAAACTTTTAATATTAAAATTTGCTGCAACCTCCCCAAAAACATTGGTTATGTTCTTGAAAGATTTTTTTTTTTAAGAATCACGTCCTACAACCCATCCGGACTAAGACGTTGTATTTAGAGTATATCTATTCGCATTAGCGTGGAGGAAGATACACAAAACCGATGGAAACATTTTAGAAAAATGTGTAATTTTTAAAAATCCCTCATCAACACTTAATTTAAGGATGAAAATCAAAGACAATATTAATTTTTAAAAAACCTTTAGAGGAATAAAATCTAAATATCAAGTTTAAACAAAATTCATCAAACCGTTTCAAATCTATGGCCAGGGTAAGATATACGTTGTGAAATGCCCTTTTTTTGAGTTCTGGAACACATCTAACGTTAAGTATTTATCTTGATATGTATTTAAGAAAATAAAAACACATTAAGTACATCTGACTCGGAATCGAATAAATAACTCCCCCCCCTCCCCTACTATAAATTTAAAACCCTTTTTATTTGCAGCAATGATGTGAATCTTAGGCCTTAAATATTGTTTCCAAGTCACTTTCATTTATTGTTGAAAAATGTGTGTTCGTAAGCCGAGACTTTTCAACAATTTTTAGGAATTGATTCCTGTTGAAAAACGAGTATATGGGCCAGTTTCATAGTCAAATTTAGTACGCCTGAAGTGCGGCGCTATACTAAGTACATGACGACCCCTACCTAAACCAGAATGGAATGGGCCGTTCTCGCATTGGAAACTGGCCCATTCCATTCTGGTTTAGGTAGGTGTCGTCATGTACTTAGTGTAGCGCCGCACTTGAGGCGTACTAAATTTGACTATGAAACTGGCCCTATATTTGGTACACTAAGCTCACATGGCCAATTTCCTCTCATGATGTTTTCTACTACTTTTATAAAATCAGACTATGGTTGCATTCTATGGTCCGCGGGCCGCAAGTTTCACGTGCCTGGTGTTGTTGGTATTTGCAAGGGTCTAGAGAGAAAGACATGGCTGCTGTAAGAGACAAGAGTATTCATCTACGCACGGCTAACAGCGAGGTCACTCACTGCCTGGATGTAACGAGCGACAAGCAGTCTGCGTGGCCGGACTATAGTGGCGGTGCTAGGACAACATATATTTCCTACATAACTTGGCTGGACTCTATAGTGGCGGTGCTAAGACAACATACATTGACTACATTACCAGGCTGGACAATATAGTGTCGGTGCTAAGACAACATACATTTACTACATTACTTGTCTGGACTCTAGAGTGGCGGTGCTAAGACAACATATATTTCCTACATAACTTGGCTGGACTCTATAGTGGCGGTGCTAAGACAACATACATTGACTACATTACCAGGCTGGACAATATAGTGTCGGTGCTAAGACAACATACATTTACTACATTACTTGTCTGGACTCTAGAGTGGCGGTGCTAAGACAACATATATTTCCTACATAACTTGGCTGGACTCTATAGTGGCGGTGCTAAGACAACATACATTTACTACATTACTTGTCTGGACTCTAGAGTGGCGGTGCTAAGACAACATATATTTCCTACATAACTTGGCTGGACTCTATAGTGGCGGTGCTAAGACAACATACATTGACTACATTACCAGGCTGGACAATATAGTGTCGGTGCTAAGACAACATACATTTACTACATTACCTGTCTGGACTTTATATTGGCGGTGCTAAGACAACATACATTTACTACATTACCTGGATGGTCTATAGTGGCGGTGCTAAGACAACATACATTTCCTACATTACCTGGCTGGACGGTATAGTGGCGGTGCTAAGACAACATACATTTCCTAAATTACCTGGCTGGACTCTATAGTGGCGGTGCTAAAACAACATACATTTACTACATTACCTGCCTGGATGGTCTATAGTGGCGG
Source organism: Timema cristinae (assembly GCA_039000515.1). Taxonomy (NCBI): domain Eukaryota; kingdom Metazoa; phylum Arthropoda; class Insecta; order Phasmatodea; family Timematidae; genus Timema; species Timema cristinae. Next base: position 60,299,917 of record JBCFYV010000935.1, read on the forward strand.
TGTTTCGACGTTACATATTATTTCTGACATATGCCTGTCCTACACTCTTAAATTCTTAAATAGCACATGCGAACAAATATATAAATATTAATTATGGAAATGAAATAAATATGAGTGAGGTAGAATTTAAAGGAAATACACTCGTATTTGCGTGGAGGGTGAGTGGAAAACAATTTAGGAAAAAAATTATAGTACATTAGTCAGAATTCAAAGCTCAACCTCCCCGCCATCCTCTTCAAAGTAAAAAAATATAATAATGTCCCCCAACTAATGAATTTATTAAAATAAATACTTTGATTAAAACTAAAACTGGAAAATGGCGATCAAAGCGAGAGAAAAAAAGGAAGGTGAATCCTGAAGTGAGTAGGATCCCCAGTTTCATTCTTTAAAGAGCCTATTTCTCAAGCCGTGCGACAAAACAATAATTTTACCGGTTTTTCTCTGTGTGTGTGAAACGTGGTCTCTTACCTTAAATAACGAAAATCAATTTAGGGCGTTCGAAAAAAAAAAACATTCTTAGGAATATATTTGATCAGAAAAGAGATGAGGTTAAATATTGATGAGTTACATAGCCTGTACACAGCACAAGACATTATTATGATAATAAAATCACGCATATGACAGTGGACAGAGCATGCAGCTCGAATGAAAGAATCTTAATCTAGAACAGTGTCCTAGAGAAATTCTCGTGTGCTGATAAGAGTGAAAGGGTCTACCAATTTTGCCAGGAAAGGTATTTTCCCATATATTCCAGGGTTGTTTTACATGCCACAATCGACATAAGACCAACGGCTCTACCTTCCCTACGAAGAAAGTTGTGCTACGGATTTTTATCGCAAGTAAAATCTGTCGACCCCAGCTGGGTTTTAACCCACCAACATCGGGTCCTGAGGCAAGCACTTTATACTCTTTAAGACAACAAGAGGTCGATAGGTTAGTATTAGAATGGACCTTCAAGAGATGGGGTGTAATGAGGTGGACTGGATAGCAGGGATATGTGGCGTACTTTTGTAAGAGAGGCAATGAACTATCCAGTTCCTAATGTCATAAAGTAAAGATCTATGAAAGCCGTAGAACAGTGTAGGAAGTTAATGTCTCCCAGCTAACAGGCGGTCAGGTATAAAGGATGAAATCATATCTACAATCAAATGCCAGGCCTCCACCGTGGTTCGGATTCCACGTTAAACTGTAAGTCCTTCATTTCATCTCACAATCACCCTACCATTACACATTAGCGTAAGTGCGTATAACCCGAACGGGTAGTAAGACGCGGTGCTAATAATAATAATAATAATAATAATAATAATACTTGTTTTACTAAAAATAAACCGTACGCCAAGAAAATATTTTCCAATGCATAGTTTTACAACAAAAGTTAACCGTTAAATATAAAAGCAATTGACTTTTATGAGGAGAGTTGGGTAAGTGTTTGGCACACCAGACTCGCATCTTAGAGGCCAGGATTCGAAACCAGTTGCAGGGTTACCACTATTTTATCACTACAAAATCCCCTGTGTTTTACAGATTTTTCAGAAGGAATTTACAATTTTTCAAACAAAATATGGAGGAATGAAAGTAATGGTTTATAAGAGTAACTAGAATGACCATGAACTTATTAAAGAAATAGAGGGTGGCAATCAAGTTTGTAACTGATTTTTTATAATTTATGACTCATTTATTATTAAATAATTTTTTGTCGAGTTAAATAAAATTATTGCATTATTGTTAAATAAATGTATTTCACTTGATCTCTAGTTTTTATATTTAACAAATTAGTAATAAACTTTATTGCCAACATAAAGTCGTAAAGTAGCCCAGTGTTTGAATAAACGTGTTTAGTTCTTTTAGCCGGCTTTTTCTTCTATACACAGGCCTGCAATATAACTCTTTCGTTAAATGTTTTAAATTTACAACCATTCCATTATTTGTATTAGTTTTTTTATTTCGATATTCTATGTGTTCTTCCAGGCACTCTTCGTTTACCCTGAATGGTAGCAGTTTCACCTTGACGGACAACATTATAACCATCTGTCTAAGCTGCACCATAGTGTAATCCGTCAAGAAAAGCTCGCTTGCTTCCTTACGGAGTAAAGGAGGGGCGGTTGGATGATGAATATTATCATTACAACTTGTACACTTCGTCTACACTGTGAGGTCACAGTCTTACCTTGAAATGTTACACTATGGCCTTTCTTTTAAGATAGGGTCATAGTGTAAGCCGACAAGGTAGGACCGCCCCCTTTCAAGGCTGGATTGCCTGCTGTTTTTTCAATTAATCAAATATTATTTATGCTTTTAGTGAGGATTACTGCATCATAGACTCTGCCTTAAAATATGAGTGAAGAATGACACTGTGAATGGGACGAATCCTGGATAGCTCAGTGGTTAGAACATTGGCGTACTAAGCCAAAGGTCCCGGGTTCGATTCCCAGAATCATGTTTATTCAAAACCGTCTTAGGTTTTTTTTAATGAAGGGTAATCCCAATCATTGATAGAAGTTACTTTTTTATGTTATTGTAAAATCAGTATTTAATTAAAATATTTCATATTTTTTTAAATTAACCTATTGAGTAATGAATCAAGATGACAAAAGTTTTTCTCGTGATTGAACAATTAATTACCGCAAAGGTTTCTTGAGCAAGTGTTAAAATAATTTTTTTCCCCATTTGGTTTAGTGCATTCAAAACTGAGTAATCGATTAGATACAGAGAAATCATCTAAACATGTGTTTTTGTTTAAAGTATTTAATTGAGATGAAGAAATTTAAACACTTATAAAGTAAACCGAAAATAAAAACAGAAAAATATTTTCAACGAGATAAGGTTTAGTTAGTTAATATTTTTATGTTAAATCATTCATAAACCTCAAACCTGTAGGCACAGTATACTAGTGGTTTTTGAACTTAACTTAAAAGATTCATTTGATTAGTTTTATTATTTCCCAAAAGTAGGTGACCTGGCTGTCTAGGGGTAAGGTGTCAGACTTCTGTGCTGGCGGCCGGGGTTCAATCCTAGGTCCCGGCACAGATGTATCTGATTACCAAACCCTTCCTTCACCTCTGACAAGACATCTTGTGAATGTGGGGAATGATAGGCCTCCACCGTGGTTCGGATTTCGCACGTTAAACTGTAGGTCCTCCATTTCATCTTACAATCACCCTACCATTACACATTAGCGTAAGTGCGTACAACTCGAACAAGTAGTAAGACGCAATACTACCACTACCACTACTACTACTACTACCACTACCACCACCACCACTGCTACTACTACCATCACCACCACCACCACTGCTACCACAACTACTACTGAAATAATAATAATATTTCCCAATAAGTTTAGTATACCGTATTATATTTTGTGATTCACCTTTTAGATGCATGTTCTTTAATCAAAAATATACTCTATTCACGGTAGGAGTTACTCTCTGAAAGGACTTTTTTCCTACCAATATCCTACTATATAACATATTTCTGGTAGGAAAAAAGGCCTTTAAGAAAACAATTCCTACGCTGAACAGACTATAACTTATTATTTACCTCACTCTTGAGTTGAGAATGGGCACATGTATTTTATAAAGTCACAAATGTTTTAAATTAATTTAAATCAGATATCCGAACTTAAACCTGATTTTGTTGTCGTTTTTTCCCCTCAAGCGTATTTCAAGGTAAACGAAGTGTTCCGGCCTAGAACTTGTCGACGATTTATCCAGTTTGTGAGGTTCTGTAGTCAGTCAGTCAGTCAGTCCACGTGTCTGCCACTTGCTAGCAAGCACTCTATACACAATGTAACAACAACACAGCTGGAGTCTGTGCCTACCCTCCGTTCACAACGAGACAAGAAACGAGGTGGGCCAACACACGATACACACTTTTTTTAACAGCTTTGGAGAAGGTTGGGAGAGATTTCTTTTTAACTAAATAACAGTTCCTAAACAGTGGTTAATTATATCAACACAGGACTTTCAAACAAACTTAACCTAGGAAAACATATATTATAATAGGATCGTCGATACAATATTAAAGTTAAAAACAAAACGCTCGGAGTGGCAACAGTGCCATTTTCATAGGAAGGAATTTTTTAATAGAGAATACAAACATATTTTTTACGGTCAACAATGATAACATTTTACTATATTATTATTGTTAGTTTATAGGTATGGATATTATTAATTAAAAGTGACAGCTGCAGATAAAACCACTTGACGTATGAATGCTTGAAAGTAGTCAAAATATCATTGGCTCGCCTAAATAAAACTTTTTAAAATTAACAACTAGCACAGGTGTGAAACCTCACCACCCGCCGCCGCCGCAACGGCTTGGAAAGGTAAGTTTTATAGGTGGGAGAGGAGGGGGTGTTCATTACAAAATGTTATTATGCCATTAGCCAATAAAAGTTTTTATCCCGTATATAATGAGCCCTCCTTACCCCTTTTCTACTCCCAGAAAGGGAGCACTTGACCTTTGGGTGCCAGTCAGTAGGCCAAATGACCTTGGGCCTACTGACTGACAGCCTTCTGCCGCCCCAAGGCACGCACCCACACCTGTTGAGCGACTTGCGACACCGCCGGCACGAGGAGAAACTGTTGTATTAGCCAGTACGTTTCACAACAATGTTATCAACAGATTGATCTACGGGGATAAGGATGAGGAGGGACGGGAAAACCACCCCCAGTGACACCGGTCGAGATTCGAACCCAGTCCGGGCTATAGCAAACTCGACGCGGGTATAGTTCAGGTTAAGCATGCCAATCGCTTCTAAACAATAAATTAGTATTATTATTATTATTATTATTATTATTAGCACCACGTCTTACTACCCGTTCGGGTTATACGCACTTACGCTAATGTGTAATGGTAGGGTGATTGTGAGATGAAATGGAGGACCTACAGTTTAACGTGGGATCCGAACCACGGTGGAGGCCTGACATTCCCCACATTCACAAGTTGTGATTAATACACGTCTTGTCAAAGGTGAAGGAAGGGCTTGGTAGTCAGATAAATCTATGCCGGGACCGAGGATTGAACCCCGGACCCCAGCACAGATGTTCGACACCTTACCCCTAGACCGCCAGATCATCCTAAACAATAAAAAGAATCCTTCCAGAGGTAGTAGATAGTCCTTTCTTGAAGGCCTTTTATCTAACCAAAATACTACTATTCAGTAAGATTCTGGTACGAAATAAGGCCTTGCCAATCGGGCTTTCAACCAAAATGCACGCTACAGAGGGCTAGCGTCCTCCCCATACCAAAGCGACAAGACGCGGTGGCAGGAAATGCACTTTGGCCAGAGCGTGACTCGGACAGTTACATCACAGGGGTTTGATAAAAAATAATTTAATCTCCAAGCGATAACCCCCCCTCCCCTCGTCCGACAAACCACAACAAACAAAACTGAGCGCGGATTCAAGTCGGAGTAGCTGCCGAGAGACCTTGAACTATTCTATTCCGCCATTCCAACCCGCGTTAGAGACCACACAGGACGGTATCTGGAGAGACTTGTGTTGCACGTGGCCGAGTGGTTAGGAAATGGCCGGGAGGGACGTGTTTTCCCCTAACCTTCCTCCACGGCAATGAGGGATGAATCTCCTCTCAAGCGTCCGAGCTATACGCCTATGTACTAATTAGGCTAATGTGTTAGAGATTAGGAAGGGTAAATTAGACCAAGTGCTACCACATGTGCTTGGAGGGAGAGTGGAGAACATTTTTTTTAAACCACCCTCAGTGCACCCGAAAGATATGCGAACCTCGATCTCCCTGTCATCAGCAGTATAGTCCAACACGATAGTAGCGCGTTGGACCACGCGGGAACCGAAGCGGGTTCCTCCAAAGTTGCTAATAATAAGATGTACTAAAAGTACAAGGAAATAAACTGCCTGTACAATGGTGCCAACCTGCCACGACGGAGATTAGCTATAGAAGAGGGTGAATCGTTACAAGAAGAAAAGATCTTGTTAGATGCAATATATAAGTAAATTAAATATAGGCCTAAGTGACATTTTATAATTAATACAGTACATTTATTTATTTTCTAACTTTTTTTGTAGATTTTGTCTCGCCATAAACATTGACAAAAAAATCTTACGTAATATATATTGCGACCCCCCTCCCCATTCGTAGAAAATTCTGACCCCCCCCCCCCCCCCCACCAATAAAACCTTAAGTAATTTAAGGGCGGTCCCTTCCTTCAGAGTAAGGGGTTTCCATGGCCCTGTTATCTTACGAATATCCACCTGAAAGGTCTTTTCCTCTAAAAGAATCATACAAGGGCCTTCCAGACGTTGATTCGTAAGAAAATAGGACAATACCTGCGTTGGTTTCCAACAGATGTCAATTTCTTTTTTTTTTTAATTACCTATTAAAGTACGTTTAATTTAAAGTTTTAAATAAAAACATAGTTGGAGAGTATGACCACTATGAATTTTATAGGACTAAATACTCCCCAACACTTTAGTTCATTCGGTAGCGTGTATGCCTAGTGAACTAACGGTCCCAGGTTCAATTCCCGGCATGGCCGAAAAATGTTATCAAGGTTAAAATGCACTGAAGCGGGTATCAAATTATATAGATATATCAGTTGTTTCAGATACTGTAGAACTTAGATAATTCGAATTCATGTTTAATTCCCTTGAAACTTCTATTAAAACAATGTTAAAAAAAATCACGTGTAATTCGAAATTCTTTTGTTTAGTTCGAAGTAAAATTTCCTCGAAGATTAAAAACAGCCTGAAATCTCGCGTGGGAAACACGCTTACTACCCGACTGTTGCTGCGCGGATAGTAAGCTCTCTGCATGCAGGGGCACTCAAGTTTTGTGTTCCTTATGATCGGTTTGTAAACTTGGATGAGAAGCTAGCAGTTTGCGGTGAACTTAGATGTAGATGTTAACATTATAAATGACAGTGCATCTTCATATGAAGAAAGGAAACGGACGGAACTTCCAGAGAAGCCGATCTCAACTTCTACACAGGCCATGGACCACAGCGAAGAGTTGAGACGGTTTGTAAACCGCTCTATTTTCCAGACGATCAATAAACTAGAAAAGTTTACTACAACTCAAAGTATTATTTAAAAAAAAAAAATTTTTTTTTTAGATTTTTAAAAACACTTTTTAAATACAGTATTTTGTACTGTACAAATTGCTATAGAAAAGCTAATAATAAAATGATACGTATACATTATTGTATTTTACTTCACTGAATAATTGAGTTTTTTTAGTTATTTTTCTAGCTCAAATAAAAACTTCCCCTAATTCGAATTTTTCTAGGGGTTCCCTCATCTTCGAATTAACCAGGTTCGACTGTATAATGAATTACATTAGTCCGGAAGAAATTGAAGTTTTTTTTTGTTTGTTTTGTTTATAAAACTTTTGCCAGTAAAAAAAACTAATAAGAAGTGATCATTTGTCTGGTTTTCTGGTTCGAGTGTTATCGTGTCTCTAATATGCCTGTTAATCGGACGTGAGATACGCTCTTTAGGAGGCTCCACAGAGCTACATTTGGAGCAGAAATTTGGGACTCCTAGGAAGATGGAAAATAAATACTTGGAGGGGTTTGAAATGTGGAGCCGGAGAAGAATTGAGAAGATAAGGTGGACAAGTCCCGGGAAGAGTGGGTGAGAAGAGAACCATTTTGGATGTGTCCTTCGGTACAAAGCAAACTGGATCGGACACATCCTTGGGAGGAACTGTCTTCTTCATGACGTCATAGAAGGAAAGGTCGAGGGAAAGAGGAGCTTAGGAAGAAGGAGGCAGAGGACAGAGCGCATTGGCGGTCTAAGTTTACTAACAAAATGTAAGGATGAAGCTGTCGTGACACAGAACACCTAGTATCAATAAACAGTTACAGTACATGATAACAAAAGTATGACCCGTTTATCAATCGACACTGTATACAATGATAATAATGATAAACATCCTCCAGTGGAAACCGCGGCCATGCCAACTCAATGATTCCGATTAAAATAAAACCTTTAGTCACGATGACTCCGTCCGCTTGGTATGCTGACTACGCTCACGTTACTTTGCTATCAGCGAGCGTTAAATACCGTATGGATCCATAAATAGCTCTCCATTTTTACAAACAGGGTTGGCGTAGTGTTCTGCCTCCATGACTACTGACTCGGTAGGTCGGGGTTCAATCCTTTGTTCGCGCGAATGCGGGTGCAGTTTCAACTCATCTTCTTCACCTTTTGTCCTAGCTACGGATAGCTCCGACGGCCATTACGATGTGTTATGGCAATTGATAAAAAGAAAAATCCCTTTGGTTATAGAGAGAATTTTTCTTAAATGGTTTCCTACTCTCCTTTCACTCAAATGCGGATATATTTCCTCTTGAATTATATTCCCCCCCCCCCCCCCTCACTACTTATTTGTGTAAATAGATACGAAGGAACCGGACGGTTAGTAAGACCCAGTGCATACACAACATATCAATATATATATATAAGATCAACGAACGTTTAGTCAACGTGATATAGATTATCAACGTTTAGTCAACGTGATATAGATCATCAACGTCTAGTCAACGTGATATATATATAAATTATCAACGTTTAGTCAACGTGATATATATAGGTTATCAACGTTTAGTCAACGTGATATAGATAATCAACGTCTAGTCAACGTGAACCTAGTGGAGCAACTCAAAGTCAACGTGACAGCCCCATCATCTCAAGTAGAGTGTGCCAGACGTTGCGCTGACCACTCGACCTTCCGACTCTCGATATGTAAAGTGTATTACTCGCACGACTGACGCGTGGGACACAAGAAACATTCACACAAATGGATAACCAAATAAAACCTCTAGTGAGCACACACACGCACACACGCTCGTATAGCGACGCTTTTATCGCCCCTTCTCCCACGAGTTTCCGCTCGCGGCCCACAGGTAGAATGTCCAAGTGTATCTGGCGTGGGTAAGAGTTCTAGCTTAGGTGCTACTAAGAACCAACAGGGTTGCCAATATTTTCTTAATACAAAATTGACCTAGTTTCTGGGGGAGGGGGGTCAGAAAGCATTCGCATTTTCCAGACACTTGAGATTTAGATAAGGTGACCTGGTGGTCTAGGGGTAAGGTGTCGGACTTCTGTGCTGGTGTCCGGGATTCAATCCTTGGTCCCGACACAGATTTATCTTATTACCAAACCCTTCCTTCACCTCTGACAAGACATCTTGTGAATGTGGGGAATGCCAGTTCTCCACCGTGGTTCGGATTCCACGTTAAACTGTAGGTCCTCCATTTCATCTCACAATCACCCTACCATTACACATTAGCGTAAGTGCATATAACCCGAATGGGTAGTAAGACGTGGTGCTAATAATAATAATAATAATAATAATAATAATAATTTAGATGTAGAGCTAATAGATATTCTAGAGACGTCTTGTGACATTCATTGAGATATCAAAGTAACAATAGGCCTATTTGTACATACCTTCTAAAAAGGTCACGATTATAGACCACACAACGGTTGAGTGAAGGGCACTACTCACTGAGTTAAGGTGCCGCGCTGCCCACTGAACTAAGGCGCAGCGCTACTCACTAAGTTAAGGTGCCGCGGTACCCACTGAACTAAGACGAGGGACTTAAGCTCCATTAAGGCCACGCTTGAACACCTGAGCTTCATTCTCCCGATAACTAACCATTTTAAAACCGACAATTCGTATCAGTACAATATTCTAAATTGTACAAAGCGAGCCACATATATATTTCATCCAAATCTAAGGTACAGTAAAATATTGCCGAGATTAATAACGTTCTCACCTTATCTTTTTGATTTCATAAAACAATGCGTACAGCGTAGTCATGGTAAACCTTTGTGGCTGACAAGGCATGGCCAGTTAAAGGTGTGTAAAAGGGCTAAGAGGAAGGGGGGAGAACAGCCCCTCAACCAGCCTCTTCCAGTTGATTGAGCTGCTGCAGAGATTATCTCACAAGGTGTTGTTCCGAGAAGTAGGAGCAACCCTTGGGCCTGTCCAGAAGAGAGATGGACACATACACGTACACTCAGTTTACTCTAAAACTCTGCACTACACCACGGACCCGTCCTTTTATCTAATAGAAAAATCACTAGATTTAGCTTCAAGTGTTCATACTTCAAGTTTCTGCAGCAGGATGGATAATCTCAGTACTTACAAAATAACACTAATTAAATAGAATGTTAGCAATTTTCCCCGCAAAATTAAGTGGCGTGTAGCAGACTTTCCTTGTCTGACTTACACTATGGACCTGTTTATAAGCTACACCATAGTGGCACAAAGCAAGGTATCATTCTTACCTTTATGACCTACATTCTACACTATAGCACCCGCCTCTGTGGCGCAGTTGGCTAACGCGCTAGTCGTGTTGAGCCCGACTGCTAAGGACGGGGAGATAGAGGTTCGAATCTCGGTCGGGTGAACTGGGGGTGGTTTTTCCTAAATGGACTTCCACTCTCCCTCAACGCAAATGCGGGTTCACTTCCTTTAATTCAACCTTCCTAATTCCTAATCCATTAGTGTAATTAGTACTGAAGCGTATAACCCGAACGGGTAGTAAGACGCGGTGCTAAATAATAAAAATACACTATGGCCCTATCTTATAAGCTACACCATAGTGGAACAAAGCAAGGTAAGTACACTTAGTTTACCCTGAAAGGTAGCAAGCTTAACTGGGATAGATCCCCTATGGTGTAGCTTATAAGATAGGGTCATTGTGTAATCAGTCAAGGTAAACTGAATGTATAATATCTAATAAATCCCCAACTAACATGATATTTATTCCAACTTCATGACACGTGGACAGCACGTAGCTTTGAAACAAACCAGTCATCGCGTCCAAATGACGTTTGATGCATTATTCACAAGATAAAACACAAACAAAATAAAACTGGCGATTACAAGCACTATAAGACTTTTAATTACTATAAACCCACATCGGTGGACATGTTTGGACGAAAACCGCTACTATAATGTTTTAGGGAATAGTAATTATAGTTTGTAGCATGTTATTCTCATAGCAACTCAAAATATAGAATAACATTCCAGCATAGTTCCCTCTTTTCCTGACAAAAAAAAAAAAAATCCAGATATATTTTTTAAAGGCTTTTCATTCGGTTGTAAGACTTTGAGCAAATGATTTTTGAAATGTGGATTATCCTTAGAAGATATTTAAAGTGGTTCTTGCCGGGACATTTTCTGAAAATTTTATTCCTCTTAAAAACTATTTATTTAAAATGCTCTTCACCAAACATATTTTTGAAATTTGAAACGATTTGTCATATGGCAAGAAGTAGTAACCAAGAAGCCGTGATTACGAGACATTTTAATCATCTTAGAAATTAATTAATGATTTAATTGGCCGAAACAAATATTATTACGGTTGACTTTTTTGTGTGTGTCTTTTAGGTCATTAATAACACCGTGAAATTTTTTTTTATTAATAAAAATATAGTTCCGCAAAAAAAGAACCTGTAGACGTTCTCCACCTTAAGACAATTAGTCTCACTCTTTATTGCTTCGAGGCAATAACAAACTGTACCTTTACTGGCCGGATAATAACAGTCTGGACTAGACAATAACACTCACCCCACTTTCTTGACCGCTCAAGTTCTTGCTGTGCTGGTGGTATTTCCAGTACTGGTGCTGATTCTGCTGATACCGCAGGGGTTGGTGGGGGTGAGACTGGTAGCAGCACGCGCTAGGGGTGTTGTTGTTCAACAGGTTGAACTCGGGGACGGGGTTCAAACCCCTCCCGCCGTACCCCTGGTGACCAACCCGCCTCATCATCACATCAGAGTCGTCCTTACCTCCCGAGGGGACATATAAAATATAACAACCCCCGCCGAGTTCCGATTGACAGAATTGAGGGACCGACGAGGAGTGGGGGTGAAATCTGGATTGGATAACGTCTCTTCTAATACATATAGATATATATATATTATTTGCAACACTCGAGAGAAAAATAAAGTTCTAATTCCTGCCAATTGCGTCACAAAAGAGGAAAAGATAAAGAAAACTAGATTCAAGAACTTAAATTGAAATAAAATTAAGTCAAATTTGTTCAATTATGTGAGAAAACTAATATTTTTTTTTTTCCAGAGTGATGTCAGCTCGAACCATAATCGACACGCTCACATACACAGATACACACACGCGGTCCTCGAAGCCGGGACAGCGGCCCGGAAGAAAGAGCGATATCAAAACACACGTCAGTAGTCTCGCGCGCCAACACAAAGAATGGCGGCGGCTCTCGGAGAGCCAGAGAGGTAAGCACTGGGCCGGAGAAGCAGTGACGACAACCGCGCAGCACCGCCAACTTGACGGGGCGAAAATACACCAGCGGACTAAGATCCGTCGCGGTCTGTCGGTGGTTTGTATACGCGAATTGAGAGATTTAGATTCGTATTTCACTGGAGGAACAGTTACTGCTAATTAAACCATCACCCTTTCACGGATACTACGTAGGCCTACACTTCATTTACCTTGAAGGATTATACAATGGCCCTATTTTTATATAAACTACAGCCTAGATAGAAACGTGCAAGGTAGGCTCGCAATCTTTCAGCAGGGTTGCCACTATTTTCTTATTACCAAATTCCCTGTGTTTTCCAGATTTTCCAGAGAAAATTTTCATTTTTCCAGACACCTAATAGATATTATAAATATAATTATAGAGGCATGTAATTTAGTTTGAAAGAAATTTTTAGAAATGAAGAGTGGTAATTTGTCATTGGAAGCATGTTTTATTGTGCAAGAGAAACACATGTTTAAGAATTATTTGGAAAATGATGAGAAATGAATGACACATTTTCTAGAAGGAAAAATTGGTTATATTTTCTGTCTACCCTAAATGGAATGAAAAAAAAAAGGGAAATGCCAAAAATACAATTTTGAGTTTAAATGTGGGGGTGGAACGAGACATTTGTCTTATTAGCGGGGGTGAGTGGAGGAAGCCGAAAATGTGTGGCATTTTCCGAACGAAAACGAGTCGTCTCAGTTGCATTCAGGACTTATCTCAAGCTGATGAGGTGCTGGTAAGCATAGTCATCATAAATGAGACGTGTTCCAATCAGACTGCTCAATTCTCCAGTTACAAATTTTAGTCTATATTGTTCCGCTTGCAAGCACTTTATTGCCCAAATTCACTAACAAATTCCAGTAAATTCTAGCTTTTTGGTGAAATTCCCTGTGTTTTCCCGGTTTTTTCCAGACACAAACAAATTCCCTGTCTTTTCCCGGTTTTACCTGTTTTCCAGGTGCGTGGCAACCCTGTTCAGGGTACACAGAGTGTATAGTCTGATTTTCATAGGAAACCCGTTATTTGAACGGGCGTGTTCGAGTTCCTCCACGAAAGCTGATTTAATCCCCCTTTCGATAAAGGTCACATAATTCTTTGATCAAGTTCCTCCACTTGGTGTGTTGGAGGCTGTGGGGAGGCGGAAAGGAGGGGGGGGGGAGTTGAGTTCCTTCACGACACCTTAAGGAATGGATTATAAGTATAGTTGGTTAATTTCTACATATACTTATGGTGCTCATCCAACCTAACTTAACCTAACCTTTCATGCTTTAACGAATTTCGTTCTTATTAAATTTTGTAATGAAGTTGGTTAATTTCTACATATACTTATGGTTCTTACCCAACCTAACTTAACCTAACCTTTGATGCGTTAACGAATTTCGTTTTTATTTAATTTTGTAATTTACTGTGCGAAGATTCCCTCCTTGAGGTGTTGTGGAGGAACTCGACATCCCCGTTTTTAACACAGGAAACTCACGATACCACAAAAACGGAAGAAAAGAAATTTACAATTGTATTTACATTCTTAGCCAATTTAATTAATCATATAACACACTTCGGTGGCCGCGAGATCTAACGCGCTATCATCGCAATAGATTGACTGCCTAAGACGGGGAGATCCAGGTTCAAGTCTCGGTCGTGTGTACTGAGTTTTATTTTACCAAAATGGTTTTCCCCTTTCCCTCCACGCAAAGGCAGGTACACTTTCTATAAATATTAACTTCCCGATTCCTAAAACCACTAGCGTTATTAGTACTTAAACGTATAGTCCGAAAGGGTATTTACTTGGCGCGTTGCTTAAAACAATAATGTAAGGATAAGCTATGCAGTAATCCATAAGGAAGCTTATGATCACATTTTAGACGAACTTTATAATTAATGAATCAAATAATACCTATTTTCTATATTTATACAATGCCAAATTTTAGTAACTTTCAATCAGTGTCGGTGGTCGAAAGTGGACCTCCTATAAAAATCAGGGTTTACGCGTGCTGATGTGAGTGAGTGACTGTGACAATACTTCTGCTGAGAAAGAAATGTGTTTGGGTGAGTAGGCGGCCCTCCTTTCTTCGAGAAGCGGGGGAACTTTGGACAAGTAAGTGTCCCAAGTGCCCAAGTGCACACGTGTCCAAGTGCCTAGTGTCAAAGTGCCCAAGTGTCGACCTCGGTTTTCTTGGGGTAGACTGCTCGCCTTAGGACCCGATGTTCGTGGGTTCAAACCCAGCCGGGGTGGACGGATTTTTCTTGAGCGATGAACATCCGTTGCACAACTTCTTTCGGAAGGGAAGCAAAGCCATCTGTCTCATGTCGATTGTGGCGTGTAAAAGAACCCTAGAGAGTATGTGAAAATACCTTTCCCGGAAAAATTGGCGGCCCTTTCATTCTCGCTCGTAGAAATTCTCATGTGGGTGGTGGCACATCATCAGTCGGTTCAGAACTCTCACATTAAATCACTAAACTTAGGTTTATTTTTCTGACGACTTTAGTGCCATTGTGTTGGGTATTAGTGACCTAACCTAGGCGAAGAGGATGACGAGAGGTCACAGTCGCAGGGTGGAATACACTAGCGCACTCTTTTAACTGTCTGAATCTTGTTGATCGATGCTATTCCGCAACACAACTAGCCTAAGGAGGGTTCGGTCAGTTGTTGGATCTGATATCTTGAGGCGAGAGATCACCAAGACAGCAGTTGGCAGCGGTATTTGCCATTTGAGCTGTGGTAACTGACAGCTATTAACATTTACAAGATCTACTCTCATGTATCCATTCGCCAAACCACATGATCTGCACGACCAAACCTCCACCACGGGCTACTTAGAACCATTACCCAACTTTAAGCTGACTAAAACCTCTTCCACAGACCACCCAGACCTAGACCCCCTCCCCTCAAAACTGACCAAACCTCTTCCACGGACCACCCAGACCTAGACCCCCTCCCCTCGAAACTGACCAAACCTCCTCCACGGACCACCCAGACCTAGACCCACCTCAGAGTTGACCAAACCTCCTCCACGGACCACCCAGACCTAGACCCCCTCCCCTCAAAACTGACCAAACCTCCTCCACGGACCACCCAGACCTAGACCCACCTCAGAGTTGACCAAACCTCCTCCACGGACCACCCAGACCTAGACCCCCTCCCCTCAAAACTGACCAAACCTCCTCCACGAACCACCCAGACCTAGACCCACCTCAAAGTTGACCAAACCTCCTCCACGGACCACCCAGACCTAGACCCACCTCAGAGTTGACCAAACCTCCTCCACGGACCACCCAGACCTAGACCCCCTCCCCTCAAAACTGACCAAACCTCCTCCACGAACCACCCAGACCTAGACCCACCTCAAAGTTGACCAAACCTCCTCCACGGACCACCCAGACCTAGACCCACCTCAGAGTTGACCAAACCTCCTCCACGGACCACCCAGACCTAGACCCCCTCCCCTCAAAACTGACCAAACTTCCTCCACGGACCACCCAGACCTAGACCCACCTCAGAGTTGCTCGCTAGTTCAGTCCACGAGTCCCAACACCGAATAAATCATTCCAATAATTCAGGTCAGCAACTCAAGACGTTGTCATAATTACACAGGAGGACCAGTCCATAGACAAGTGGAGCGGGTCACGTGATTGGGCGCTTAGAGGGGTCAGCAACAGTTTCAAGGGGACCCGCGGACGATTAGTTTCATCACGCCAGTGCCCTCTTCGGGGTGGAAGTGGAGCCCATCTACGATAGGAGTGTTGGTAACTGACTGCATTAGTCAAAACTTACACAATCCCTAAACTTTTTATTTTTATTTTAACAGTTTTTACATTATTGAAACACAAAATTCTGAAAATAACCGTTTGGGTGTTTTTTGGGGGAAAGCGGCATCCGTGGTTCACTTAAAAATACTTTAAAAATTAGAGCTTTTAAAAGCCACAATATCTTTTAATAAAGTAAGACAGCGGATCAGACAAAATATTGGGTGGTTGATGACGTCATAAAAACTTGTGTTAGGTTGTGTTCATGCAAGTTTTAACCTAGTACTTCATACAGCACTATCATATCTCTTATTGCCACAACCACCAAACAAAAAATCTAAGAGTTTATTAATATTTTTTGTTCTTTCAATAATTTACGAAAAAGCAAATTATACAGTAATCCGTAGGGTGGTATTATTTATTAGAAGCGTTTAGTAACACTTTTGATTAATATGTTACTAAGAAAATAACAGATATTTCCAAATTAGTGCCTTTCAACCAACGTTTGCGATACAAATCTACTGCTGGCTGCCAGTTAACACCACTCATACGGTGAGTGGACGTTAGGGTCCTCCGATCCATCCCCACTGGTTGCTTTTCTCCGATTTTGGTGTTACTCGTTTGGTGTTAAGACTCCTAATTATATAATTATTGTTTTTACTAGCCCTTGAAGCAATATGGGCTATAAGCGTCCGGGAGCCGGATTAAGAAGCGCACCAAATCACTCGATCCAAATGATGACTAACAATTGCCAACTCTACCGGGATCCGAACCAAAGGATCACGCAGGACTTTGGGCCGTATTTTGAGGATAATACCCCTTACCGATCTTGCCCACAACTAAGGCCGGTGATCACATAGTGTAACGTGTCACTCTCGTCGTCAGAACTGGACTGCCGGTGAGGCTGCGTCAGTAGGGTTTATTCCACTCTGAAGCTTTATTTACATACTTTTTTTTTAAAGGAATTCCCCTGGATAGTTTCTTATAGAGTTGCCCCATAGCAACCAAAGGTGCCGGACTCCTGAGTTGGTGTAACCCCAAGGGAGTTTCTTATAGAGTTGCCCCATAGCAACCAAAGGTGCCGGACTCCTGAGTTGGTGTAACCCCAAGGGAGTTTCTTATAGAGTTGCCCCATAGCAACCAAAGGTGCCGGACTCCCTAGTTGGTGTAACCCCAAGGGAGTTTCTTATAGAGTTGCCCCATAGCAACCAAAGGTGCCGGACTCCTGAGTTGGTGTAACCCCAAGGGAGTTTCTTATAGAGTTGCCCCATAGCAACCAAAGGTGCCGGACTCCCTAGTTGGTGTAACCCCAAGGGAGTTTCTTATAGAGTTGCCCCATAGCAATCAAAGGTGCCGGACTCCTGAGTTGGTGTAACCCCAAGGGAGTTTCTTATAGAGTTGCCCCATAGCAACCAAAGGTGCCGGACTCCCTAGTTGGTGTAACCCCAAGGGAGTTTCTTATAGAGTTGCCCCATAGCAACCAAAGGAGCCGGACTCCTGAGTTGGTGTAACCCCAAGGGAGTTTCTTATAGAGTTGCCCCATAGCAACCAAAGGTGCCGGACTCCCTAGTTGGTGTAACCCCAAGGGAGTTTCTTATAGAGTTGCCCCATAGCAACCAAAGGAGCCGGACTCCTGAGTTGGTGTAACCCCAAGGGAGTTTCTTATAGAGTTGCCCCATAGCAACCAAAGGTGCCGGACTCCTGAGTTGGTGTAACCCCAAGGGAGTTTCTTATAGAGTTGCCCCATAGCAACCAAAGGTGCCGGACTCCTGAGTTGGTGTAACCCCAAGGGAGTTTCTTATAGAGTTGCCCCATAGCAACCAAAGGTGCCGGACTCCTGAGTTGGTGTAACCCCAAGGGAGTTTCTTATAGAGTTGCCCCATAGCAACCAAAGGTGCCGGACTCCCTAGTTGGTGTAACCCCAAGGGAGTTTCTTATAGAGTTGCCCCATAGCAACCAAAGGTGCCGGACTCCCTAGTTGGTGTAACCCCAAGGGAGTTTCTTATAGAGTTGCCCCATAGCAACCAAAGGTGCCGGACTCCCTAGTTGGTGTAACCCCAAGGGAGTTTCTTATAGAGTTGCCCCATAGCAACCAAAGGAGCCGGACTCCTGAGTTGGTGTAACCCCAAGGGAGTTTCTTATAGAGTTGCCCCCTAGCAACCAAAGGTGCCGGACTCCTGAGTTGGTGTAACCCCAAGGGAGTTTCTTATAGAGTTGCCCCCTAGCAACCAAAGGTGCCGGACTCCCTAGTTGGTGTAACCCCAAGGGAGTTTCTTATAGAGTTGCCCCCTAGCAACCAAAGGTGCCGGACTCCTGAGTTGGTGTAACCCCAAGGGAGTTTCTTATAGAGTTGCCCCCTAGCAACCAAAGGTGCCGGACTCCTGAGTTGGTGTAACCCCAAGGGAGTTTCTTATAGAGTTGCCCCATAGCAACCAAAGGTCCCCCCCTCCCTCCCCTCAGGGTAGTATCGCCGACGTTGGTAGCGGGACACACATTCCTCGGTCCCTCGAGCCATGCAAGCGAACAAGCCAACAAGAAGCCAAGCAAGCCCAGCCCACGCGCGACAACTCCGCTGATCATGATGTAAATAGTCCTGGCTAGAAACCGTGCCGTGGCGAGCCGAACCAACAGACCGGGCCGTCACGAGCAGACAAGTTCGAGGAGCAAAGCGGAGGCTGTTGCTGGCACCAAGCAGTCTGGACGGCGAGGTACAGTCGCGTACAATCGGACTGGCCGGTGAAGAGTAATACGTCTACCCTGCTGTGACAAAGAGGTTTATGTTCAGATGGAAGGCGAGTCATCCATTGCGAGGGATAATCTTTACTCTCAGAATAATAGTTTTAATTATATAACAGTTCCCTCACAGTAATAAATTAAAAATGGGTCTAGAACAGGAGTCGTCATCGACAAACTGTGCGGTGAGATTGTAGGGGAAGCGAGAAAGGTCAATGTTTTTGCAAGTTTTTATATACTTTTTTTGTCAATATAACTAAAATATTACTTCAGTTTCTACTGGAGAAATATTTGAGTTATTTTAGCAGAGAATAAAAATGCTATAGAAACTGCAAAAACATTGGCCTTTCTCGCTTTACCTACAATCTCAACTTAGTACCCGTTCAGGTTGTAGGCATATTTACTAATTACGCTAATTTGTTAACAATAAAGATTGGATTTAGAGAAAGTGTACCAACATTTGCACACTCAGTACACTCGACCGAGATTCGGATACCAATCTTCCCGTCATCAGCAGCCACGTCTTGAAAAAGGGTCAATTTTCGACATTTACTAGATTTAATATTTTTAATATATTAATTATTCGCTCAGTGCCTTTGTGAGATCTGAATATAGCCTCCTCTTAAGAGGACAAAAAAAAGATCAACAAGTTTATAAAACATAAGATAAGATTTAGATTGTGTTTAAAAGTTCAATAGCTAAAATGCTGTGTTATTTAAAAAAAAAATATCTTTCTCATCAACTGTTTCCAGCTTGTGGCCGGATCATTTTAGTAAAATACCTCTATCAATTCTTCTTCTTTCCTCCTTCTTTTAAGTCATTCCATTCTTCTCCTCTCACTTAAACACTTTATTTTATTTGTTCCTCCCATCTCTTTTTTGGCCTCTCCTGCGGCCTTTTCCTTACATATTTTATTTTCATCATTTTCTTTGGCATCCTCTCTTTTTTCCACCCTCATTACATGACCATACCATCTCACCCTTGCTTCCTCTACTATCTCATGTACTCCAACATCATCATTACATGTCCATACCATCTCAGCCTTGCTTCCCTAACTATCTCATATACTCCAACATCCTCATTACATGATCATACCATCTCATTCTTGCTTCCTCTACTATCTCATGTACTCCAACATCCTCATTACATGTCCATACCATCTCAGCCTTGCTTCCTCTACTATCTCATGTACTCCAACATCATCATTACATGTCCATACCATCTCAGCCTTGCTTCCTCTACTATCTCATATACTCCAACATCCTCATTACATGATCATACCATCTTAGTCTTGCTTCCTCTACTATCTCATGTACTCCAACATCATCATTACATGACCATACCACCTAACCCTTGCTTCCTCTACTATCTCATGTACTCCAACATCCTCATTAGATGACCATACCATCTCAGCCTTGCTTCCTCTACTATCTCATGTACTCCAACATCCTCATTACATGTCCATACCATCTCAGTCTTGCTTCCTCTACTATCTCAAGTACTCCAACATCCTCATTACATGTCCATACCATCTCAGCCTTGCTTCCTCTACTATCTCATGTACTCCAACATCATCATTACATGTCCATACCATCTCAGCCTTGCTTCCTCTACTATCTCATATACTCCAACATCCTCATTACATGATCATACCATCTCATTCTTGCTTCCTCTACTATCTCATGTACTCCAACATCCTCATTACATGTCCATACCATCTCAGCCTTGCTTCCTCTATTCTCATGTACTCCAACATCCTCATTACATGTCCATACCATCTCAGTCTTGCTTCCTCTACTATCTCGTATACTCCAACATCATCATTACATGCCCATACCATCTCAGCCTTGCTTCCTCTACTATCTCATATACTCCAACATCATCATTACATGTCCATACCATCTCAGTCTTGCTTCCTCTACTATCTCATATACTCCAACATCATCATTACATGCCCATACCATCTCAGCCTTGCTTCCTCTACTATCTCATATACTCCAACATCATCATTACATGTCCATACCATCTCAGCCTTGCTTCCCTTAAATAATGTATTTTTACTCCTACAAATGTTTTCTCTGCCGCGGCCCACAGGTTAAAAGACTGTCCAGCCAACCAAGCGACTGGTTTATTGCGATGCGAGTATTTCTTCTCTGTTGAATGGCAAGCACTTCCAAGTGAGCCGCGTCTCTACAATCTGTAGGACAAGGAGGCCTACTAGGGGTTCAACGAGCCTTGGTTCGATCCCAGACACCGACTAAAATAATACAGTATTATGTGCTCTTGCGGTGGTTAAGTTAGTTTGACCCGCTTCAGTGGCCGAACGGTTTAAGGCGTCATTCTCGTGCTAAACTTGGCCTGCTCAAAACTGGTAGATCAGGGTTCAAATCCCGGTAGGGTCTATTGAATGTGGTTTTCCCCTAAATTGTTTCCACACAAATGCGGTTAGATTACCTCTAAAAAAAAGATTCTTTCCTCATCCTTACTCGCCCAGTGACGCCTCAAACCGTGTGGGGAGGGAAGATCATTCCCCAGGGAACGTTAACACGGTTATGTTCAGATTTGTGTATACTGAAACGAGTTAGGGGTCATGTACTAATCAGGACTTTATTGTGCGTTGTTTTCAATTAAAATTGAGCCAAAGTTCAAAATATGAACTCGGATATGTAGATTTTACTATGTGTATTAATTATAAGAGAAATGTGTGATGTGTTTGTTTTATCTTTACATCAGCCCTGACCTCCCCTTATAATGTGACCGTAACCAACTTGTGACTTTGATATTTCCTAAGAACGACACACTCGAACTTTCATGATCACAATATGATACACAAAATACAGTCCGAGCCAAATAAGTACCAACGTTTTCGGCACATTATTAAAGGTACAAAAACCATTTCCACATATTCAGACGTCAAGTCATGTGACATGCGACTATCCCTTTTGATAGATGCTATCGGGGTGACCTGTCGGTCTAGGGGTAAGGTGTCAGACTTCTGTGCTGGCGGTCGGGGTTCAATGCTCGGTCGCGGCACAGATTTATCTGATTACCTAACCCTTCCTTCACCTCTGACAAGACATCTTGTGAATGCGGGGAATGCCAGGCCTCCACCGTGGTTCGGATTCCACGTTAAACTGTAGGTCCTTCGTTTCATCTCACAACCACCCTACCATTACACATTAGCGTAAGTGCGTATAACCCGAACGGGTAGTAAGACGCGGTGCTAATAATAACAATAATAATGATAGATGCTATCAATACCTATAGAAGACAAATAATATAATAAAATATTACCAACGTTGGGTGCAAAGAAATATATTTGAATTTTCTAAACCGTTCTTCTAACCCAAATCAGGGTATATCTGGGATTCGAACCAAGGCCATTCCAAACTTGAGCGCTCTCGGCCACGATAGAGCAACCTAAACTAAGGATGCCCGCTAATGGTCTAAGGCGCTTAAGGCGTCACTCTCGTAATGGACTGGACTGCAGATGACAGTGATATCGGGGTTCGAATCACGATCGGGTGTAATGAGGGTGTTTTTTTCCCCCTTATTTATTTCCCACTCTCACTCACACGTGAATACGGGTACACTTCATATAAAGCCAATCTTTATCATCCATAAAACATTAGTGTAATTAGTAAATATGCATATTCCAAACAGGTAGTAAGACTTAAAAAACAAACCACTAAAACTATGACAGAATGCTTACAAAACTTCTATTATAAAAACCATTGTCTTTTCTAGACAATATATCTTTTCCTCATCAATCCATTCGCCACTTTGGTTTTCCACTCTCCCTCCACGCAAATGTGTGTCAATGTGGTATTAAAAACCAGCACTGTACAACCAAGAACAAACTCGTGTTAGAACGCCACATTTAGGAAAAAGCATTTTAGGTATTTTCATCGAGAAACAAAATATCTTAATTTGATCTAAGAAAAAAGGTGAGAAATTAATGTAATAGCTACTTATTTTTTGTTTAGTTATCTGACATTCCTCTAACATATAAAAATTCCTCAAATTTTCCCTATCTGTCACCGCTATGTTTAATTTTATTTTATATAAATTTCACCTTCAAGCATGTAGGCGGGATTTGAACACGAGTTTCTTAAAAGATCGGTAATATGGTAAAGTACAAAGCAGCGCCCTAGCCAGGGTTGCCAATATTTTCTTACTGCCAAATTCCCTGTGTGTTTCCAGGTGTTCCAGAAGGAATTCCAAATTTTCCAGGGAGCTTAGCTCGAAGAAATGAGCACTAAAATTTAATTGCTCATCAAAATATGTTTTAAGTCATTTAGCTATATATATAAAAGGTATTTAACGTGCACATTCTGAACTGACTAATTATATATGTACACGAGAATTTCTATGAGTGAGAGCGAAAGGACCTATCAATTTTGCCGGGAAAGGTATTTTCTTTCACATTCCACAATGGATATGGGACAGACACAGCTTTATTCCCCCCTCCCCCCACATAAAGTTGTGCTAGGGAATTTTATCTCTCAAGAAAAATCCGTGTACCCCTGCTGGGTTTGAACCCACGAAAATCGGGTCCTGAGGCGAGCACTTTGCCCCAAGACCGCCCAGGTCGACAAGGGGATAAAAGACATGTTTGAATCAGCGCGCTTAAATCTTCAGTTCACGTTTTCGTCCATCCAAAATGTCCCGAACTAACAAATATTCCAGTATTTTTTTTACTATATTTTGCAAGATCCCCCGTTCTCGGCTACGTGAGGAACTATCAGATCAGTGGACAGGCCACAGATGAGCGAGTTCTTACAGCCTGTATTATTATATTCTCTCGTTTGAGCCGAGTGAAATCGTCCGGAGCGCGTGTTGTTCACAGCCGGCGACTATTATAATTACAAGGCAGTACGAGTGCTGAGCGAACCAGTTCAGTTCCCAGTATTGCTGTGACGTCATCTCAACACGGAGATAAACGTCTCATGATCCGAGGCGACACAGCGTCTGCTGCTTCGTTCTCCTCTCTCTCTCTCTCTCTCTCTCTCTCTCTCTCTAACTAGGGTGCAGAGACCAACATCAAGGTTGACTCGTGCGGCGAGATATACAAACACCCAGAATGCAGAGATAAACAATGAGGTTGAATCATACAACGAGAGACAAAAACACCCATGGTACTGAGACTAGCTTCGAGGATGAATCATGGGCTGACCAAATGCATGGTTCTTTGTGACGTCAATGTGCGAGAGACCATGGAGTATAGAATATGACGAGTTATAAATGTCGAAGGTGGATCTTAATTTGTTCTTGCGGCACCAGTTGACCGCGGTCGCATCAAAGTTTTCGTGCGGACCTCTGCAGACCAAGACAAAGACGGTGTCGCAACAAGCCACAGGAATAAATGACTGGACACCCCTCCACCACCAACAACACTCTTCCCCCACCCCTACCTCCGACGAAACCTTACCCGCTTCGGTGACTGCGTGGTCTAACGCGCTACTCTCATGTTGGACTAGACTGTCAAAGACAGTGAGAACGGGTGTACTAAGGTTTTTTCCTAAATAGTTTTCTACCAGGTTTTTCATGCAAATGCGGGTGCATTTACATTAAATTATTTTTCTCCTAATCCTTAACCCATTAGTGTAATTAGTACATAGGCGTATAACCCGAGACCCGGCGCTAAAAACCTATCCTTCCCCACATCTATCCCCCTCACCCCCTTACCCCCAAAAGCACCCCAGCCCGCCTGACACTGCAGTAGCAGAGGAATGGACTAGTCCTTAACTACAAGACGTCTGACTGATAAAAACTCCTGAATCTCGCAGTAAGGTCAGTCGAAACTACTACTATTCTCGGAGTGGTTTCCCTCCATCTCACTCCAGGCGAGTACTGGTGAAACTCTTTAGAACCACTTCTTCCTGTTCCTGATCCTTTAACTAAATCACTGATTAACAGAATTGTTCTTAAGAGCAGAGTAACAAGACGACGAAACAAACGCCTCAGCTTGTTCTGTTGCCTTATTCCGCCGTATTTTTAAATGTTATTTTAGGTATTCAACATGCACTGATAAAATAATATATGCACATAACTCGTACTAAGTTTAATCCAAAGCTCCCCCCCCCCCCCGGCCATCTTTCTAACCTTTTACTTTAGTCTCAGAAGAACAAATTTTCGCATAAATCATCGTTGAATTTAAAAAAAAAATAAACTTTTTAACTTGTCAGAAACTTGTTAATAACTTTCGGCTACATGTTGTCGAAAACAATATTAATACATACATTAATATCTAATCACGCTGTACGGGGTAGGCAAGAAACTATGCATATAGTTCAAAAAACAACTCCATACTTAAGGTGCGGCAGAAGGGAGCGCAAGTAATTTTACAGTTTTTATAGAATTGAAAGTTTTTGGCCAAAATAAATCAAATATTTCTCCAGTAGCAACATAGAGTTTAGTTTTCTGCACATGCTAATATCAACAGATCTTGAATATCTGTCAAGGGTGTCCTGGAATTTTGTCAAAACTTTTTCTCTTTATTTCAAAAGTTTTGACAAAATTCCAGGACACCCTTGACAGATATTCAAGATCTGTTGATATTAGCATGTGCAGAAAACTAAACTCTATGTTGCTACTGGAGAAATATTTGATTTATTTTGGCCAAAAACTTTCAATTCTATAAAAACTGTAAAAACACTTGCTATCCCTTCTACCTCACCTTAATCCATCCTCACTGACTTTCTCCACACTGCCATATCTTCGCATAGTCCCTTCACTTCAACATCCATACACCGAGTCATGCTGGCTCTTTTATTATTAAGAATCTTAATGCTTCTCTTTTTCACACATTTGTCTGCAACATTTAGCCACGTCTTGCATGGCCTACCTCTTCCTTTTGATCCACACTCTCTACCTTCATATATTTGTTTTTCACTCGATCAACACTCATCCTCTCCACATGCCCAAACCAATGTAAGGCATTTCTTTCACATCGACCTATTGGATTCCCTTTCAAAGCTCCCCCTTTCACCACCCATTCATTACTGACTCTGTCCATAAGAGTTTTTCCACATCTACTGTACATTTCTTGTAAGCCTATATCTAATTCCAACCGTATTCTCTTTGCTCTTGTGTTTCTCCTGGCAAACCCACGCTTCACACCCATAAAACAATGTTGGCGTTAACACAATTTAATATACTTTTCCATCTTTGCCTCTTTCGATACTACTTCATTCTTTACAATAGTTCACATACATCCAACTACTCCGTGAGATGCAGTCACAACATCAAAACATATCAAAACAACTTCTTAAATCATACCATACGGGCTTTCTAAAACTTCTGCAACGTGTCTCTATGTTCTTACCATACACGCCTATTAAAACTACAACTTAATTTCACTCTTATAAGTATAAACACAGGCCTATAGTAAAGCGTACCACGAATGTTGGCTGAATGCAATCACACGCACTTTGGTCAGTGCTTGTATTCTCCGTCGGCCGATACGCGTATGGCGGTAACGTATGGAAGTTGGCACAACTTGATGAGTTGTGGATTATGTGTCTTGCATTATTCATTGGGCTTGAAATGCCACGATCGAAAGTGGCTGTTATTCCCACTTGACGCGAATAGTGAGTCGGTCGCCATTTGTATTAGAGAGTTCAGTTAAGTGCGTCTTGGGCTGTAATATACTGCTGCCACATTTATTTTATCAACTTTTATTTAGCACCGCGTCTTACTACCCGTTCGGGTTATACGTTTATGTAGGCCTATTGATTACGCTATTCATTTTAGGGATTATAAAGGGAAGAGGGAATGTGCCCACATTTGCGTGAAGGAGGAGTGGGGGACACCCTCAGTTCACCCGACAAAGATTCGAGGTATACTGCGAGAGTGGCGCATTAGACCATGCGGCCACCGAAGCGGGGTTTTAACAAAGTTCTTTGATATAAGAAATATGAAATAACTTTGACGACGCATAAAATATCTTTGAATGTATTTAACAAATCTTTTATCAAAGACAGTAGCAAGATCTGAAAGTTTAACCGATAGTTGCAATGCAGTTTATCTAGTATAACATACGGTGACCTGGTGGTCTAGAGGTAAGGTGTCAAACTTCTGTGCTGGTGTCTGGGGTTCAATCCTCGGTCCCGGCACAGATTTATCTGATTGCCAAACCCTTCCTTCACCTCTGACAAGACGTGTATTAATCACAACTTGTGAATGTGTGGAATGCCAGGCCTCCACCGTGGTTCGGATCCCGCGTTAAACTGTAGGTCCTCCATTTCATCTCACAATCACCCTACCATTACACATTAGCGTAAGTGCGTATAACCCGAACGGGTAGTAAGACGCGGTGCTAATAATAATACTGAATGAATACAGCTTACAGCGAGAGTGAAAGTTAATGAAAAACACAGCATTTGAATGGAGGGAGGATTAGAAAAAAAACACTCATGGTACTTCCCCGACAGGATTAGAACCCAATTAGAGATGAACAAGTCAGTCGAACAAACCATGTTGAGCAGCAGGATACATCGAGAAACAATGTTTCCGAGTGCGTCCCAAGCCTTATGTTATGTTTTGTTCTTGCGGTGTAAGCGGTTTTGTAGTTATCCGAAAGTGTCCCTACTATGATAGGAAGGCTCTGCTTGTATCTGTATCTCACTCAGCGGCGCCGAGTCAGGGGATTCCTAGTCCCTGACGTGAGTCCGTCCACGTGTGGATGTCCCAGCCTTGTCAACACAGGGTAGTCTTACTAACAACACCTTCCACGAAGACCCTCCTCCCTCCCCCTGAACAACCTTCCTTTACAAGCAATTACTAGCGGCATGACCTGACAGAATAACCTTGTACTAAGAGCACCCGTAGTGCGACATTGTGGAGGTATGGGAACTGTATACTACGAGCCGTCTCAGTGCGACATTGTGGAGGTATGAGACCTGGATACAACGAGCCCTCTCAGTACGACATTGTGGAGGTATGGGAACTGTATACTACGAGCCGTCTCAGTGCGACATTGTGGAGGTATGAGACCTGGATACAACGAGCCTCTCAGTACGACATTGTGGAGGTATGGGTATAATAATAACCTTGATACTAAGAGCCCTCGCGTTAGTATTCCTCTTAATATTGGACTGAAGTGTCTGACCTTCATGACCCGAGGTCAATCTGTTACATACGCGAGCGAAGTGTAGATAATCATAACATTCCACGAAATTTCACCCTGGTCGATGAAGCTAAATATCGGCAAGAGTGGCCAGCCAAAGTCCTAAACATTTAGGTTTTGACCCAACAAGTTGGCCATTCTCATCCCCTGATGTTATTTCTTCAGGGTTTGGCCGTACAATAAAGGTAGCACGATACACCGATTCCACCCTAAAACAATACCTCCGAGTAAGAGCACGCTCCAATAATAGGCAGATACATTTTTAATATCAAGTCAAAATAAGCGTAGTATTAAAATATAGCCTAAACTCCGATATACATCCTCAGTGCTTTTTTTTGCCATATAGTCCAATTTTAATAGAAAGAAACTTATGAAACACTGTTAAAAATGATTAATGTCAACATATTTGGAATAGCTATCATTTGCTTTGTGATAGATATATTACCAATAAAAAGTGTTTTCAAACGATTCTAATAATACTTTCAGTCAAGGTTTGCAATAAAAACCTTCCGTAGATGAGCTATATATTATATTGTTTTGGCGTTGGAACAAGGCACAAAAGCTACAAAAGGCCGGAGGCTGCTTGCGGTTTATGAAGATGGAAAAGTTACACGAGCATCATAAAAAAAACAGAGAGGAAAAAAGAGGTGGAAAGGGGGGGATAAGAAATAAATAAGGAGAGGAGGAGGAGGGGAAAAAAATCATACAACGCAATAAAAAATTAATATGGCTTTGTAGTTGCCTCCGACGCTGACAGATGGCGCGGAAGAGCTATCCTCTTGCTGGCATCTAGCGGTGACAACGCATACCACACACACACACACACACGACCGCATTGTCCATTCAAAAAGTGGGACTGTGTCACGAGGCGTTATGCGAGATCTATGGAAAAAAATATAAGAGGGAGGGGCGAATGATTGATAGGCCAGTTCTTTACATTGTAGAGCCTTAAATAGGGTGTACAGCCAAAATAAAATGCCCTGACTTTTCCAGAGCCAATTTCCAACTTTTACAGTCACATTAATATTATTACAGACATTATTTTATATTTTATTAAGATCACAATTTTATAAAATAATATTTTTAAGCATATACACAACCTGAAATGACGACACTCTATGGAGGTGTTAACAGATACGTATAACCCAAATGGACAGTAAAGTGTGACGAAAAAAGCACACAAGACATAAGAGTTACGCTGTTTTGTTGAAAACTTCCCTCTTTAGAGTTGTACATCTGTCGTCATGGGACAGGTTTGGTGGTAAACAAGTTGAAGAACAAACACTATTTGGAATAAAGAAACCTTCACTTCCGGTGTCACCTTGTACACAGCATACCTTCAACAACGTTTTATCCACAACAATGTGTGCCAAAATAGCTCAGTTTGGGAGAGCGTTAGACTGAAGATCAAGTGGTTTACTATATTTTAAATGTGATTTGTGATAAAATAGAAGGAAAAGGTATCGACATGCCCCTAAGGAATTAAAAATAATTATGAAAACGGGAAATTAGCTATTTTCAACGACGTTTCACACGAAATTACTTAATTATATGATTATAATAAATGGTTTGAAACATAGATCCAGCCTTTATAAAACAGATAAAGCCTTTTTTTTAAAGTCAAAATAGAACATTTAAAAATAAATGGATGTTTCAATGGGTTTGAAGATTCAAAACTTCCATTTCCATAACCGAAAATGTGGGGATATAATTTCCCTTCAATTAGGCGACGCCTTTAGGTTAGTTTATAAGTCGTGTGAACTGAGGTAAATTACATCATGTAATAAAAATAATCTCCCAAAAGTTAATGTGCAGTGAAATATCACGTATCTCGTTGCAGTTCTTCTTATAACATCCCCCCCCCCCCTTTCCCTCGATTTATTTTAGATATTTAAAGTGTACGTTCTGAACCGGCCAATTATATGTCAGTACACGACATATAAACTAACTTAAATCTAGAACAGGCGCAACATCCAGACCCCCGGCCGTTAAATCATTACTTAGAAAAAAGGGGAAACCCGAATTTCACCAATTTCATTTTTCGGCCATGCCGGGAATCGAATCCGGGACCCTTATCCCAGTAGGCATACACGCTACCGACAGAGCTAAGGTGTCGGACCTTCCTCTAGCAGATGTTAGAAATGTCCCCCACGAGCCTGAAGAGATGTCTGGACATTTCCAACATCTGTTAGAGGAAGAGTACGTGGTACTTTACAACACAGTAGCTTTCGGGACATCCTCTCTCTCTCTCTCTCTCTATATATATATATATATATATATATATATACACACACACGCGGGTATTATGTACTAAATTACGCTGTTAGGTTTGATTTCAAGGAAGAGTACCCGCATTTACGTGGAAGGTGAATGGACAACCACTTTAGCTGGGGGGGAAACCTCAGCACACCCGACAGGGATTTGAACCCAAACCTCCCGTCATCGGCTCTACAGTATACAAAGTGTTACGCCATAGACCATTCGACCACCGAAGCGGATCAAAAGGACGTGTGAGTAGTGTTTCAGTGGTTTTGAAGCTTCCCGTAAGAAATAACGAAGTGTGAAGATTTCTCCTTTCAACTAGGTGGAGACCTTAAGTTAAGTCGTGTGTACAGAGGTAATAACGCGGGTAAATACCCCAGATAGAAATATAAAATCAATGCGTATTAAATAGACCAACCAACAGATGTCCTTCAAGAATTAAAAAAGAAAGTGATATGTGTATATTATTTACCTGGTAATACCTTGTCCCCTTTCTTTCTAGCACTCTCTTATCTTAAAAAAAAAAGAAAAAAAAAACCTACCCGAAATACCCTGTACTAGGTTTCTTGAGAAAGAAAAGAGGGTTTCGCGTTGCGCGCAAAAAGGCCCACCATGTACAAGATGGTGGGCCGGGACACCATTAAAAATTTAATAACACCTCCCCCCCCCCTCAATCTCCTCTTAATCCACCATCACATACATACCTTCCTGCTTCGCCCCCTCTTCAAAGACAGTTTGTCAAGATTTATTACGAGGGAGGGTAGGCTTTGAGGTGTTCCGGGAATTCAGGTGACAATGTTTGGGCAAATAGACTGTTGCTGAGAAGGTAAAACAAGCAAACGATGGCCACAGTCCAACTTTCATACGAAGGGTCTTTCAGAAAATATAAACATGTTTAATTTGCGCGCAAAATTGATAAAGTTTTATTATTTTACTGGTGTTATTTATTTAATAACCAGGTATTGGTAATATCTATCAACAGAGGCAGCTGCAGCTCACATGACTTCACGTATGAATACGTGAGAGTAGATATAGTAGATTTCCTAGCTGTGAAAATTACAAGAAGCTTTGAACAAGTTATTTTAAAGTGTTGAAATTTGTTAAAGTAGTCCCTAAACCAAGAATTTTTTTTAGCCCCACGTCTTAGTATCCATTCGAGTTCTAGACTTATACAACTATCAAAACACTACATTTTAATACTTACACTACATAAAATATATGAAGTGTGCAATTTAAATAAAGCGAAAGCAAACGGAGCATGCATTTCATCTCATACTGTAGGTATAGATTGATTTGTTAAGCCTACATATTATATTTCAACACATGTTGTAGACAGGGGATGAGTCGGTACATATATTCCAACACAAACTGTAGGTAGAGTGTGTCGGTACATATATTCCAACACACACTGTAGGTGGAGAGTGCGTCGGTACATTTATTACTGCACACGCTGTATTTAAGGGGTACAGCACTTGTGATATTAGGGTGAAACAAGAACCTTATTATGTATAAGTGGGGCAGACCCAGAGGAGGGGTTCCACCAACCCCTAAGGAAGTCTAAAAATAAGGGAGGATGGGACAAGGGGGCACTACCCTTAGCTAATAAAGCTATACACACGTTCATTTGCCCTAAGGCACCCAGGCTTTTCCGGTGCATTGAGGTAGGAAAGAGGGAGGAGAGTGGGAGGGAAATGCCAGGGGTGGGAGGAGGGAGGTTTAAAGCTTGAAAAGGAGAGCGCTCGTTTCTGGCAGCCCGATTCTACAAGGAAGTATTTCCTATGAAGGCCAACACTAGAGTTGAAGATTTATTTTTATTTTTAAGAGGTACAGAATAGATATGCTGTGACGCTAAATCAAATATTTGTAAAAACAATAGTAACATGTATATAAAGAGCCTATCTCATCCCACATATGTTAATTTAGGTAAGAAATACAGCTAGTGCCAGCTGTCACATCTTGGGTGGAATAACTTGAAGTCTTTATCGTGGAATAGTGTAATTGAGACCACTGAAACTGTTTTAAGTTCCCTACCCATCCTATCAACGTGTCTCTTACCCGAGCAGGGTTCCGGGACCCTCCCGTGTCCATCGCATAGTTCCCAAACACCCGGGTGAAATGATCAGACCCCTACACGATGAAGAGTGAGTGACTGACCTGTGATATGTTAAGTCATGCCAATACGTGATTAGGCACATAAATCTTAACACCTAATCTATTTCCTGTGCGGAGGAACATCAAACGACCTCAAGGAATGAAGAGGAAACAGGAACAAACACACCCGTCTCAATACCTCCAATAAAAGAATGACCTACATCGACTCAGTTACGTGATACACCGTTACAACTGAAACATTTCTCAACGTAGATATATTTAACAATAAGGCGGAGCAAGCCACTCCATTGTTGCGTAATAATTTTACAAGAAGGAGGGGGTCCAAGGTTCCTATTACGAGCCGTTACGTGGCGAGGGGGGGAGAACAAAAATAAATAATACCATCACGTAATATATAAACTACCCCTTGCGCTGCTATTACTAGGCTACTCTGAGTTCGTCATCTCGGATATATCTATCTAAACATTAAATGGGGGTTCACTGGGAGGTATCAAAAGTAACTGCCGCTTTCAGACCTCCGACAAGTCTTGAAATATGGTACACTCACGCTCGCCAAAAACTGGACCAGTTATTTAGTTTGTCTTGACCGGGACTGTTAGTTGGACCTAGAGATTTGAGACGGAAAATATTTGTTTTGGAAAATGTTCAATTATTATTTCTGTAAAATAATTTCAACTGATTAAATTGATAATAACAATAACATTGATAACAATGAGTGGTAATGATAGTAGTAGTAAAGAAACACCTGATTCGGTGGCCGCACGGTCTAACGCGCTATCTTCGCACTAAACTAGACTGCTAATGACAGGAAGATCGGGGTTCGATTAGGGTCGGGTGCAATGAGGGAGGTTCCCCCTAAATGGTTTTTCACACTCACTCCACGCAAATGCTGGTGTAATTCCTCTAAATTCAACCTTACTCATCCCTAGCACATTGGCGTATAACCGAACCGGGTAGTAAGACGCGGTGCTAAAAAAAGTAGTAAAGAAACAAGTGAATGCGAGCCTTTGTAGACCTGTCGATATTTGGGAAGTTATGCAAGCAACATGAGACTGTAATGCTAGAGTTGGGTAAACAAAAAGGTACCTAAAAAGTAACTAAACAGTTTCTATCATTTTAACCGCTTACATTTATATTTGAATATTGCACCCTACTATAATATGTATAATTACTTTAAAAAGTAAGTATAAAGCCATAACCGCAAGTAGCGATGCGACCCCACCCGAAATACGCCGCGAACCGTAGGTTGGGAACCTCTTTAGTATTTTCTAATAGTTTATTCCTACCATGACCAGTCTATTCGTTGTGGTGAAACGAAGAACTTCTAAGATAACGGAAAATAAAGAGTAAGGAAATCGAATAATCTAGTTTCATTGGGCACTGTCTTGAAATAGTTTTATCAGTTTCCACCTTGAAATAGTTCCACCAGTTTACACCTTGAAATAGTTCCACCAGTTACCATCTTGAAATAGTTCCACCAGTTACCATCTTGAAATAGTTCCACCAGTTTACACCTTGAAATAATTCCACCAGTTAACGTCTTGAAATAGTTCCACCAGTTACCGTCTTGAAATAGTTCCATTAGTTTCCACCTTGAAATAGTTCCACCAGTATTATCTTGAAATAGTTCCACCAGTTAACGTCTTGAAATAGTTCCACCAGTTACCGTCTTGAAATAGTTCCATTAGTTTCCACCTTGAAATAGTTCCACCAGTATTATCTTGAAATAGTTCCACCAGTTGCCACCGTGAAATAGTTCCACCAGTATTATCTTGAAATAGTTCCACCAGTTAACGTCTTGAAATAGTTCCACCAGTTACCGTCTTGAAATAGTTCCATTAGTTACCACCTTGAAATAGTTCCACCAGTATTATCTTGAAATAGTTCCACCAGTTACCACCGTGAAATAGTTCCACCAGTTACTACCGTCCTAGCTAGTTGAACTCAAATCGTTTGGATAAGGTTGACTTCCTATGAAGATGGTTGGGCGACTCGCGCCTGGGACTATCTTATTACAGCAGACTCTAGAACCAACAATCTGAAGCATATGTCATCTTTAACAGAGAGAGATAATATATTATTTAGTTCGGTCGCCTTGGAATCGAACCCGGGTCCTCTAGGTTCGCAGCCAGGTGCAATGACCACTATACCACGGGGCCGGTTATTTGATTGGTAAGAGTCGGCAACACCGCGTGACCTTGCCCGAATAACCACAGAGCGGCGGCGCATGCGGGCTCTCGTTCGTATGTGGTGCGTGGCGAGGCCTACACCACCCCGGGGCGAGACGAGGGGAATACTAGCCCGCAGGCACTGTGACGTCACCGAGCAGACAAGCGAGCTGGTAGGATTAGCACGCTCGACTCCAGGCCGGGGTTAGAGACCGACCGCGTGTACTGAGGAACTGTTTTTAAATTTATGTATGTTTTTTTATCTGCTGTTCAGACGAATGTTGGTGCAGGTACTTCAAATTCATCTTACTCAATCTTATTCTTGTTGAGTCCGTGATAGCCAGTGGTGATATGTCGAGCACGTAAAAAAAAAAGCTAAAAAAAGCTAATATTTGCACAGATACGGAGGTATAGTCCTATTTTCATAGGAAGTACCTTAACTGACTTAAAAATGTCTCGATCTATTTTCACGCAGGCCTACTCTTACGTCGTCATGTGATCTGCAGATGTAACTTTTTATATATATTATCAATAACTATAAAATAACGCTAACAACAAAGAAAATGTTATCAGTGTCTGCCATAAAAAGTTTGTATTTTTTATAAGGCTCTTCCTTTAAAAAGAGTATTGTCACTACTTTTTAAGGAAGTATTACAATCTCACTTCAGCAAGGTAAGACGGCTAATGTTTTCAGGACGCAGTGTATAGCCAGTTTTATCTCGAGTTATAAGAGAAGTCAATATTTTCAGGACGCGATGTAGCTCGTCTCCCTGGAGAGTTCAAGTCGTCTTCTTTACGGTCCGCAGTAAATATTTAATTCGCGTAAGATCCCGAGGGAATAGAGAGAGAGGGGTGGGGGTGGGGAAGGGATCATTCCCCAAAGTAGCTCTGGAGGGGAAAGTAAGGGGAAGGAGGGGGAGGGAAAGGTCTCACATCCCGCTCACCCCCGCGACCCTATTCTCAGACTAGTCAATCTCCGAGCGGAAGCCAGAAAGCGAACGACGGCCAACAAGGCAGGGAAAGGGACACACCGATAGGCAATTTCCCAAACTTCTCCTCCTGAAAGCAACCCGCTATAATTATCAGTAGAGCCCGGGTTTTCTTTATGTAGTCTTAACCTAACAAATATGTAACAACATCAGTTAAAATATTTAGTTAAATATTAAATTATAAAGGGTGTGTGTATATATAAATATAATTTTTAGCACCGCATCTTACTACCCGTTCGGGTTATACGCACTTACGCTAATGTGTAATGGTAGGGTGATTGTGAGATGAAATGGAGGACCTACAGTTTAACGTGGGATCCGAACCACGGTGGAAGCCTGGCATTCACAAGTTTTAATTAATACACGTCTTGTCAGAGGAGAAGGAAGGGTTTGGCAATCAGATAAATCTGTGCCGGGACCGAGGATTAAACCCGGGACCCTCAGCACATAAGTCTGACACCTTACCCCTAGACCACCAAGTCACCCCCGGCCGTTAATTCATCACTGTGAAAGGGTGAATCCACATTTCACCAATGATAAACTTTTTGGCTATCCCAGAAATCGAACACGGGACCCTTTGCTCCGTAGGCAGACGCACTACCGACTGAACCAAGGCGTCGGACTAGAGTAGATATTAATATGTGTCACATAACCAGGGTATCCAGCCAAACTATATTTTAAAATTCCCTGACTTTGCAGGTTATCCAGACACAATTTTTAAAACTAAGAAACTAAAAATTTCATGAAAAGTATAATTTATTGCTTGATTATATCAGATTTATTAAAGAAGTAAGTAATAAAACCAGTAAAGCTTGATTTTACAATTTTCTCGTTTTTTAAATAGTTTTTACCAAAGTGGCTACCCATAATCCATCACTTAGCTAACGCACATAAATATGTTATAATCTCTAAAATCCAAATAAAATATGTAATTTTACTAGGTAATAAAATATTTTTATACAATAATAGAAAAAATTATACATGTTTATTAATTTATTGGAATTAGGATTTTGTATGTGAAGAATAATACAAAATTCATGTGTTAGAGATGTTAAATTTTCCAAAATCGATAGAAAATTAAGTTTTACATTTCTCATTTTTTAAATTTATTGTCTAAGACTGTTTGTTAATGAGAAATAAGTGATTTTACTATTGTTAGTGAGGTGATGCGGGCGTTAGCGAAGTGATGTTTGGAAAAAGAGCATTTACAAAAAATTCACTTTACTAACGTTAGCTATGTGACTATCATTAGTTACGTCATCTACAGTAGCCCCATGGCTTCTTTGGTGCTGACTGACAGTTCACAGCGGACTTCAGACAGTCAACATTTAGGTATATACCTAGATTTTGACCGTCAGAAGTGACAGCTGCTAAACACATATTTTTGCAGATCATATGGTTCGGAGTAGGGATATATAATTTGGTCTGGTAACTTTTCAAAGCTGCCAGTCAGCACCAAAGAAGCCATGGGGCTACTGTAACTGACGTTAGCGAGATGATGACACCATTTTCGTCACTAAGCAAGGTTGGCGAAGTGAGGTTTTTGGCGGACTATTGAATTTCATAACCATAATATAAGTATAAAGCGGCAAACAGATAATGAAGTTAGTTCGTGCCTCCATTTATGTTCAACTGAACTGGTATTGGCTTAGTTATTTCAAAAACTCCAAATTATATTAACGTTAGTGAAGTGATTTGAAATTAACATACTCTATACTATTTACCTGAATTTTCCTACGTTGACCGGGTAATATTAAATAAACTTTTTAACTAACAAAATAACAAGAACTAGTAAGTACAGTACAACAAAAAAACTATGACTAATGGGGAACAGCGAAGCATTCTGGAAGGTTTTAGCGCCAAATTCAAAATATCGTGTTTGTCCAGTGTGTTAGTTGGGGACAAACAAACATTGATTAAAATATCGAAATTCATGAATAATTTAATGAAATGGATTCTTCAAACGAAAATAAGAAGTATTACGGGAATATTTTACCGTAGCTATAAATTTTTTACTCTTTTTCTTTATTTTTGTAAAAAAACTTCAAACTCAAGAGGTGGGGACAATTAGCGAGGTGATGAAAGGGACTTTTAATAATTATTTGGTCTAATTTGTTTTTAATATTACCATATTTAAATGTTTTAATCAAGTTTTATACACTTTCTAACACTAAAAAAAAAGTGTTGTTTGTTTTAACAAAATAACAAAATATTTATATAGGCAGGAAACATAAATTGTCTTTCAATTTGAGAATAACTCATACATTAAAAACATCATTTAATGTAATACTATTTCTAAAAACAAACATCACCTGAAATTGTGTCTTTGTATGACGGAGATAAAGAATTTCATTCTAAAATAATGGGCAATTGTGTGGTGCGATCTAAGTTAGAATTCAATTAGATCCTATTGAGTAGATCAATACAGTTTAAAATTGTTGCGAACCACATTTTCTTTCAATGGCGTAATCAAATTCTCGCACATGCGCATAGCCATGGCTCAACTTTGGCTGAAAACAAGCAGAAGGGGGGATGAAAAGATGAAACAAAAATCACATGTTGACTTTGAGAATTCAGATTAGTATGCTCAACTGTGTTGAAAACGATTTGCTGTGACTATTAACTGGAAGAAAAATGTTATTTTGACTATCGTAAATGAAAGTTTTGTATTATTTTAATGAATGTGTGAAAATTCCAGAAATTTGATCCAATTCCCTGACTTTTGCCCTGTTTTCCAGGTTTGTATTCCAATCCACCAAACATCAAGAAAAGTGTATCCAAACATCGGTCCAGAAACACTTAGTTTTAGAGTTATTAAAGGTTTTCCTCGAAGATGTATTGGTCGTGGGGGACCCATTGAACGGCCTGTTTAGTCACCAGATCTGAACCCAATCGATTTTTATTTCTGGGAACATTTATAGTCCATTGTTTACGCAGCTCCTGTGTCTGAAGTTGACGTTTTATGAGAGCGTATCGTAAATGGACGTGAGCAAATTCGTAACCCCTCAGGTGTATTCCACAAAGTATGACAAAGCACAAAACGCAGGCTCAGAAGATGTATCGATGCAATAGGTAACCATTTTTACTAACAAAATGTTCTAAATTATGTTTTTGTTACATTTGGTCATGTTCATTGAAGTCTTCTGTTGGAATGATTATTAAACTGGACAGTAAAATTCCTCCCAGTTCAGAAACAAATATTTTCTAGACCAAGGTTTATATGGACTTTTCTTAATGTTTGGTGGATGGAAATAGGCCCTTAGAATGTTTGACAACAATTACAATACACCCTGTATAACAATGAATAGACCTTCTTTCTCCACGTTAGTAATACATTTATATATTATTGAAACAAAATCTAATTTTATGGCTGCAAAATTTCTTAGGGGAGTTAGGGCCGTCCTTAGGGGTGTGCGTGACGTTAGGGACGTAAAGGTGTCTGGGCCCCGCGCTTGCTTAGGTGACATAAAGGGGGGAGGGGGGGGGGGGGACAAACCGGGGTGGGAATTTTTCGCTTGCGCGCTCTATTGTAAGCTCCTTGTTTAAGACGATCTAGCCAAATAATGTTAGAGTGTAAAAACAAATAAAAGCGTAATCATGTGGTTTGATTGATTGAATGAGTGAGGCAAGTTCTAAGTTTTAAATTAACTTCACCGATTTGCATTTGGTCTCTTTGTCTATGGTGGAGGATATGTCTCACGGTAACTTTTGAACGGATTAACCGATTTAATTCAAACTTTTCACAGTTGTTCTTTGTACTTTTATAAATATCAATTTCATTGGGGAAGAAAATCGAAAAAAAGGGATGAGGAGAAATAAGCCCCTGTATGTAAAAATATGTTGCTTCTAGCATTCATTATTACAATGCATTTACCTTTTAGTTAGGAAATTTCCCTGATACCTTATCCGGCTGAAAATTGGGTATATAGGTGCAAAGTAATGTAATGACATTAATCAAATAATAAGCATTTTAATAATTTTTTGGGGGGCCGTGGGCGTTTACCCAGGGCGAACCTGAAGGGAATAATAGAAAAACAATTTTCTAAATTTACACATGTACAATTACTTTTTTTAACGGTTTGTATTGCATTAATTAGTATGTTCTACTTAAGTTTCCCATTAATTAAAAATCTCAAACAAATGGCATTACATGGCATTTTTGGAAAATTCGCTTT
This sequence comes from Timema cristinae, assembly GCA_039000515.1. NCBI lineage: Eukaryota > Metazoa > Arthropoda > Insecta > Phasmatodea > Timematidae > Timema > Timema cristinae. Next base: position 60,339,507 of record JBCFYV010000935.1, read on the forward strand.
GTCGACAGCTGGTGTTTTCGTGTTCCAAGAACATTTGACTGTTAATATTAAAGAGCTTAGTTTTGTTTAAAATTTTCACGGAGTTACATATCAATTATTTATTCACGCGAGTAAAATATTTTGATTTGAACTATACTAAATCAACAATGGCGCCGCGACTTTACTCCTGTTAAGGTTATACACACATGCACTAATTACGCTAATGTGTTAGGAATGAGGACGATCGAATTTAGAGGAAGTGTACCCGCATTTGAGTGGAGCAAGACTGGAAAACCATTTAGGAAACACACCCCTTCCCCCTCAATGCACCCGACCGAGATTATAATTCCATCCTAGCCATCCTCGTTAGTCCAATTTATTACGAGGATGGCGCCTTAGACCATTAAGCCACCTAAAAGCGGGTTTTTACTTTATTATTTTCCGTTTCAATGGCCGCATGTTCTAAGGCGCTACTCTCACCGAAGACTAGGAGATCGAGACTCAACACCGGTTGGGTGTACTGAGGTTGATTTTTTCATAAATGGTTATCTACTATCACTTCACGCAAATGCGGGTACATTTCCTCTAAAATTCAACCTTTATAATCCTTAACACATTAGTGTAATTAAGCTTATATCCCGAACGGGTAGTAAGGCACGGCGTTAAAAAATTATTAGTGTTATTTTATAGGTATTAATAATAAATATCCATCAAAAGTGACAGCTGCAGATCACTTGACTTGACGTATGAATACGTGAAAGTAGATCAGTAACTTTTCTAGCTATTAGATACAAACGACCCTTCCGGTGAAAAGTGATATGTAAACCAAGTTAATTTGTAAGTCTCGAGACAATTTAATGAGTTCATAAAAAATATACTTTTTATAATTTAAAAAATGAGCTAATACAGATGCAAAATTTTTATTATTTAAAACTTAATTATTCTTATAAAAAATAATTAAAATAAAGCTAATTGCGAGTGTGGTAGAGCAGTCAAGTCAGTCAATTCGAAAATTTTTTCGAAACCCAGCCCAGGCCCAAAATATCCCACATATTTAGTACATTCTAATTTTACAGATTCATGCGGATATCCCTGGCCTGACTGAAATATTTTTTCTAACACCGGCTGCAACCTTTTTATATAAAAAACTGTTATGAATGTAAAGTTACTCGTAACCATAAAACCTTTTATGTGTCATCGGGCGGAGACAAAAAGATAAAAATAAAAGTATATATTTGTGATAAATACAAGTTACGTTTAAAAAAAAACACTCCTTCGACAGATACTTTTTGTTCTGTTTATAAACATTTCCTAAACATCTGTCAACAATGTTACGCAATTTTTTGTTGTTCTTAGAACCACAAAGGAATATAGTCATAATATTAATATTAATAGTAATATACTTGTTGAACCAACGTGTAGTAACTTTTTCCAAACCAAAATTCGACGTTTTCCCATTTGTGTTAAAGTCTTGAAACTGACCACTTACCCCTCCTCGACCCCAAAACGTCATACTTCACTCGGTACTCACCTGAAATGAAAAAAAAACCTCTATTAAAACACAAGCACTAAACAAAAGTATTGATAAATCTACCAAATTATGTTATCATATTTCAAAACTTTATCATTACATATATATGAATATTCATGACAAAAAAAATCACAAAAATAACACAAAAGTTATATTATTATTATTAGCACTGGGTCTTACTACCCGTTCGGGTTACATACACTTATGTATTATTTACGTTAACAGTTTTTAAGGATTAGGAAAGCTATATATAGAGGAAGTGTTGGACGGAAAAACTATATTTGTATTTTCAAAATCTTTTTAACCACCAGAATCCTACTTTCTAGATATGATTTATGTTATTACTCAGTGAATGTATGAACGCCCTTTTGACAAGGTTATCTATTTCAATTAAAAACCGTTGTTAAGGTACTTTAACAAAGCCATTGGTATCGAGCTGTTTATTTGAAGAAATATCACAAAAGTCTGACCTGTCAATAATAATTATTTAAACTCCTTCACTCCCCAGTATCTTCACATCTTTTTTGACCATAAAATTCACTAAACACCTTGTTTTGGAAAACTCTGAATTTCTTCTGGTAATGTAAAGAGACCATGTTTCACAACCACAGATAACAATCCGTTAAATTTATTGTTTTGTATATTCTGTCAAAAAACTTACTGGACCGAGTAATAGAAAGCATTTCCCATTTTTTAATCGACACGTTCTATAAATAGTTAATTAGGTCAAGGTGGGGTAAAATTATCTAAAATCAAATGGGGTATAAAAATTGCAGTTAAAATGGATCGTCGGTCTGATTATGTTACATAGATTCAATGACCTATGTTGTTGAGGTCTTTATAATGTTAGCAGGTTTGGGTGTCCTAAATTCACGTTAGTTTCCATCTATTTTACAGGTGTGCAGCGAGAGTTTGGGAAAAGGTAAACAAGAAATGTTTTGTTTAGGAATAACAATACATATTTTAAAACAACATTCAACATTATTTATTAAATAAAAAAAAGATTATAATGTTAACTACTATACTTTTAAACACAATTTTAGTTGTAGTTTCTTTAAAACTATTTATCTCCTCTTAAAAAAACTGATGACGTGACTTGAAAACTTAGCACCTTGTTCATTGTTTCGTGAGTTGCTTCCATGTGACTCCCGGTTCAATCGTGATCATAGATTTGGATTTCCCGGTTACAGGGTGGCTACAAAACATATGTAACAAAATTCCCTGACTTTTCCAGGCAACATTTTTCAATTTTCCTTTATTACTTTTTTCCAGTTTTAATGGCGGATGATTACTTTTGTTTTATTAACTATTGATCACATATTAAAAAAGTTTGTATCTACTAAACAAACGGTTTTTATAAGTTATTTAAAAAATTAAAATGTTATTTTATTTAGGTATTATTAACTTTAGTTTTAGTGTTTAGTTGCGAAATTAATGGAATATTTTGGACATATTTTCTAATTCCCTGACTTTTCCTTATTTTTAGTTAAATTCCCTGACATTTCCCTATTTTCTCTGTCTGTAGCCATCATGGGTTAATCGGTTTCTAGATGGGATCTTAAATGGAATGAAATAATAGTTTCTTACTTTCAGCAAATAAGATTCATGAACGTCAAGTTATTTTATGGCGAGGAACTATTTAAAAAACATCGTGTCAATTACAACAAAAAAAAACTTAGTTCTGAATTATTATTATTTTTGTACCTTTTTTAAATACACTTATGTGAAGAGCGCTACTTTGTAAGATTCACACACTTTACATTTATCTATAATCGTGAGGTCCCAAGCGCTTGCAACCCAGACATTTCTCCCCTAGCGAGCAACAGTTTGCCAGCACGAACATCGGCCCGAAGTGATCAACACGCCCCCTTTATAATGACTTAATGAAAAAGGGGGGGAAAAAATAGGAGTTTCCGGTCGTAAAAATCCCGGTTAATTTCTTCTCCCCCGACGGGTAACGTGGTATCGACCCTGCCCCGAGAAACCAGGAAAGGGGACGCGGGGATATATAGTGAGAACCCCCCTCCCCTTCCTCACCCGTGTTCAGGATCATCTGATGGTCGCGTCAGCTGCACAACTCTTTCAGGACAGTTCGTTACCGGCGCACACGAAAATACAAACAATAGGGATGGCAATTTTTACCAATATATAAATATATTTATCATTTTGATGTATCGCGAGGTTTAACTCGAATACTACGATACATCGATCTAATCATATCGATATATCGGTTGTTTACTATATGAATTGCTAACCGTAGAAAGGAAATTTGTCCAAAAACCTAAATTTTTCATAAGAAACAAAAAAATTACTTTGCATTTCAGGACTATGAAGTCATGAAAGATTTACTTTCAAGTGAAAATAGTTTTTACTTGTAATTAAATCTTTCTTTACTTCAGTATTGATTGCATCACTCCTTACTAAAAGTATGAAAATAAAAAAATTAAAAAAAATCCAGGACTTGTTTTTTATCTGCGGTAAACGCAATTTTCAAAGTGACGTCACACAATGGTATTTTACAGCACGTCCCCTTTAGGCAGTAAATGACGCGAACGTCTATGGAGGCTTTGAATTAGTAAATAACTAAATGTATATATTTGTGGACATGTTTCATTTCTGCAGTTAGCAGTTTATAATATTGGCTGGCATTGTTGTGGGTGAAGTGGAACAGAGGTATTAAGGTTGAAATGTAGGAAACGCGAGTAAAGGTCGGCGTTGTTGCAGTTTTTATAGCAAAACACTTTTTGTTTGTCAAAAAACATCAGATATTGTTTCAATACAAAAATAGAGTTTAATTCACACACACACACACACACGCACGCACACACACACATATATAAAAGAATTCTCAATTTTTTTTAACAATACTTTCTTAAAGTGATCTGTATAGTTGGCCTTTTTACGACTAGTTGAAGGAACAAATAATATTAATCAAACTATTTTGTATTTTATTTGATGGTTGGGAATGGAATGTTAAAGTAATTAAAACGTATTATAGTCACAGTTTTATCGTCTTATAATTGGCCACCATGAATACATTATTTAATATTTCAATAATGTGAAAACGCTCAAAAAAGAATATCAGATTATTTGTTGTGAACATTTCTACTGTAAAATGTGACAGATGCTCAACATGAGCTTTCAGATCATATGGTTTGACGTATGGTTACAAGAAAGTTGATATGGAAACTTTCCATTTGAGAAACCACCAATATTGGAACGCTGGAGGAAAAAATGTTTTCGGCGTAACTTTAAAAAAACACGCATAGAAACACACAATCTAAATTTTAGCACAAAACGTAAGAACAATAATTATACAGATAATGTTTAAAACTCAGACCAGATAATTAAAATCATGTTATTAAACCAACGTTAATTTGCTTTCAAATAGAGGGTAGATAAAAAGTAATCATTATATTTTGTAAGAGTGGTATTACTGCGACCATGTAACATGTTACTCACTAGTGTAACTACTCAGTTGTGTATGTAAATAATTACGACATGTAAAAAGTTGTCCCTCAATAAATTCCTCTTTGTTTAGAATATGAATTATTTCGCAACTCTTTTATCTGCACATTCATATAACGGCGTATAATTTTTGCAGTATCGGTATTTAACTATAACAAGATCTCGTAAGTTTTTTTAACACACAAAAGGAGCGAAATCACGGCTAAGTTTAGTAAATATCTGTAAAACTCATCAGCAAAAGCCGTCATTATCTAGATAAAACAGCCGGCTTAGTTTTTGGCAATGTTTTATTTATAGCACCGCGTCTTACTACCCGTTCGGGTTATATGCACTTACGCTGACGTGTAATGGTAGGGTAATTGTGAGATGAAATGGAGGACCTACAGTTTAACGTGGAATCCGAACCACGTTGGAGACCTGACATTCCCCACATTTACAAGTTGTGATTAATACACGTCTTGTCAGATGTGAAGGAAGGGTTTGGTAATCAGATAAATCTGTGCCGGGACCGAGGATTGAACTCCGCACCCGCAGCACAGAAGTCCGACACCTTACCCCTAGATCGCCAGGTCACCAATGTATTAATTACATTACGCACATGTGTTCGGGATGGGGAAGGTTGAATTTATAAGTGTATCCGCATTTGCATGGCGGAAGGAGGGAGAGGAAAACCATTTAGGAAAAAACATCCTCAGTAAACCCGACCGGGATTCAAACCTGGATCTCGTCATAAGCAGTTTAGTCTATTGCAAGAGTCACGCCTTAGACCATCCAACCACACAAGCGAGTGGAATATTTTAATGTAATTATTAAGAGGGTTTTAAGAGGGGTGTCTGGAACATGACCAATAATGTAAGACACGGGCCCGGTTAGTTTTCTGTGAATATTAGTGTGTCGATTAGAATTTAGAAAGTTTTCTCGGCGAACTTTCGACTAGCCATGTTAAAATACACACACAGGGCAACGTCAGAGCCCTCCAAAGTAATAATAATAATAATAATAATAATATTACACCGGTATCCGCGCGCACAAGAGCGTTGAATAAGTGAAGAAAGTTGCAAAGGGAGCGGTCGCCATGAAACTTTAATGTGCCTGAGCGGGCGTCTTTGGGGAAGGGGTGTTGGGGTGAGGGGATAAGAGACGGAGGGTGGGGCCGAGAGGAAGGGATCGATGTTAGGATCACCCGTAATAAAAATCATATCAGCCAAGTCTACCCTTTGTTTTGTTCGACGAACCCCTCCCTCTCTTGCACCCTTACAACCAACAGCCACAGCGATTGTATTCCGTCCTCGTGGCTCATGGGTCAAGTACAGTATCCGTAGGGTCGACCTTTCCTGATGTCAATTTACAAGATCAGTTGGTTTCCACGCTGCGATATAAAATCACAACCACGTAGAAAGAATCACTTTTGGAATCTTGCGCAGTCATTCTACGGTTCCGCCAATCCTCACATCATGGGGGTAGGGAACTTTGTGATCGACCCTTAAGGGTCCCAAAACGTTTCATATCCCAGATAGGATAGGCGAGACGTTGAATGACAGTAGTCCATGGGAGGCTCTCACACAGTCCCCCTTTGGGGTGATAGGCGAGACGTTGAATGACAGTAGTCTATTGGAGGCTCTAACCCAGTCTCCCTTTGGGGTGATAGGCGAGACGTTGAATGACAGTAGTCTATTGGAGGCTCTAACCCAGTCCCCTTTTGGGGTGATAGGCGAGACGTTGAATGACAGTAGTCCATAGGAGGCTCTCACACAGTCCCCCTTTGGGGTGATAGGCGAGACGTTGAATGACAGTAGTCTATTGGAGGCTCTAACCCAGTCTCCCTTTGGGGTGATAGGCGAGACGTTGAATGACAGTAGTCTATTGGAGGCTCTAACCCAGTCCCCTTTTGGGGTGATAGGCGAGACGTTGAATGACAGTAGTCTATTGGAGGCTCTAACCCAGTCTCCCTTTGGGGTGATAGGCGAGACGTTGAATGACAGTAGTCTATTGGAGGCTCTAACCCAGTCCCCCTTTGGGGTGATAGGCGAGACGATGAATGACAGTAGTCTATTGGAGGCTCTAACCCAGTCCCCTTTTGGGGTGATAGGCGAGACGTTGAATGACAGTAGTCTATTGGAGGCTCTAACCCAGTCCCCCTTTGGGGTGATAGGCGAGACGTTGAATGACAGTAGTCTATTGGAGGCTCTAACCCAGTCCCCCTTTGGGGTGATAGGCGAGACGTTGAATGACAGTAGTCTATTGGAGGCTCTCATTCAGTCCCCCTTTGGGGTGATAGGCGAGACGTTGAATGACAGTAGTCTATTGGAGGCTCTCATTCAGTCCCCCTTTGGGGTGATAGGCGAGACGTTGAATGACAGTAGTCTATTGGAGGCTCTAACCCAGTCCCCTTTTGGGGTGATAGGCGAGACGTTGAATGACAGTAGTCTATTGGAGGCTCTCATTCAGTCCCCCTTTGGGGTGATAGGCGAGACGTTGAATGACAGTAGTCCATGGGAGGCTCTCACACAGTCCCGTTTGAAGTAAAGTGTTGCACATTTCACTAGAAACACTTTTAGGTTGAATCGTATTTTATATATACCTATATTTTTATTTTTTACTAATCAGTTCTCTTTCAAGTATATTTCGCGAAACGCGACAGTTTATGAATGTAATGTATAATATAGGTTAAAATACCGGTGTGAATTATTGTGTCAGTATATTGTTCGGTTTGTTTTTGTGCTTCCCTTCTGGAAGCATCTGGACATGAACTCGAAGGCCATTCAAACGACGGGTTACTACGACGCTCCAAAGACAGACCAGAAAGTTCAGGGCGATTGCCTAAGGACGAAACAGTCGACGGTTTGGCCGCCGTCCATTGTGGTCGAACGTCACTTCCTCTCAGCAAATTGTAGCCTGCCATCCAAATTCCGATGGTTCAATCACTTGAAAAATATGACGCGTGCCTTAACTATTTGGATGATAATCTTCGGTAGTCATTTGACACGCTTGGAAATCTTTCAGGATATATTTTTTAGCATTTCGAGGTAGTTTAAAACATGTAAGCTTTCTAGAATTTTAAAGATATTTTTTGTAATCTTACTAAGCTCTCTGTAATTTTTAGAAAAACTAATATAAAAATATATTTAAAAAAAATTTGGAGTTCTGGTGGTCAGAAAAGTGATGCACACAATTTTACGATCGTTAAAATAAGAACTATAAAAAAACGTCATGGCATATGCCTGCTAACTACCGAGCGGCCACCGCTGTTAGCAATGATAGTGCCAAAAATTTGAGGGTATAGGGTGTCATGTGGTCAGCACAACGAAACCTCCGGCAGTTTATCTCAGTTTTCTAGACAGGAGCTGCTACTTATTTCTTCAGGTAGCTCCTCAATCTTCACAAGGTATGGGTTTGACCCCGTTCCAGAACCAACTGCTTCACAGAAAAAAAAGCTGGTAGCGCCGGGGATCGAACCAGAGACCTTTGTAAATACACTTTATTTTATTACTCTGATAAGAGAACATCGGATGGAAATAATGTCACCGGCTGTCAAATCACAAGGTGAATTCAACGTTTATCAGAACATTGGTAAATTCGAAAGTGAGGACAATATTTACGCTTATTATGATCCTTTTCAAATTTTTGTTTTGTGTAAACAGTTTTCTTCCGGAAACACTTGGCCAGCTCTCGAGCGGATGAGGAATGGAGTGCTCTACACACTCCTACAAAGTGTACAGTACTATGAGAAAGTACTACAGAGTGTACAGTACTATGAGAAAGTAGTACAGAGTGTACAGTACTATAAGAAAGTACTACAGAGTGTACAGTACTATGAGAAAGTACTACAGAGTGTACAGTACTATGAGAAAGTACTACAGAGTGTAAAGTAGATGAGAAAGAACTACTGAATGTACAGTAAGATGCAAAAGTACTACTAATGTACTCCAAGATAAGAACGGGCTAATGATTGTAAAGAAAGATGAGAAAGTAATAATTATTGTACAGTAAGATGAGAAGGTACTACTAAATATACAGTCTGACGAGAAAATAATCACACTCGAGGTCACTTGAGAAAGTTTTAACTGTGTGTCAATCAAAACGGTGATTACTAACGGCATCAAGTTAAAAGATGGTTTAATTAATCTACTAGTGTAGTTGATTCTGTTTTTGCTGCTGACTGTCCTTGAGGCTGTATGTACAAGTACTAGAGTAGTGAACACCTGTGTCAACATCGGGACACTCATCAGCTCGTATCATCCACAACGACTGGAAAACACTTCTTAGTTCAGACCACCAAGCCAACACACTAATTAACAATCCTATTACCTCACAAGATATGTTGCCATGTAAACCCAAACGGTAGTTTTTAAAATACTTGTATTGATGTGTCTTACATAAGAAAATGACAAAAGCAGGGTTAGCTAAGAGTAGTTCCCATTTCTGACGCTGAGCTAGAAGGTTGGGGTTCAACAAAATCCAAATAAGGGTCGACACTATTTTCTTACTACCTACATTCTCTGTGTTTTCCAGGTTTTCCAAGGACTGAAGAAAAGAGTAATACAATTTCATTTTTCATCAAAGTGACTAATTGTGAAGTCATGTAACTTATATTTAAAACAGGATGAGTTAAGATTGACGGGGAAATACCTCTTCTGTCGCTTCATAACCCTTGTTTAGGAGCACATCACATGCCAATCCACTCTGTGATACAGTCAGCTATAAATCGTAAATTTACACGAACACTAGTACATGTGGATCATTTATGATTAAAGATTAATGGAGATAAAGAGTTAAGAGAAGTTTCTAATAGAGAACATTGTTGAAATATTAAATTATATTTGGATAAAACCTGCATTGAAAAGAGTTTTTGACCATTTTAGAATGTCTTCACAGCTAAGCATTGTGCACAAATCTTCATTCTGTCATAATAGGGACATATTGTCTTTATTAACCAGAAATGTTGTCGCTTTGTCCCCCATTGTCACCGCGCAAAGTTTCTAGTAATCATTCAAACACGAATGCACTGCACACATTTTGGCATACCTTGGTATTTTCTTTCCACTTTAACTCTCATACCTCGTACGCGCACGCACACACACACACACACACACACACACACAAAAGAGTCGGGCGCCGAGTTGGGCCTGCTTTGATGAACGCTCTTAAGGGGTAATAAGACATGTTTGAGCTTAATTCTTCAATTCATTTTTCGCCTATCCAAAGAACTAAAATTTTAAGCCAAATTAACAAATATTACAATAGTTTAAAATATATTTTGCGAAATTTCCTCAAGTATTTTCCCGATTTTTTAAGAAACAAAAAATGTCCTTTTTTCCTCTTGAAATAGTTTTATATTTTTCACGAGCCGGTGTGCCGCGGGTCGAAGACTCCTGGTCTGCATACTCTCTTTTTGAACCCGTTCGAGTTATAAACACTTACGCTAATGTGTAATGGTAGGGTGATTGTGAGATGAAATGAAGGACCTACAGTTTAACGTGGAATCCGAACCACGGTGGAGGCCTGGCATTCCACACATTCACTATTTGTGATTAATACACGTCTTGTCAGAGGTGAAGGAAGGGTTTGGTAATCAGATAAATCTTTGCCGGGACCGAGGATTGAACCCCGGACCCCAGTACACAAGTCCTGACACCTTACCTCTAGACCACCAGGTCACCAGCAAATACCTATGAAATAACACTAATAATACAGGAAGAAATTATAAATGTTGTCCGACACCTTAGTTAAGTCGGTAGCGTGCCTGTCTACTGAGCTAGGAGTGCCGGGCTCAATTCCCAGCATGGCCAAAAAGGGTGAATTGTGGGTTTAACGCCTCACAGTGATGAATTAACGACCAATTGGGTCTGTTCTAAATTTAAAGTTGGTTAATAAATCTTGTGCTAATATTATCAGTCGGTTCAGAAAGTGCACGTTAAATGAGTTAAAATAAATGAAAAAGTTATCTATATTGGACGTATTTTCCGAAAGCCCTTCCTGTGATAGTGTGATTGTGAGTATAGTATTGTCACAAAGGATAAACTAAACTAATCTTTAGAAGGGCTCCACTCGTCCAAGTTGCCCTTTTCTGTCCACACGGCGCTGCACACCGGAAACAAAGCGACCACAAAGATCCCGAACACATCTTCCAAGTGGGAGGAAAGAAAACCACAAGAAAACACTTATATATGTCTCACTTAAAACGGTCCCGAGTTTTGTCAACGGTGTCATAAAAAACAAGTGTAAGCTTCAGACACAGAAAAACAATAAACAGGTCTCGAGGAGAAATTATCTGAGCAATGAAATCGCACGAGAAGTTTCTAGCAGTATATTATGTACACTAATTTTAAAATAACAGTTATAAAGATTATCGTGGAAACAGGACGCTTTCATTTTTCCAAAAATTAATGAATATAGTGGAGAGTGAATAAGGTTATACAATGGTGAGTTACATGCCCTGTACTAACCCCCAGACGTTGTTTGGATTATCAAATCTCGCAGGTTACGATGGGCAAGACTAACAGCGCAAACAGAAGAAATTAGAACCGCGATGAAGGTATTGGCCGGCAAACCTAGTGAGAATACCTGGATGGACGCAGATGGGAGGATAACATTATAATGGACCTGAAGGAGATAGGGAGTAATGAGGTGGACTGGATAGAACTAGCTCATGATAGGGATAGGAGTGTCATGAGGTTGACTGGATAGAACTAGCTCAAGATAGGGAGAGGATGTAATTAGATGGACTGGATAGAACTAGCTCATGATAGGGATAGGAGTGTCATGAGGTTGACTGGATAGAACTAGCTCAAGACAGGGAGAGGATGTAATTAGATGTACTGGATAGAACTAGCTCATGATAGGGATAGGAGTGTCATGAGGTTGACTGGATAGAACTAGCTCAAGATAGGGAGAGGATGTAATTAGATGGACTGGATAGAACTAGCTCAAGATAGGGAGAGGATGTAATTAGATGTACTGGATAGAACTAGCTCAAGACAGGGAGAGGATGTAATTAGATGGACTGGATAGAACTAGCTCAAGATAGGGAGAGGATGTAATTAGATGGACTGGATAGAACTAGCTCAAGACAGGGAGAGGATGTAATTAGATGGACTGGATAGAACTAGCTCAAGATAGGGAGAGGATGTAATTAGATGGACTGGATAGAACTAGCTCAATACAGGGAGAGGGTGTAATGAACTATCACCACCACGTTAACACCACTCCTATGGCGAATGGATTGTACCTGGTCTGTGCTGACATTTATCACACGATTAAAATGTTAATTGGTAATACTTGATCGTAGAGTTTTTTTTATTTCGATTATAGAAAATGTTTGTTCACTTATTTAGGTGAATCCAAAAATAACCCAACATTTTTCGAGGAAAATCTCGAATGTTTGTGAATCTGTCAGAATCAAGAGGATTGTAAAATAAACATACGTCTTCGCGACACAATAATTCTCTTGTATTTGGATTACACTGCAGGCAAGGTCGTAGTCAGCCAATAATTTCAGGGAGAGAGGGGGTGGGGGGTGGGGTTGGTGGGCACATTCCCCAATTGCCGGAGGCTATACAAATTCTAAATGATTAACAGTTCTAGAAGCTATCTGAAGTATTTTTTTAATGCTAACACAGCCCCTTAATTTGTACTTGTACCTTAATTTTGATATTGTTTGAACCATAAACAAAGCCATATATATTTTGTTCATAAGATGTTCGGGAGGTAGGGGGTTGAACCTCGACTACGGCCTTGACAGCAAGTATATCATCTCAAGTTGAAGTTATCTCGTTGATTTGTATTGGATAAAAAAACGTATATACTTTCGTAAAATTGTGTGTGTTAATTCTGGTATTTTTAGCACTGGTTTTGTTTTCGTAGATACATAGCTAGGTCTTCCGGGTCGCAATTTGCCCAGGGATGGTTTTAACGGTCGATGTACGCTTTTTGTCCCTTGGTATCGAGAAAATAAAATGTGTTAAACACATCATTCTGTTGTTCAATTAAAAAAATAAGCTAATATAGTAATACGTGAAACATACTAGTACTATTTTTAATCGTTTACTTCCAATTATTTCAGTTAATTAATTATTTGTGTAATTATAAATTAAGTCAATAATAAATAGATGAAAATGTTACCAGTTAAAATTGTATATGCATGTAAAAAGTAGCTACACCACATGTATATTTGAGTGTGAGCGTGTGTGTGTGTGTGTGTGTGAATCTCACATTATTTGATTGTATTAATTAGTTAATTTACGAACTGGAAAACAGTATTAGAGGAGTGTGGGATCAACAGCTGATCTATTAAAATTGTTTAAATTTAATTAGTACCAACTTGGATGGCCACATGGTCTAACGCACTACTCTCTAAGTAAACTGGACTGCCGATGATGGGGAGATAGAGGTTCAAATCTCGGACTGGTTTTTCCACTTCCCTCAACGCCAATGCGGGTACATTTCTTATAAATTAAATTTTCTTCGTTCCAATCTCATTAGTGTAATGAATACATAAGCGTATAACCCAAAAAAATCCGTTTTTGTTTTTATGTTCCCCAGGCCTGCGTTGAGAGTGTTCTACTCCTTATATAGTTGGCGATTTGCTCTCCTGAGCAGCACTGGTCAACCCAAGACTCGAACACTAGAACAAGGCTGGGGGTGGGGGTGGGAGGGTGGACTGAGAACACCCCCGGCCGAGATTGAATTCCCCTGCCTCCTAATTGGCTCTGTCAGTCAAACAAATCGTCCCGACGATCCTTGGTTGTACCGGGTAAAGGCGGGGGGTTACACCACCACTGTCAAGTTTAAGGAAAATAGTGCAGTGGATTTTTTTTTAGAGAAAACATTTTTTTTTTCTTTCTTTTTATCATAGCTATTTCCAATTGTGTTAAAACTTATATATATCCAACAAGTGGCAACACTGTACCTTTCTTTTGCCTCACAAAACCTTCAACCAAACAAAATCAAAATCTTAAAAAAATATATAATAATAAACAGTACACCATATAAAAAAGCGCGAGACAGGGCTGGAAACACCAAAAAACAAAATTATGTAAATAGTTTACAATATTTCAGTGGAGGGCTAGAGATTTTTTTTTTATCAAACAATATGTCAAGGAACAAAAGGAGAAGGGGGGAGGGAGGATACATTTGGGTGAAAAATCTGTTTGACAATAGTGACCTCCCCCCTTCCCAAGATGACTGCTGCCACACGACGCGGAGGAGAAGAGCGCTGTAATGAGACAGTTAAAGAAAACCCCGAAGGCTTGGGGAAAGCCTAGGTGGAGGTGGGGGGGAGTGGGGGGGGGGGGAGACTTAGACTATCCTATTCTACAAGGTCCCGGCGCCGGAACAGCCATTTCTCAATCAGGGAACAAGTCGCCCTAGCCCAGGGATGGGTAAACTAAGGTCCGCTGGATGAATATTTAAATATATTGCGTTGTGAGGCAGATTATTTTTTTTAAACACAACAAAACCGTAATTTTATAAAACCCTTCCTAAATCAAAATTTCCTAACTTGATAAACCAGGCCCAAAAATACATGTCAAATGTTTGCATCCTCATATTCACGTGGACGAGTGTTTTAAGGCCATGAGACTGAGTAAAAGTGATAAACCGACTTAATGATGAATGATGGCCATCTGTCTTCTCTTCTAAGAATCCCCTTCTCACAGTTTCTCATCTCATACCGAGCCACTAAGGTATTAATGAGTACTTTACATTCTCAATGTATTTAAACTTAGTCATGTCACTCTATTATGTATGTTTATAAAACATGTTTAATGAATTTTAAGGAAAAGGTCCTGAATAAAAGTATTAAGCCACCAATTTTTTTTTTTTGTCCCTCCTGTAAGTAGGTTTGCACATCCCTGCCCTAGAGGCTTAGCTTCCTGCCACCGACACAAACAAACAAACAAATACGAGGGAAGTTAAAACGTCAAGAGAAGGGGGTGAGCACTGAATGACGGATTAGCCAATTCGATGGCGCTATAAGGGGTGTCCTAATCTCGCCAGAGATGGTACACTCCGTTCACGATGAAAGATTAGCTTGGGAGTGTAGGGGGACAAGAGAAAAAGGTCTGATTTTTTTTATAGCGACACATTTTATTGGCTAAGATATATAAAATACTAGCTTTTACCCGTCGCGGCTTCACCCACAATAATTAATAAAATCTTGTAATTTTTAACCAAACTGTTTTGGTCATAAATCAAACTTTTTTTTTTTTTCAAATATCTATGCGTTTTTCTCAGTTCTAGCTGTAAATAATTTTGCCATATTTTGATTTTCACTTTTAAATATTTCGTAATTAAATAAATATATATTATTTGAGTTATCAACTATCATTTTATTTTTATTTTTTACCTTCATAATTAGTAAGATGAATAAATAAATAAATTAAATATATTTTTTTCGAATTACATAGCTAAAATCCCATCATAACTATTATTTATTAGTATGAAACTACGTCACACTTATTATTTACTTTTATTACAAAATATTAAATCACAAATTCTTAAATAACATAATTTCAATCATATTATAATCATATATTTATTTTTATTTAAAAACAAAGGCTGGGAATAGTCCTATATGCTATTCCAGGACATAATCTACCAACGTACAAAGTTTCATTCGAATCCGTTCAGCAGTTTTGGCGTGATTAAGTAACAAACATTCAAACACACAAACTTTCGCATTTATAATATTAGTAAGATTTCTCCAGTAGAAACATTATAGTTTAATTTTCTTTACATGGTGATATCAACAGTTGTTGAATATGTTATAAGTGTAGCGGTATTAGATGACAAACTTTTTATATGAACAGAAAAAGTTGTCATTAAGTTTTAGAACATCCTTGACATGATAGACTATGCTATGACCTCTATCATTATTAGCTGCGCATAGTGAAAATAATCGAGGTAAGTTTGACACCTTTAAAGGTAAACTAAGTGCATGTTGAGATCTCACTCGATACAGTCCAATTTTCCCAGAAAGGATCATTGATATCCGTAAAGTTATGCGAGTAGACATTTTCCCACTTCAAGTCGAGTTTTATTTAGTCCTAGTAATATAGAGCTATTAGTGCTACACATATTCCAAGTTGAAGTTATGTAATAGATCCATGCACAAACCATAAACATAATATTTTTAGGAATGACACATTTTTTGTGACAAAAATTCCAAGGTTAGGGATGATGAAGGTTGAATTTAGAGGAAGTGTACACGCATTTGCGTGAAGGTAGAGCGGAAAATCATTTTGTAAAAAACACTTAATACACCCGACCGTAATTCGAACCCCGGTCTCCCAATAATCGGCAGTCTAATCTATCACGAGAGTGACGCCTTAGACCATGCGTCCACCGAAGCAGGTGAATACTAAAACTCGACTCGAACTCAAATTTTCGAGAACTCACACACCCTACTACTTATTTGGTAGCTAGAAAGGTTACTAGATCTACTTTCAGGTATCCATACGTCAAGTCATGTGATCTGCAGCTCTCCTATCACCTTGATATAGTAAATGTTATAAATGATGACGGTAAAAGAGTTATTCTGCAGAGGTATGCTACGCTTGGTGTTGTACCAAAGATCAAACAGATGATAAACTCCGTTATCAAGGTTACCTTGACGGATAGGGCCATGATGTAATCTATCAAGGTAAGACTGCAACCGTTAACGGAGTTTACACTTCGTTCCCCTCTGAATGGTATTATACTCTTACCCTGACAAACTATACTATGGCCCTAACCTTATAAACGACACCATAGTGGAACAATTCAAGGTAAGCTTGCTACCTTTAAGGGTACACGAAGGGCACATACGTGCTCATTGGAACAAAATCGTACCCCTTTGAAATTTGTCATGGATTTCTAAAGGATGATTAAATTAGTTCTGTCCGCGGTTCTTTTATGAACAACCCACTCTAAAATATTTAATTAATGCCGTCATGTGATTATAATTAGTATATACAATACTACATAACATGCAATACAAGTTAGAGGTGTAATAACGGGGCGCTATACTCATTCCCAATAATACAGGGTGAAGGAGTTTTTAATTTATAGTTTTGAAAATATATATATATATAATAGGCCCCTATATACATATAAATAATATATTATATATATATTTTTGAGGTATTGAACGGGCACTTCCTGAAATGACTGATTATATCAGCACACATACCACTTATAAAATGACTTAAATCTAGAACGACACAACGCCCTCCCCCCCCCCAGCGTTAATGCATCACTGTAAAAGGTGAAACCCACACTATTTTCACCGATGAAATATTTTTCGGACATGCTGGAAATCGAACCCAGGGAGATAAATTAGAGTGTATCCACACTGCCGTGGAAAGAAAACACAGTGAAATTTACATTTTGAACCCCTCGCCTAAGCACCCTGTCAGAATTTTAGCTCAAATGTCATTGTCAACGTAAACCAAAGTGCAAAGGCGAGTTAAAGACCGCAACATTATGTGTGTGTATGATGAATTAATACACACACACAAATATAAAGGCAAACCACGAAAACGCATTTTAATTATTTAAAAAAACACTAAATTTTTATCAAATAATTAGTCAAATGTACCTTTACAAAATATTTTTCTAATCCAATAAATAGATTGAAATAACCACAACTAAACATTTATATAATATTTTTGAACAAAATAAACGTGATTTTTTTAAAAGTATGAACACGCCAAGCCAATAAAAAGTGGGTCCAGAGGAAATAAGAAAAAAAAAAAACATTCCAGTGGATATGTACCTGTTGGAACCTAAATGTTTACTAAATTTTCCATATATCCATTAAATAGTTTTTTTTGTCAGGTGTTTAGACTATGTCGGGTTATCCGCATATTTAATATGAATTTAGAGCAAGTGTACCCACGTTTGCGTGAAGGGAGAGTCAAAACCATCATCGGCAGTTGTGGCTATGCGAGTGTGATACCTTTTAGAAGTGGTGCTCAACCTGGGGTACGTGAAGAACTCAGGTGTCACGTAAAATGATTATATATATATAATGTCATGACAAACACTGAATAATCAGGGCCAGATGTAGGGTTAAACACCAGAGAGCCGGACGTAAGGACAGGCGATCAGGGAGCGTCAGTTTTATTCTAGATGTAGATGTAGATTATAGAATATGTTTAGCTATCATCATGCACCAACAACTTGGGGGTACAAATTTTAAAAGGAATTATCCCTGTTAGTAAGCGAACAAGAGTTGAATACCAATGCCTTAGACCATACGGCCACAGAAGCGGGTGTCAAAATAGTTCAAAACCT
The DNA here is from genome assembly GCA_039000515.1 of Timema cristinae. Taxonomy (NCBI): domain Eukaryota; kingdom Metazoa; phylum Arthropoda; class Insecta; order Phasmatodea; family Timematidae; genus Timema; species Timema cristinae. Next base: position 60,357,760 of record JBCFYV010000935.1, read on the forward strand.
ATAAAAACATAAGTTTTCACCAATATTTTCAACACATTAATATTTGTTTTATGAACTAGAGGCGGTAAAAAAGGAGTGGTTAAAAACCTGAACGAATAATCGAGGGAATAAAATACCGGTAATGAAGAGCAGCCCCCCCCCCCCCCCAAACAGGTTGCCTGTTGCATGCGCCGCTAGGGCCGGAGGGGAGCGGGTAATGAATATACACGCGGGCTGTTTTTTTCCTACGTCCCTGTTGCCGACATTCCTGCATGTCCGTCCGTCAAGACCATCTGACTCTATACCCCCACCAACCTCCCGTAAACCGACAAAATGCCCCCCTTTTCCCCTCCGAGCCGTGACGTCACGCCGAATACGACCCGGCAAACTACCTTGTGTTCACGCACAGCCTTTACATAAGGCGGCCTTATGCACCAATTATTATTGTTTATTTTTTTTAGCACCATGTCTTACTACCTGTTCAGGTTATACGGCTATGTACTAATCACAATAATGGGTTAGCGATTAGGAAGACTTGATTTAGAGGAAGTGCACCCACATAGGCGTCGAGGTAGAGTGGAAAACCATTTAGGAAGAAGTGCATCCGGCCGGGGCCGAACCTCGATCTCTCCGTCTTTGATAGTCTAGTCCAACACGAGAGTAGAGCGTTAAACCGCGCGGCCACCAATTATTATTGTGTGGACAGTGTCGGAAAAACAAAGCACGAATATTTCTACAATATTGCTACCTTTTAAAATATGAACCGGAGCAGGAACTATCTGGTTGAATGGTCAGAAATTAATTTATCAGGGATGGCGCCCTCAGACCCTGATTCCTTGAGGATACTAGAGATTCGAGGATTCGAATGAGTGTTATTATTTATTCAAATTTTGGCTTGAATTTGTTTTATAGCTCTTCTGCAATTGGTGGTTTAACCCCAAGATAATTATGGGACAAATTTAACAACCATACCCCGGACCATTAATTTAACACTTGACTGAAAGGAATCATTGTTATAACGAATGCATTTTAGCAACCAAAAAGTTACTATTTCTATTTTATTCTTATTTACTGTTGTGTTAATAATTTTTCACAAGATTCAAATTCTAGGATATAATAAATATTCGGGTTTGTAAAATAATAAATTTGACCCAACTCAAATATTAGTGTAATCTATAAAAGGCGAAACCTATTAATTACATGACTCGATGTGTAAATAAATGAAAACTGGTTTAGTAACGTGTCGAAAAAAGTGCCTTCTTATCTAAATCGGCCTGTAGTTTATATTTGCTACAAACCCAAATCAAAGTGAAGCGAACGTTGTGAATGCTTCTTGCCGGACATTATTGGTGTGCGGAACAGTCTACAACGCATTTGACAGGGGCTCCCATGGACCGCTCTTAGCTCAGCAGCCAGAAGATTGTCAAATTCCGTGCATGAATGTGAACTAACAATAATCTCGACACTTTTGGCGTTTTCTAATAAGGGCGCCATTTTATGTTTACGCTCTAATGTCAGTACCGGTTACCAGCAACTTATTTTCGTTATTTAACCTATGGAAACAGGTAAGGTAGGCAGCGTCGCGCGTTAAACTAGGCGGTCACCTGAGGCGCATTCAAACCGAATGGAGTATTTTAATGTTTAACAATTATTGATTTAAATTAAATAAGCTAATAATTGTTTCCGCGTGGGTTATTATTATCTACCTCGATGGTCTTGGGGTAAAGTTCTCGCCTCTAGAGACGATGTTCATGGTTTCAAGCCCAGCCGAGATCGACGGAGTTTTCTTTAGCGCTAACAATCCGTAGCACAACTTCCTTCTGAGGGGAAGTAAAGCCGTCGGTCCTGTGTCGATTGCGTCGTGTGAAATAGCCCTGGATGGAATGCGAAAATACCTTTCCCGGCAAAATTGGTAGACCTTTTCGCACTCGCTAATAAAAATTCAGAGTGGAAGTCAATGGGGAACTACCACACCTCCTTAGCTCCCCTACCTTGGTATTTCTACCAGATGGTGTAGGCAACACTAACCAGCCTATGAGCTTAGTGCATGCCCAGCTGCGGATGGATGTAAATCAAACCGATCTTCTTCGGGTTGTTGAAATAAGAAGAAGAAACAAATAACATCTAAATAATTTATCTAATACTAAGAATATATTTTTTTCAAGAAAACATGATCACTTTTTTTTTATGGTTTTACTACATTCGGGGCCACTTTGCCAGCGAATCACTTTGATATATATTCCAAAAATATTAAAATAAGGGGAAGAAGGGATGATATTTGTGCACACATTGATAAAGGGGGAGCGAGTGCACACCACTTATATTTTGTATTTATTTTTTGTCCAGTTTTGTGGCATCTATTAATATTATTACTCAGAATAATTAACTGGGGTGCACATTTTTAAGTCTCGCCTATGAGGCAAGAAACTCTTGCGCTGACTGGAGGTAGGGTGTAGTATATTAATTAGGTCGATGATTCGCTTGAGAAACCACAAGTGTCAACAAATAGTAGAAAAACATAGCTACAATAAAATACACACACAGTTAATTAAATTAATAAAATACAGATAAGTCTGTGTTTGTATTATTAGAAGAGTCTTGGATTCCGACCTGACAAGTCCGGTTTACAGTGGTTCGAGCCTTGGTACTCTGTAGTGAGAGTGATTTTTATCACGATATCAACCTCATTTATATATTAAGACAAATGTTGATCAATTTAAATTTGTTTATTTTCCTCGTTACAACCATCTAAATTAAAATAAACTAAGTCGATAACCATGATTTTAATCATATCAATATTATATACTTTTACTTAGTAAGTAAAAATGCAATATCCCTAAGTTTAGATAAATTGTACTATTTAACTAATAAATTAGTAGTTTTTTTAGTTGCCAAATATTTCAAAAATATTGGTTAAAATTTAAGGATTATATGTAAATATAATAACGTAGTAGCTCTTTTGTTTTTGTTTTTAATAGAAATAAAATCAGGACTTTCCTTAAAAAAAAACTGTCGGTATAGTTTTGATTTTTTTCAAAGGGGTTTAAATAAATAAACAAAAAAAGATATGTGGGTGAAATTAAAATATTTCTTAAAGGCACAAATAAAAAAAAAAGCTGTGGGTAAAATTATGATTTTTTAAAGCGATTTGAACGAACAAACAAACTAAAAAACAACAAACCCTTCCTTCCAGCTATTATTGAAGTAATGATCTGGACACTTCTTTGCTATCAGTTCGCGCAAATGTTGGAACAATCTGTCCCGGCGACCGGAATAAGTTTTACTATTATTATTGTTATTGTGAAAATGAAGAACCTCACGATTATGTATGTGAGTTACTCATTTCCCTTTAGCCACCCTCTTCATCCCTTCCCCTATGTATGAACGTTAAAGCGTGTGTACCCACTATTGACTAAGGCTACGGCCATACTTGCCAAAAGGACGACAGCCACGATGTCTATATGAGGGTGGCCAAACTACGCGACTACAATTTGAGTACAGCGAAGAGAGCGACTTTGGGTCTCTCATATAAACAACAATGCTCGATGGTCCGGCTCTTATCTTTATAAAAAAATCAGTATGATGGCCGTGGCCTAAAATAGAAAAAAGAACCATGATGATTGCCGATCGTGTGTGAAACCCAAACAGTGTTTCTTTCAGCGAGAGATCAAGTAATCTCGAAGGCGTTCCCTTCTACAAAACTTACGGAATGAAGAGCGAGGAATAGGTGAGGGAAGGAGGTGTGCCAAAGAGGGGAAGGGTAACACAAATTGTTCTTAGCTCCTGAGGCAAACTTCTTCTCCCAACGATGAAACTTTCTTCTCAACGAAGAGTGGGAGGGAGGTGCCTAGGGGTGACTATTGAATAATAATCTACACGGGCAGTCAGCTGGGACCGGGTCATAGAAACCTCATCTAGGCTTCTCTCGGGGGAGAGGGAGGGGAGGGGTTTATTATACATTGCGCGGCAAGCAGTTTTGAGTTGACACTTTCTCCTCCCTCCCCCCTTCGTTCCATAGTATTCTCTGAGCGCGCGCGACGTAAAACATCCCTGTAACGACATTTAAACTGTCGTCGGTTCGAGGCGGTTCTACGCCGCACGCACGAGCGCTGCGTTCTACAAGGGATGGGGTTGGTTGGGGGGCTGAGAGGGGAGAGATGGCGGAAAAACTAAGGGTTTTTTTTAGGAGGGATAATTTAAACGCCCGGTTGACTAGCGTGCTTGAAGCTCACAATCATAGTAGACTACGAAACACACTCATCAGTCCTAGTTAATCTCGGGACTCGAACCCAAGTTCTTGTAAAATATACTACGCGAGTAGTTGAAGCCCCCTGGATATATCCTCAAATAGTCTTGGTCAAAGGAGTCCTTAAATGTATCCCCAAACAAGGATGACAAAAATCGGTGACATAGCTCAATTAGTTGAAATAATACACCTGGGACGGGAATCGAAGTCGGGATCTTTGGCTTAGCACACCTGCTCTACCACTGTACTATCCACTGTAGAATCCATCACGTGTTTAGGGTCATGTTTCACTCAAAGTTTAAGGCAGAGTCTATTATGAATGTGTGGAATTCATCAATTGGAACTATTGGCAGCTGTATCCATCCGCAACCTAAGATGTGACGTTACGTCATATTAGTTATAAACATATCATATTCATATCATATAGCATAGTTTCGTGCGGGCCTAAAGAGTGGGGTGGCGGCAAGAGGATCACACGGCCAAAAATAAAATCAACTCAAGCTGTGTGCCCAATTCAACCCTAGGATAACGATAACTTTATACATCCCCTACCGTTTCCAGCCTGTGGCCTAGGTCAGTTTTCCACCACCGGCTGGCTCCTGTCGTAGCATCATATGCCTTATAATCTAACTTAACACTGGGACAGGCACAACATTCAGTCCCCGACAGTTAATTTATCACTGTGAAAGGGTAGACACACATTTCACCGATCACAATGCTTTCGGCCATGTCAGAAATCGAACCCGGCATCCAGGACGGACACGCTACCTACTGAGCTAGAATAAGTTAAGATGGCGGACCTCTTCATTGGAAAACAGTGAAAATGAGTCCAGTAAAACAATTTTAAAATATATTTTAAATACAACAAAATAGGAAAATAAGATGTTTTTATGTGAAGAAGAAAAATGAAAATACCACCCCAATGCGTTTTCCGGTTCAACGTGTGTGTGTGTGTATGTGTATGTGTGTGTATATATACACGCTTGTACGCTTTTGTACAAATTACGATAATTGTTTTAGGGATGAGGAATTTTGAATTAATAGGAAGTGTAACCACATTTGCGTGGAAGGTGAGCGGATAAACCAACCTCAGTACACCCGACCAAGATTCGATCCTCGATCTCCCCGTCATCAGCAGTCTAGTCTACTGCAAGAATAGCACCTTAGACCACGTGGCCACCAAAGCGTGTTAGTGTTGAAATAAATTCCATATTTGTCCTAATAGTTGCCGGGGACTCTATTTGTAGCTAGAGTGAAAAATAAAGTTGTTAGGAATAAGCGGAGTCAAATACGGTAGTTCAATTAACTGCAGATCTTTGGAGAACAACTTTATCTTGGCTCTGTCTGTTAACTGTTGCCAAATCTCCCCGCTTTCAGTTATATCGGGATGTGGGTGGAGTGCTGGGTTCAGGAGCTACTGGCAGCCTCGAATAACCAGCGTTGCAAAATTTGTCTATTATTTGCGCGAAGATTGACCACTCTTAAAACAGGGGAATGGTAACGCTGGTCCCCAAAAGTAACTATCTAGTTCCCTCAGAGATGATATTCAATGTATCATATGCTTATTTTTCAGCTACTGTACATTCACGATAGCCGACTTTTTATAAGCCAAATGAACATAAAACTTAAATCACTTACCAAAGAGACAGGAACTGTTCTTAGTAACTTTCAAAATGTCGGGAAAAGCCAACAAATTTACCGCAAATTAACCATATGCCGAAAATTAGGATGGATATAAATTTTTGTTGCAAAATATATTTTATTTATTGAAGAATTTAAAAGGGTGTGCTAGCTAAAATAATTTACAAGCTTTGTTGTAAACTTTTTTCCCCCTCTCCCTTTAGGGGCCAAGCCATCGGGACGGGAGGAACCGATAGTGATGCGCGGGTCACGAGCCCACAGCACCAGTAATAAGCCAATGATCCTCAAGGAGGGAGAACCAACAGAGAAATTATTCCGCTAGGCGGCAGGTCATTCGCTGCCAAGAGACTTGAACGCGCGGTCGAGTCAGCTATAGTAAAATTACTCCAATTCCTGGCAAATAAAAACATATTGTGGTTTGTTTTTGCAGCGAACAATAATAACAATATGAGTAGTGTTATTGTATATGGATAGATAATATCTATCAACAGTGACAGCTCCTGATAGCATACATCGCACGTCTAGGCTACATCACTCGTAGCGCAGTTTGGTGAAATATTACCCGGTACTGATGTGCCGTTGCTCTGGGGACGCCCGAATGTGCTAATCGTACATCCTTTCCGTGGAGGCTCTTTCCATGTCCCGATGAGATGAGATGATGATGATGGTGAGTTTGAGTGTGTAGGACCAAACCCTGAAGACCAATGGGGTAGTTCCCCTTTCGGGAAAAATACCCAAGGTACCGACCGGGAATCGGACCCTCAGGCTCGTAGGCTGTATTTACTATTGCACCGTAAGGTCGATTTCATCTCCAGATATCATGATTTGACGTATGAATGAATACGGGAAAGTAGATTTAGTAACGTTTCTAGCTCTCGGATAAGAAGGACCTTCCCTATGAAAATCGTACTATACAGTAACTTAACCGTGTGTGGATGGAAAAAGGGGGGGGGGGGGGGGGAGAAAAAAGGTTGAAGCCAGTGAAAGGTCAGATAGTACTGAAAATTGATTGCTGTGGCGGCGAGTCTATTAAAGGTCCATAAACAATTAACGATTTTCTTAACATTTTCCCCCTTCCCCTATCACTCCCAACAAGTAGACAGTGGAGTGGCCGGGAAGCAAACCCGGGCCCCAGTCAGTGACCTTGTGAGACGTGGCAACACCGCGGGCCGAACAGCTGTCGGTCCCAGTAGCGCGCCAGGTGCTCCAACAAACCCCTCTTTCCAGCACTGTGTAACCCCCTCCCGCGCCTGAACGTAACCTCCCCCCCTTCCCTAGACACCCTTGCCGGTAACACAATACTACAGCGCTATGCCACAGCGAGCTTGGGACCTCAGCATTGCGAGACCGCGCGCCGAAGCGGTTCCGAGGAGAACTAAGTGCTTCTCAACAAATCCCCATGTATTTTGCAGTTCATCCCAGTCTAATTCAAAATTAAATCCCTTGTAGACCCTCAAGGACGTATAGAGCTATTTCTTCTTGGGGAATCCACTAGAAAGTTGAGGCAAGATATTGAAAGATGTGGAGAGGAGGGTGTATAATAATTAATCACAATCTTAACAGTTAATAACACCAATATTTAACTATTTTTCTCTGGACCACTAACTCGTTTCATTCCAAGAAACTGCCCTTTGTTCCCCAATACCATTTGAAATGTTGGTCTAGTTAGTGCTACAATAGAAGCAAGGGTCTTTCAACCCTCGGCAGCAATTTTTGCGGCCCACTGCCTCATGAAAAATACAAAATCATTCAAAGAGAAAAAAATAAATACAGAAATATATTTTACATAATCAACTAATAAAATAAATACGTATTTTATAAACGATTTTTACTTTATGCGCGAAGAAAAGTATTGAGTTTGAATACAAAATATATTATACTTTGAACCGGCAAATGACAACTTTAGTGGACAAGACAAATCGCGCTACCTCCTGCTGTTAAACGACAGAAAACCTACTTCACGAGAACTCCTACAGAGTGGCTACAAAACATACTTCACGAGAACTCCTACAGGGTGGCTACAAAACATACTTCACGAGAACTCCTACAGGGTGGCTACAAAACGTACTTCACGAGAACTCCTACAGGGTGGCTACAAAACGTACTTCACGAGAACTCCTACAGGGTGGCTACAAAACATACTTCACGAGAACTCCTACAGGGTGGCTACAAAACATACTTCACGAGAACTCCTACAGGGTGGCTACAAAACATACTTCACGAGAACTCCTACAGGTGGCTACAAAACATACTTCACAGGAACTCCTACAGGGTGGCTACAAAACATACTTCACGAGAACTCCTACAGGGTGGCTACAAAACATACTTCACGAGAACTCCTACAGGGTGGCTACAAAACATACTTCACGAGAACTCCTACAGGGTGGCTACAAAACGTACTTCTCGAGAACTCCTACAGGGTGGCTACAAAACATACTTCACGAGAACTCCTACAGGGTGGCTACAAAACATACTTCACGAGAACTCCTACAGGGTGGCTACAAAACGTACTTCTCGAGAACTCCTACAGGATGGCTACAAAACATACTTCACGAGAACTCCTAATCCCTGGTGTCAGTAAGAGAATGAGTTAATACGAATATTTTAATAATGATTCAATCCTAATATTGTCGGTAGAGTATTGAGGGCCGCGAGCCAACAAGGGACAGAAACTTTGGTCCTCGGACACAGACGGGGAAAGAACAGATAAACAACGCCTATGTTAAACGGGTTGCGCTCCTTTTAGAGGCTTTACTCCTTCAACGTTAGGATCGCTAGGTGCGTTCCCCCAGTGACTAAAGCGCAATCAAATGAGCTTTTTTTAAACGACTCACTTTAAACTCGAATTTATTAGAAGGCAAACACAAAATATGATCTAGAGTCAATCGGCCATCACCGAGCAAGCTTCAGGTAGCGGCCATCCTTGCCCTTGGACATAAAAAGGTTGAAGACCTTTGGTTTAAAGGATGCATCTTGTAAGTGAATATTACAATAATAATTAGATAGTATTTGGCTAGTGGCATAGTAAATGAATAGTAATATTTAAACAAAAATCACCTTATTTAAGTGTTTATACAGGATGGGACAGAAACAATTAGACAATCAATGCAGAGGAAAGTGCTGGACAAAGTGCTGGAGGTTTGTCTGACGTCCGGTGGAACTCACCTGAGAGACAATCAGTGTAAAAGTGTATTATGTAGTTTGCTTTTATTTAGCTAGTAACATTTACTTTTCAATTAAAGTGTTACGTTCCAAGTCAATCGTTTCGGCCCCACCCCGTACTTATATGTTGACCCCCCAAACCCTATTATGAGGGTTTCATCAATTTCAGGGGAACGGAGGGGAGAGGTGGATCCGGAAGGTCATTAAACCAAACGGTCGGTGTTTTCCAGCTGTGTTTATAAAGAATTCCAATTTCCACAGACATCGTCATCATTGAATCAAAGACTGCCTTAGACAAACATTCTTAGATAAAGACATTTTGTCTCGGACGAGTGGGATTGGCTGCACACCAGATAATTCATTTTGTCTAAAATAAAAGTCAGACCTTCTTGAATATGGTTCCTCTGTAAAATCCGATATGCAATGGGATGAGGAGGAAGCAATTTGCGGTTGAAATTATTTGTTCTTTACGTTAGAAGGAAACACAAGTAGACGTATGGTTCAGAGAATGGTCTGTCTTTGCTCTGCCACCATCACCACAAGTTGTTCACCGTCTAATTCCATTATAATACACAAACTATTAATAATTAATTAAAAACCACACGAGTGCTAGTAAAACACGACAACACCTCAACCGGTGTAAACAATACCACGTGGGGTGGATGTCAGTTGTTTTTAGCACCATGTCTTACTAACCGTTCGGGTTATATGCTTATGTACTGATTACGCTAATGGTTTTAGTGATTAGGGAGATATACCAGCATTTGCGTGTAAGGATAGTGGAAAATCATTTTGGAAAAAACCTCAATACACCCGATCGAGATTCAAAACTCGGTCTCCTCGTCATCGGCATTCCAGTCTATTGCGAGAACAGTGCCTTAGAGAACGAGGGTTGGATGTCAGTTGAGCTGGATGACGGGGACTGGCCAGAGGTTTGTCCGATAATCCGTTCAGACAAAACTAAGCGCAAGGGAGTGACTAATCGTGACTAATCGACACCAAAGCTGTCTCAGACATGATGACTTATGCAGTGTGCAGCGCCTGATTTTATCCGATGTATATTCTGCGTATTTTCACTCTGTTCGAGACAGTCTTGTCTGATCCGCGCGATGCCGGCCTTAGTTTCAAGTATAGGTGAAGTCATGTGAATGATGTTTTTAACACGATAC